>OX030948.1:100962456-101562456 GCA_943735915.1 Pherbina coryleti | reverse complement strand
TGGGTACACATCCCCACCTAAGAGCACATCTACTTGATCACTGCAATAGAATCGTTTATCAGCAAGAACAAGCTCTGGAAAAGCTTGCTGCAACAAAGGATCCACTGAGCAAGTAGGAAGGTTCCCTGTGATTTTCGACAGTATGAGGGCATTTGTAGTTAACCGAACGGTTGGATCAATAGGTGATCCTATGCCTAAAGTGCAGGCTTTTTGTACTCTAGCCGAAACTACATTATTAAGTCCAGAGACTTGAGCCGACACTCGTTGAGTAGGCAGCTGAATAAGTCTCTGCAACCTTTGTGAGATAAAGAAGCCCTCTGAGCCAGAGTCAATAAGTGTCTGGCTGTGAAACTAGATCCTCGATTGCAGATATTAATCATCGCGGTTCCCAGCAAAATTCCCTTCCTGGTCGAGGCAAAGCACGATTGAATATTGCCACTAGCGCCTGGAGATGCTTGCGATAGCGCTGCGACCCTTTGAGTGGACTGTATCACTGTACTCGTGCTTGGACCTCCCGCATTAAGATGACTATTTGCACCTCGAAAATCTCTATGTAACAACGAATGATGTCGTTGTCAACAAGTAGAGCACTTGTAGCCACTTTTGCAATTTTTTGCAACATGATTAGTTGACAGACAGTTTAGGCAGCAGTGAAAACGCCTTGCTGTCGACGATCTTTCATTAATGTTCATAGCCAAAAACTTTGGGCAGAACTTCAAAGCATGTTGCTGATTTTTACGGAGTTTACAATTCACTACTTTTGGCTGATATGTGTTAATTTTTTTCACATTTAATGGAGGTGAGTTTGATTTTTGCCCTTTTGGCACCGCACCTCTTAAATCACACACAGTTTCTAAAGTCTGAAATCGACTTGTAAGAAACTTGTCAAGGTCAGCCCATTTGGGGATTTCTGCCTTGTATTCAATTGATTGCTCCCATAAGGAGAGCGTCGTTTCTGGCAATTTCGTGGAACACAAATAAGTAAAAATAGCATCCCAGTCGCTAATGTCTACTTTGTGTATAGTTAGAGCAGAAATACAATTATTTATATCTCTCTGTAGCTTTTGAATGCCACTTCCAGACTCAGTTGCAACAGCTGGCAAGTTAAATATAACCTTAAGTTGACTGTTCACCAAAATCCGCTTATTCTAATAGCGGTCAGTCAAGTTTTTCCAAGCTGTTGCAAACCCTTCATGCGTGAAAGGCGATTTTTGAACAATCTCTTTTGCCTCTCCTCGGGTTTTCCGGTTGAGGTGGAAGAGTTTTTCGACAGGTGTTAGCCGATTATTCGTAATGTAAATGGCTGAAAACATATCCCTGAACGAAGCCATGTTATATAATCGCCATGAAAAATCTCCGTATCACACGGCGGCAAATTGATATTGTGGCCTGACATTGGCAGCTCCACATGTGAAACCTCAACTTTGCTACGTATCTTCTCCCTGGCTAAGTTATCGCTCAGTTCGTTCATCTTTGATAAACATCGAACATATGTTTGATAACATGAGAGATATTTGACTTTCACGAGGGTGACGTTCTCATCATCGTCGCCACTCGCTGCCAATAACTTCAGCAAACAAGCGTCATATGAAGTCATATGAAGTCTAGGCCAGACTTCAATTCATCCTCTTGAATTTTCAGACCGAAAATTGTATGCTCTTCTTCAGGAATGTCATTGAAGTCTTTTTCCATATCACAAATGGTGTCAGCGTTTCTCATGAAAGAGGTCAACTTCACCATTAATTTAATTTTTTTGATCAAGAAAACGTGCAAAAATATCGGAAAAATATTTTTTTCTAATAAGTAGAAAACTTGGTATGGATTTGTAAGAATAAATTGTTTCAACTGTCAATAAAATCGACACAGAAAACTTTCTAATAAGTACAAATATTTTACAAAAAATTGAAACAAATTTTCTAAATGTCGAAAATTTTATTGAGACTTTTTTATAATTTGTAAAAATTGTTTCCAATAAGTGGACATATAGTGAAAATCTTCTCAAAAAATCAAACAAACTTCCGTAAAATTAGAAAATTGTATGAAAAGAGAAAACAAATTTTATAATTTGTAACAAATGTTTCCAATAAGTGGAAATATTCTCAAAAAATCAAACAAATTTCCTTAAAAATAGAGAATTGTATGAAAAGAGAAAACAAATTTTATAATTTGTAACAAATGTTTCCAATAAGTGGAAATATTCTCAAAAAATCAAACAAATTTCCTTAAAAATAGAAAATTGTATGAAAAGAGAAAACAAATTTTATAATTTGTAACAAATGTTTCCAATAAGTTGAAATATTCTCAAAAAATCAAACAAATTTCCTTAAAAATAGAGAATTGTGTAAAAAAAATTTTATATAATTTATAAAAATTATTTCCAATAAGTGGAAATATTTTTAAGAAAATCAGACAAAAATTTCCTTGAAAGTTGAAAATTGTCTTGAAAATTATTAAGATTTGTATAAAATTGTTTCTAACAAGTAGAAACTTTCGCTTTATATTTTCCAAAGAATTAGAAAAAAAAATTTTCGTAATGGGCAAATTCTATTGAACTTCAACACAGTAGAAAAATTTCTTTAAAATGAAATTCTCGCGAAATATTTTCAAAAAATCATCGTAACAATTTTTTCTACAAATGTAGAAAATTTTTAAAAGCTTTTATTACTCGTAAAAACTGTTTCTAATTGGTAGAACTTTCGCGATATAAATTCCAGAAAAATCGTGACAAATTTCCTAAAAAGTAGAAAATTGTCTTGAAAACTTTTATAATTAGTAAAAATTGTTTCTAATTAGTAGCAACTTTCGCGAAATAGTTTTCAGAAAAATCGTAACAAATTTTCTAAAAATAATAGAAAATTGTATCGAATAATTTTTATTATTACGAAAAAAAAATCGTAGAAGCTTTCGCAAAATAATTTAAAAAAGAATTCGAAAAAACTTTTATAATAGTTCAAGCTGGAGCGACTTCAAACGATTTACAATTAATTTCTAATAAGTAGAAACTTACGTTTGTGTATAAGTCTTCCCGCTCAACAGCTCCCTTAAAATTGTTTTTTTTTGGTTACTTATATGAAGAAACTGTAATCCCACAAAATATATAGAAACGATACGAAAAAAATTTTCAAATATTTTTTATTGACGACTAAGGGTTAATTTGGTGGTAATTCAAGATAAATTCCAGAGTTTTTAATAAAAATGCCCAAAATGACAGTCGCAATAGGTGCGATAATTTTTGGTCACAGTGGCAACTCTTTTTCGAATATCCACCACAGCTGTTTTTTTTTTTGTTTTTTGCTTCTTAATCTTCTTGTTTTTACTTTTGTAGTTACCCCGTCGCGTTGTTTATTAAAAACGTATATTTTTGTTGTTCGCGTTTCGGTTTTTAATTTGCGTTCGAAATGTTCTTTATTCTATTGAATGTTAAAATATTAAATAACATAAATTCAAAATAATACTTGTTGAAAAGAATAAAGAATATACGCGTATCCAATTATCACGACAAAGAATAATATGGAGCAGCGTCAAATGCTTCGCTGCGTCAAGTCACTAAACTTAAGTGAATCAATTGCTTTCCATAAATCAAAAAAATCAAGGTTTATTTAAAAAATAATAAAAAAAAACACCAAGTGATTCTAAGCTTAGCAGAAATCCTGGACGGACAAATCGTTCTGCTAAAAGTTTCACTTTTGCGTGCGTGTGTGTGTGTGTTTGTGAAACAATTGTTAATATAAACATATATAAAAATTTTTTCTTTCTCTTATAAGCAATAATATAAAATATAAAATAGTGCAATGTAATGTGCTTTAAATAGATGGAATGAAATTTTACTAAATAAGTTTTTATCTAGTGCGCGAGTGTGTGTTATTTGTGTTCGCTCAATAATAAAGAAATATTTGATTAAATATTGAAAAATTATTATTCGTTTTTGTTTTCGTGTGTTTGTGTGTGAGTGAAAGAATTGATTTATAACAATTATGAAAAATTGCAGTTGGAAGTTGGAAAGTTTTTTTGCCACTTTTAATTTATTTTTAGTTTACGCGCACGTATGTTTTGTCTTTTGTGTTCTAGAAAAATATTGTTCAATAAATTTTATTTAAACAATTTCACTTGAAAACAATGGCGTAAATTAAAAATTTATTTCGTTAACTTTCGCCACTGAAGACGAAAAAAAAAATGGCGCACTTTACCAAATCTGCAACTTTAAACAAATTTTTTTTTTATACTTTTCACACTTTTCACTTCACTATTTGGTTTTTTAATTTTTATCTTTAATTTTTCCTATTTGTTAGCACTATAACCAAGATTCTACCTGAGACAATACGTAAGAATTAAAATAACGTACCTTTTTAACTGCTGGCACTCGGCGACTTGCTATGGTATGTTGTTTTATTTTATTAAACTTCTTCTTCTGACGGATCGATAGCACCATGAACAAATGCGATAATGTTCCTTGTGATGTCTTCACAAAAATGGGTGGTCGCTGGTGGTAGCTTGATAGATTTCATCAATTGATGATGGAATTCCGCAAAAAGATAGAACGAACGCGTTAGCTTGAATTTATATGTTTGATTTATTCACTAATGTTTTAACTTTAGTTGCAGGCACACTGGCACTTGAGGGCATCAATATGTGATTAAAAACTTTTTTAACAAGGCGCGCTCGTCGGAGAGACCGATCGAGACCATCGTTCGGGTATCGTAGATCGATACTCGAACGAGTCGGTAAGTAGGTAGCTTAGATAAAATCTATTACTATATCTTTAGGGTTGCGGCCTAAACACAGGTAATTCTTAATTTTCAGGTGATTTTCAACTTTCTTCAGGGTTTTTCTTTCAGGGTTTTAAGTGCGAATTTTTCAAATTTTGTATTATAAAAAGTAAGGAATAAAAAAACTCACCTAGGATATCGAGCAGTTACCCGTTTGGCGAACAATTTTTTGTATTTTCTTAAAGTCTCAAGAATATGTGGTGAAAATTTTAAGTCGTTATTTAAAAAAATAACAAAGTTATAGCCTTGTAAGTGAACCGCCTTCGAGAGCGCGCAGTGCTGGCCCTTATTTTCAAACGCGTTTTTCTCGAAATCATGTTTTCAAAGTCGGTGACCAAGATTTCTCGAAACTCAGTGAACCGATCGTTTTGATTTTTTTGCAGGCTTATTTTATTCATAATAATCCCGTACTTGTCATAGGATTTTTTTCGTAGCTTCGCTAATTTTTTATGGGCAAAATAATGACGAATTTTAGGTCAAAAATCGTCAATTTACGTTCGGAAGTCCCCCATTTTGTGAAAAATCAATATTTTCAAAATCGGCTATGACAAGTACGAGTTTTGAGTATCTCGTTAAATAATATTTTTCATTTTTTTGCTCCAGTTGAATTTAGAAGGAGCAATCTTGGTCACCGCATTTCACCTTTTTTTTCAGAGCGCTCTAAAAAAATGCTGTATCTATCTTAATAATAATTTTGTTTTTAATATAAAAAAAACTAAACATACTCTTGAATGTGTATATTTTAAGGTATAAAAACCCTAATTTCAAAATATCGCTTAGGTTTCCTTAAAAAATGCACAAACATGACCATTTTTTTCGGCCACTGGGTATATAGTCCCCCTTAATGTCATGAACTTCTTTTTGCAATATGACACTCGCCAGTTTCCTCACGATCCTGGTCAATACATTATATGGCTAGATTTAAAAAAGAAAATTTTTTTCAACTTTATTGCGAAATTTATTATTTTATCGTCATATTATTAGTTTACCTCAATATCCTTGCTGTTTTATAATTTTGGCTTATTTGTTTCTTGAGTAAGATTAGGAAAAACTTTTAATATTCACTTTGTTTTCCTTTTTATTTAAACAAAATCCTCACTTTTATGTGCTGGACGAAAATGTTGAAATCTTAATTGATCCTATGAGATCAAAATTCTCACAACGTTTAGTTTCCACTATTGTCACGCCTAAGCATTTTAACTATAATTTTTGTTTATTTGCGCTGTACGCAGGAGACTGAAATCTCGCACTACACAAAACCTTTTGACTTTGATTTTACCACTTAAGTCATAAGTTTGCTAGCTTTTCTATCTTGAGTTATATCTGCAGTGATATCACAGTTGCCTTTCGGAATCTTATGATCACCGAAACTAAATTTGGATTTTTTTCTTCTTTTTGATTCTGGGGTTAAAAACGGTATCTTTTGGACCATTGTTAGATACTTAACAATCTAAACTATCCAATATAAAATATACCAATATACCAGGAACGTTAGCAGGCCCTCATTGTCTATAACTTTTTGGCTCTTCCTCCCACACACATAAGCAAATAAGCCGGTCTGTAAATTCGCCGCCTAAGGCCAATTCACAATTTTGGTAGCACTCTTTTGTTAGCGCATACAAGCACAGGTTTGTTTTCACTGTGTCTGCCGGTGCAAGTTGCAAAACCACCAAGGTAAGTGATTTAATATTTATTAATTAAATAAAACTATTAATATTTTCTTTCTTTGGCATTTATTTTCAGGAGGACATCGGGGTAGTCATTGTAGAACAAAATTCACCATCAGAGTAAATAGGTAATGTATTTTAATGAGAGAATTTGTCCCAGCTCTCAAAACCTAACAACAATTCGCCCATGGCAGCTGTGAAGTCATAGGAATTTGTTGAATTTTGTAATTATAAAGGAATTTTTTTTTTAGGGAATTTCGAAAAGAAAGCAATCAACGCCAACACCAACACCAACACCAACACCAACAACAACAACAACAACAACAACAACAACAACAACAACAACAACAACAACAACAACAACAACAACAACAATAACAAAAACAACAAAAACAACAACAACAAAAACAACAACAACAAAAACAACAACAACGCAAACGAAGCATTGCCTTGCTGCTATGTTGCGCTCGCGTAGGAACATGTTATCTCTGTGGAACACTGGAGTTCATTGAACTAAAACATAAACCTTATATTTTAGATATTTTAACGTGTTTAAATAAACAAATAAATAAATAACTGGCCATTTCAGCCCTTGAAAGGACTTTGACCTAGCTTCTTATGATCAATTGTGTTGTGCGTGTTATTAAGTTTGTACACAATTGACCGAGAAAGGGACCTACATGTTTAACGCCGACTCCGAACGGCGATGAACGTAATGTTCTTATTCTCAAGAAGCTTTACATGGCATTTGATTACTCTCTCAGGTTTGCCATTGTCTGCAGAGAGGTGGCGGCCGTACAGAAAAATTATTTTAATTCAAATAATTTTCTGTCGCTGCTGGGGTTCGAACCTGGGTCTCCAAAGTTCGTTGACATAGCGGCCATGCACTTTAACCAACTACTCCACGGTCGCCACGTATTTAACGTATTAATATGCTAATAAAATAATGCTAATAATACGCCACGTTTAACGTATTTATCTGCTTTTAATTTCAGAATTTTGTTGCCTTAGGCCACCACGCTACAAATGCCATTAGTTGCAAAGTATGTTTTATGTTGAGGAAACTGTTATATTCATAATAATTCTATGTGGCAACATTTTACTGTGTGTCAATGATACTTCTCAAGAAATAAAGATAGCCATTCTTGAGCAGCACCACCCGAGCTTAACGTGTTTTTATAACAGTGGCGACGAGGATAGCCGAAAAGTTCACGCGGTTTCTACATAACCCTAATATTTACATACAATTAACGCTTACAAATAATGGCAGAATATTCTGTTTTCGACAAGTTCGAAAAATCAAAAACTACATGAAGTCGCATGGAGGAGGACGATCCTCACAAGGCAACGCGTGAGGGACAAGGGGGCGATCTTCACATGGCAACGTGTCTGACTGCCTCAACCTAGTGAGGCCAGCATTTTCCATGTCTTTCCATGTTCCATGTTCCATGGGTTTGAAGCCCACCACGTAAAAACAAATTTCAATGAAAACTTTAAGAAAAAAGATAAAAATGATTCCCAAATCTGATGACGACTACCGCAAACGAAAAACGGACAATGATTTACGGATATGCACCTGGAACGTCCGAACCCTTAATTGGGATGGTGCCTCTATCCAACTGATAGATATCTTAGAAAGATACAAAGCTGATATCACTGCAATTCAAGAAATGCGATGGAAGGGACAGGGTTGCTCACGGCAAGCATCCTGTGATATCTACTACAGCGGCCATGCGGAGAAGCACAAATTTGGATGCGGATTCGTGGTTGAAAAGAGACTACGACATCATGTTCTGCGATTCACACCTGTGAACGAACGACTTGCCATAATCCGTGTCAAGGCAAGATTTTTCAACATAAGCCTGATTTGTGCGCACGCTCCGACAGAATATAAGGACGATGATACCAAAGACAGCTGCTACGAGCGCCTTGAAGAGGCCTATGAGCGCAGCTCCCGTCACGACACAAAAATCGTGCTTGGTGACTTCAACGCCAAGGTGGGAAAAGAAAATATCTTTGGTCCAACAGTCGGAAAGTTCAGCCTCCACGACAATACCTCCGATTACGGAATGAGGCTGATTGACTTTGCCGCAGCGCGAAACATGGTCGTTAGTAGCACTAGATTCAAGCATCTCAATATTCATAAAGCAACTTGGCTGTCTCCTGATCAAAAGACGCGCAACCAAATTGATCACGTTTTGATTGACGGAAGGCACTCTTCTAGTGTTTTAGATGTACGCACGATCCGTGGTGCCAATATAGACTCGTATCATTATCTTGTCGCAGCCAAGATCCGTACACGCCTATGCGCAACCAAGAATGCGCGCAATCCAGCACAGAGAAAGCTAGGCGTCGAAAAGCTGCAATCAAAGCACACAGCCGAAGACTTCGCTACTCGACTCTCACTTCTGCTTCAAGAAAGCACTCCTCCGATCGACGATATATGCGCGCTGTGGACTCTTCTTTCCCACTCTATGCGTACGGCTGCCGAAGAGGTGATAGGCTATCACCACCCTCGCCGAAACCAGTGGCACGACCAGGAGTGTCGCGACACCACTGCCGCCTACAAAGCCACCCTGCAGTCGGTTGTAACGCGTGCTGCTAAGGAGCGATACAAAGAGAAGAGGAGGGAAGAGAGACGCATTTTCAGGCGAAAGAAAAGGGAAGCGGAAATGCGTGAGTGCGAGAAAATTGAGATGCATGGTGACAGGAATGAGGTCCGAAAATTTTTTGAAAAAATAAGACGCCTGGCCGATGGTTTCAAGAATGGGGCCTCGTCCTGCAAGGATGAAAATGGGAATCTAGTGACAGATATTCAGAGTACACTGATGATGTGGAGGGAACACTTCTCTAGGCTTCTGAATGGCGACGACGACACCAATCCCGCCAATAGAGATGATATCCCGGAATCCCCAATTTTGGACGACAGCGTTGAAGTTCCGCTGCCCGACCATAGTGAAGTCTTGAAAGCTTTAGATCGGCTTAAAAACAACAAAGCCGCAGGAGCCGATGGCTTACCTGCTGAGCTCTTCAAGAATGGAGGCGAAGCTCTACTTAAAAGCATTCATGAGCTTCTATGCAGAATATGGTCGGAAGAATGCATTCCAAACGATTGGAACCTCAGTGTGCTCTGCCCAATCCACAAGAAAGGCGATCCCACAATTTGCGCCAACTACCGTGGGATAAGCCTTCTGAATATCGCATATAAGGTCCTGTCGAGCGTATTATGTGAAAGACTGAAGCCCATCGTAAACCAGTTGATTGGACCTTATCAGTGTGGCTTCAGACCTGGCAAATCCACCATAGACAAGATATTTACGCTACGACAAATCTTGGAGAAGACCCTAGAAAAACAATTCTATCTCTATCTCTATCTCTATCTCTATCTCTATATCTATGTCTATCTCTATCTCTATTTCTTTTTCTATCTCTATCTCTATCTCTATCTCTATTTCTATCTCTATCTCTATCTCTATCTCTATCTCTATCTCTATCTCTATCTCTATCTCTATCCCTATCTCTATCTCTATCTCTATCTCTATTTCTATTTCTATCTCTATCTCTATTTCTATCTCTATCTCTATCTCTATCTCTATCTCTATCTCTATCCCTATCTCTATCTCTATCTCTATCTCTATCTCTATCTCTATCTCTATCTCTATCTCTATCTCTATCTCTATCTCTATCTCTATCTCTATCTCTATCTCTATCTCTATCTCTATCTCTATCTCTATCTCTATCTCTATCTCTATCTCTATCTCTATTTCTATCTCTATCTCTATCTCTATCTCTATCTCTATCTCTATATCTATGTCTATCTCTATCTCTATCTCTATCTCTATCTCTATCTCTATCTCTATCTCTATCTCTATCTCTATCTCTATCTCTATCTCTATCTCTATCTCTATCTCTATCTCTATCTCTATCTCTATCTCTATCTGTATCTCTATCTCTATCTCTATCTCTATCTCTATCTCTATCTCTATCTCTATCTCTATCTCTATCTCTATCTCTATCTCTATCTCTATTTCTTTTTCTATCTCTATCTCTATCTCTATCTCTATCTCTATATCTATGTCTATCTCTATCTCTATCTCTATCTCTATCTCTATCTCTATCTCTATCTCTATCTCTATCTCTATCTCTATCTCTATCTCTATCTCTATCTCTATCTCTATCTCTATCTCTATCTCTATCTGTATCTCTATCTCTATCTCTAACTGGAAAGACTCGTGGAAATTGATAACCAAATTTCGAGGCTGTGCTACTTACAATTCCAAAGTTATTCGATATCGCAAGTTTGGCTTGTATGGGCGGAGCCACACCTCCTTGTTCAATGACGTCTCAGTTTTCTAGTAGAAGAATATCACCCAATATTAATTCCATACTGAATTTCGTTGTTAAACGACATTTAGTTCCAAAGCTATCTGATATCAAAAATTTAAAGTGTATGGGCGGAGCCACACCCCTTTTTTCAAAACCCATCCCAGTTTTATAGTAGATATATCACCAAGTGGCAACTCCATACTGAATTTCATTATTATACGGCATTTAGTTCCAAAGCTATTCGATATCATAAATTTTAATTGTATGGGCGGTGCCACACCCCTTTGGCCTATACTGGCTCAATTTTGCAAGTCGAAAGACACGACCAAATAGAACGTTCTAACCGAGTTTCATTAATGTGTGACTTATAGCTTGAAAGTTATACTGAAAATTTGGCTGAAAAATTGCCACGCCCCACATTCAACGCCCATAAAATTTTACGTGTGGAACGGCTCTTGTAAATTGAGATAGAACACCGAATTCCGATACTATGCGACCTATAACTTCAGAGCTATTCGCTACCGTAGATTTGGGTTATATGGGAGGTGCCACGCCCCCTTATTTTAGGGGGATGAAAAATAGATGTTGTTCGATTCTCCCCCCTGACTAATATCCTCGCTAAGGATCACGAAAATCGGTCGAGCCGTTTCGGAGGAGTTCGATTACGCACCCCGTGACAGAAGAATTTTATATATTAGATTATTATTATTATTATTATTATTATTATTATTATTATTATTATTATTATTATTATTATTATTATTATTATTATTATTATTATCTATATATTAATAGGCATACAAAAAGTTTGTGTTCCCTTTTTTTCTGTGTTACCTTCAACATATTCACATAATACTTATATCGATGGAAAGGTATTTTCGAGTAGATTTGCACAATATAATTTTTATTTCGAATATGTTGTCATTAAGATAAGTAAAACTGAGCAAATGTAAACCCCTTTTTTTACCAATGGGACAATAAGAAACTACAAAGCGACAAAGTTCTGTTGAACATCGCTGCTGTAGCTTACAAAAGCAAGAGTAGAATGCGGGAGTGACGCAAACACTTAAAAAGAGCTGAGTAGCATTATTGTTATTATTGTTGTTGTTGTTGATGTTGTTGTTGTTGTTGTGGTTATTGCTTTCTCTTAATATCTGTCAGAGTTAAAAAAACAAAAAAACTGCTGCTTGCTTCTATTATCTTGAGAATTAACATATATCTTGATTTATTTGATATACTTTTCTACAGTTTATTTACTTTTACTTTATTTACTTTACTTTTAATTTATTTATTTACTTTAAATGAATATTATATGTTGAATAAATTTTTGTTATTGATTGATATATGCTTCCTTTTATGTCCTTTACCACAATTTTCCTCATAGCGTCAGATAAGCATTAAGAATTTCCATGCAAATTAATAACCATTCATTATGTGAAAGACAACTTGAGTTTCGTTACCTTACAGAAACAGATGGCCGAATTTCAGCCACAGACGATACTAGTTATTATTATTATAGTTGCTGGGGGCAGCAACGCGCATCGGTGGTCGCTAGTCAAACTTATCCCTTATATATGCTATAATTTTTTGCTTGAATTTTGATAAATTGTTCTCACTCTTAATATTAGATGGCATTTCATTGAATAATTTAAGTCTGAGTTTCATTTCAAAAAAGATTTAAAACTGAAAACATTTCTTAAGTTATGATTATGTATTATGTGGCCAATTTATATATGTTTGGAAACATTCTTACACAAATCTGGTCAAAAGCATGATATAAAGAACTATAGACCCATTTGTAAATTTTCTGTTATACCTTAAATCTTCGACAAAATCATATATGATATAATGTCATTCCATATTAAAAACGTGATATCTCCGGAACAACATGGTTTCTTATCAGGTAAATCAACGTTAACGAACTTGGTACTTTTTTGTAATGTTATAATTACTAACTTTGAAGCAGGTCTTCAAACCGATGTCATCTATACTGATTTTGCGAAAGCATTTGACAAAGTCTCTCACAAGCACCTTATTTTAAAACTTGCCTCCCTGGGAATTCACTCTAACCTCCTATATTGGTTCCAATCATACCTTTCCAATCGCCGCCAATCAGTAAAAATAAATAACAACCTATCCAATCTCTTCGAAGTTACGTCCGATGTTTCCCAAGGCAGTCATCTAGGGCCTCCACTGTTCTTAATATTTATTAATGATCTTCCTAGGGTCATACGTCATTCCCAAAGCCTCCTTTTCGCCGACGATCTGAAGCTTTTTCGATCCATTAAGTCAAATGATGATGCCATTCTTCTCCAAACAGACATTGATTCAATCTTCGCCTGGTGCGAACAGAATGAATTACCACTTAACATCTCCAAATGTCAATGTTTTTCTTTTTATAAATCATCACTCCCGTTAACAAACTCCTATTTTATTAACTCATGTTCACTGGAACGTGTTGCCTCTAAGAAAGACCTTGGAATTATATTTGACCCTCACCTTAATTTTAAAGATCATATAAATTTCATCATCAATAAGTCTAACTCGATGCTTGGTTTCCTTATAAGGAACTCAGAGGATTTTAGGGATCCCTACACCTTCAAATGTGTGTACTCTTCGTTAGTCCGACCCCATTTAGAATACTGCTCCATCTTATGGAATAGTTCTTCTCCCATTCAATCCCTGCGAATTGAAAGAGTACAGAAAAAGTTCACGAGATATGTGATTTCAAAACTTAACTAGAATCTCCATCAGCCTCTTCCATACTCCACTAGATGTGCATTAATTGATATCTGCTCCCTCGAATCAAGACGCAAGTCACGTCAGTCACGTTTATTCGTGACCTGGTTCATCATCATATCCAGTGTCCTACTCTTTTTGGTTTGCTTGATTTCCTTACCCCGCCCCGTTATCTTCGTAGCCAGTTTTACTTTCGGGTTCCTTTTCACAGATCAGAATATGCTCGAAATGAGCCTATTACGCGCTGCACTATTGAGGTGAACAGGGTTTTGCCTTTGATAGACATATTCGATTCAATTTCAAGAACTCAGTTCAAAATAAATCTCAACCTGCTCCAAGTTTTCCGCGTTACCTAATGTTACTAACAAATGGTTTTCCTTATCACGCACCTTGATGATTTGCTTTGGTCTCGTCCTCTGTTAGTTATCTATATCTTGCACATACATTCATTCTTCTTTTTTATGCAATGTTTAATATTAATTTATTTGTCATCAATCCTAATTTTTACACATAAATTATTCGTACTTAATACAATTAATGTTTTTATAAATTCTATGTTGTATATATTCTTAAGTAGTCTGTAAGAGATATTCTCTCTGCTTGATGAAATTTAAATAAATATATAATATATATATATCACCAACATATATATCTCACATAAGTACTTAGGTAATAAATTATTTTTGAATACAGTAATTAATACATTCATTATTATTCTCTGGTTAACACTAAGCCACTTCAACGCATTTAACATAAATTTGATGATTGTGTATCTATTAAGTTTTAAGATTATCCTCATAGCTCTGTTTTTCAGTTTTTGTAATCTGTTTTTCATTTCATTATTAGCTTTATAGAGTACTAGCAAATACCCGCTGCTTCGCCGGCGATAAAAATATTAAATATCATTAAAAACTTTAAATCTTAAAATTTAACAGCCGTATTCATATTGAAGTGGGAAGAGTGGAAATAATGGTTTGTGTATTAGATAAATTCAGTGACTTGTTATTTATTAGTCGCAATTTCGTCAAGATTTTGATATTTAAAAATCAATAGTTTTTCTAAGCCATCTGCACTGAAATAATTGTCATTTTATTATTTTTTTTTTTTTTTATAAATATTTTGAAATCTTTGACAAATTTTCTTGTTTTTATTTAGGTGTGCTTTATGAGAGGTGTGTTATAAACCTTAAAAAAAAATTAAATATTTCAACCATATTTAAAAATCCTCTAATTTATAAACAAACATTTTCAAACACTTTGTGACATTTTGTTTGTTTTTGATACATTTTGAAATAATTTGATACATTTTGACAATATTTTTTGTGCTTAGATGAGAACAAACAAATTTTTAAAATGCTTTATCGAGGGTTTATTGAAGGTTTCAACCATTTTTAAAATTCTCTTATTTATCAAGCATTTAAAAGAGCTTTTGAAAGCTGTTGAAACGTTCAACATGAAAAATGTTTTTAAATTTTTTTTTCGATTTTTTTCTTATGAAAGCTTTGTAAGAGGCTCATAATTTTTTATGAATACAGCCGTTTGAATTTCGGTAAAATTGTATATTTCTGTTGGAGCGACTTAGTAGTTCCATCCGAATAAAGTAACCAGCTAACTAATGTAATAAAAAATAACTAAAGTAATAAACTTTCTGTATCTTCCTGATCATTTTTTTCATGCATTGGTTCACTTTTCCTAGCGCTGTGACTATTGGGGTACTCACAGTTTTGTTTTATCTGGTGTGTTAACTACACCGTCTGTTAACTCTAAAACATTTTGCCATGTGGTAACTATTTTTGATTTTGTTTTGCATGTAAAAAAGAGACAACACAAACTGGTAAAATTGCCTTGCTTTCCAACATGTTTGTTTTTCGTAGCAAACTGGCATTTCTGAAAGGTATTTTTATTTTATTGAAAAATCAATAAATCAAAGAAAGCTTCTCTTGTTATTTTTATTTTATTGAAAAATCAATAAATTAAAGAAAGCTTCTGTTTTCAAAAGGCGTGCCAATTTTAGAATGAACTACGTGTAGGGGTTCTCACAATTTGATTGAAGTATCGTTTTAAAGTTACTATATATCAACTTTAGAAGGGATCTGTAAATACCCTATATATAAAAATCTCGTTTATACGTAAAAATATCAGCTCAGAGGTAAGAAAAATATATGACGGCCTTAGAGAATTGTTATTGTAAAATAAAATATATCTTTCGTTTAAGCTGATAAATTTCATCAAAACATTTCAACAAAACATCGACACGGAATTTTTGTCGATGCTTTTATAAAAGTGGCAGTATTTTTACATTCAAAAAGGTGGCAGCATTGGTACCGCACTCAATACATGTTGCTGTCTTTTTTTTCTTTTTTGTGGACCTTCTCACCGGGAAAAAATAATCAATTCTCTTCTCCAATATAGATTCTAGAATTGATTATTTTTAACACCCCATCGGGAAAAAGATGCAATTTTATATAAAAAAAGAATCAATTCTCTTCTCCAGTATAGATTCTAGAATTGATTATTTTAAACATGCTGATGTCCTACAAAGAATAGTATATTCTTTTCTCGCTTCAAGTGGAATCGCTACAGAATCGTTTTTTTTCACTTTTTAAATAGATTCTTTTCAGATATGTTATCATGGTTGAATAAATTAGGTTGTCTCGTGGCTGATTGTACTCTCTTCTCAGTGCACATAATTGTCAAAATCAATGAAAAGCTACAACAACTTCATCGGCTTTGCATGTTATCAATTTACGCATTCAGATTTTGTATGAGTTGTCAACTTCGATTCGACATTTATTGGAACTCGCTCTCATCCATGCGACAACCTTATTTATTAAACCATGTATGTAATACTTCAATATTGGCAGCAAAATACATTTTTAATGAGTTTCAACTACGAAATCAAAGAGAGATAGCCTACACATAAGATTTTGTTGTTTGTATTAGTATATTTAAACTAGCTGGTACCCGACGCGTTGCTGTCGTAGCGGAAATAATTTCTATCTCTATCTGAATCTCAAACTCAGTCTCAATCTCAATCTCAATCTCAATCTCAATCTCAATCTCAATCTCAATCTCAACCTCAACCTCAATTTCAATCTCTATCTCTATCTCTATTTCTATCTCTATCTCTATCTCTATCTCTATCTCTATCTCTATCTCTATCTCTATCTCTATCTCTATCTCTATCTCTATCTCTATCTCTATCTCTATCTCTATCTCTATCTCTATCCCTATCTCTATCTCTATCTCTATCTCTATCTCTATCTCTATCTCTATCTCTATCTCTATCTCTATCTCTATCTCTATCTCTATTTCTATTTCTATCTCTATCTCTATCTCTATCTCTATCTCTATATCTATGTCTATCTCTATCTCTATCTCTATCTCTATCTCTATCTCTATCTCTATCTCTATCTCTATCTCTATCTCTATCTCTATCTCTATCTCTATCTCTATCTCTATCTCTATCTCTATCTCTATCTCTATCTCTATCTCTATCTCTATCTCTATCTCTATCTCTATCTCTATCTCTATCTCTATCTCTATCTCTATCTCTATCTCTATCTCTATCTCTATCTCTATCTCTATCTGTATCTCTATCTCTATCTCTAACTGGAAAGACTCGTGGAAATTGATAACCAAATTTCGAGGCTGTGCTACTTACAATTCCAAAGTTATTCGATATCGCAAGTTTGGCTTGTATGGGCGGAGCCACACCTCCTTGTTCAATGACGTCTCAGTTTTCTAGTAGAAGAATATCACCCAATATTAATTCCATACTGAATTTCGTTGTTAAACGACATTTAGTTCCAAAGCTATCTGATATCAAAAATGTAAAGTGTATGGGCGGAGCCACACCCCTTTTTTCAAAACCCATCCCAGTTTTATAGTAGATATATCACCAAGTGGCAACTCCATACTGAATTCCATTATTATACGGCATTTAGTTCCAAAGCTATTCGATATCATAGGCGGTGCCACACCCCTTTGGCCTATACTGGCTCAATTTTGCAAGTCGAAAGACACGACCAAATAGAACGTTCTAACCGAGTTTCATTAATGTGTGACTTATAGCTTGAAAGTTATACTGAAAATTTGGCTGAAAAATTGCCACGCCCCACATTCAACGCCCATAAAATTTTACGTGTGGAACGGCTCTTGTAAATTGAGATATAACACCGAATTCCGATACTATGCGACCTATAACTTCAGAGCTATTCGCTACCGTAGATTTGGGTTATATGGGAGGTGCCACGCCCCCTTATTTTAGGGGGATGAAAAATAGATGTTGTTCGATTCTCCCCCCTGACTAATATCCTCGCTAAGGATCACGAAAATCGGTCGAGCCGTTTCGGAGGAGTTCGATTACGCACCCCGTGACAGAAGAATTTTATATATTAGATTATTATTATTATTATTATTATTATTATTATTATTATTATTATTATTATTATTATTATTATTATCTATATATTAATAGGCATACAAAAAGTTTGTGTTCCCTTTTTTTCTGTGTTACCTTCAACATATTCACATAATACTTATATCGATGGAAAGGTATTTTCGAGTAGATTTGCACAATATAATTTTTATTTCGAATATGTTGTCATTAAGATAAGTAAAACTGAGCAAATGTAAACCCCTTTTTTTACCAATGGGACAATAAGAAACTACAAAGCGACAAAGTTCTGTTGAACATCGCTGCTGTAGCTTACAAAAGCAAGAGTAGAATGCGGGAGTGACGCAAACACTTAAAAAGAGCTGAGTAGCATTATTGTTATTATTGTTGTTGTTGTTGATGTTGTTGTTGTTGTTGTGGTTATTGCTTTCTCTTAATATCTGTCAGAGTTAAAAAAACAAAAAAACTGCTGCTTGCTTCTATTATCTTGAGAATTAACATATATCTTGATTTATTTGATATACTTTTCTACAGTTTATTTACTTTTACTTTATTTACTTTACTTTTAATTTATTTATTTACTTTAAATGAATATTATATGTTGAATAAATTTTTGTTATTGATTGATATATGCTTCCTTTTATGTCCTTTACCACAATTTTCCTCATAGCGTCAGATAAGCATTAAGAATTTCCATGCAAATTAATAACCATTCATTATGTGAAAGACAACTTGAGTTTCGTTACCTTACAGAAACAGATGGCCGAATTTCAGCCACAGACGATACTAGTTATTATTATTATAGTTGCTGGGGGCAGCAACGCGCATCGGTGGTCGCTAGTCAAACTTATCCCTTATATATGCTATAATTTTTTGCTTGAATTTTGATAAATTGTTCTCACTCTTAATATTAGATGGCATTTCATTGAATAATTTAAGTCTGAGTTTCATTTCAAAAAAGATTTAAAACTGAAAACATTTCTTAAGTTATGATTATGTATTATGTGGCCAATTTATATATGTTTGGAAACATTCTTACACAAATCTGGTCAAAAGCATGATATAAAGAACTATAGACCCATTTGTAAATTTTCTGTTATACCTTAAATCTTCGACAAAATCATATATGATATAATGTCATTCCATATTAAAAACGTGATATCTCCGGAACAACATGGTTTCTTATCAGGTAAATCAACGTTAACGAACTTGGTACTTTTTTGTAATGTTATAATTACTAACTTTGAAGCAGGTCTTCAAACCGATGTCATCTATACTGATTTTGCGAAAGCATTTGACAAAGTCTCTCACAAGCACCTTATTTTAAAACTTGCCTCCCTGGGAATTCACTCTAACCTCCTATATTGGTTCCAATCATACCTTTCCAATCGCCGCCAATCAGTAAAAATAAATAACAACCTATCCAATCTCTTCGAAGTTACGTCCGATGTTTCCCAAGGCAGTCATCTAGGGCCTCCACTGTTCTTAATATTTATTAATGATCTTCCTAGGGTCATACGTCATTCCCAAAGCCTCCTTTTCGCCGACGATCTGAAGCTTTTTCGATCCATTAAGTCAAATGATGATGCCATTCTTCTCCAAACAGACATTGATTCAATCTTCGCCTGGTGCGAACAGAATGAATTACCACTTAACATCTCCAAATGTCAATGTTTTTCTTTTTATAAATCATCACTCCCGTTAACAAACTCCTATTTTATTAACTCATGTTCACTGGAACGTGTTGCCTCTAAGAAAGACCTTGGAATTATATTTGACCCTCACCTTAATTTTAAAGATCATATAAATTTCATCATCAATAAGTCTAACTCGATGCTTGGTTTCCTTATAAGGAACTCAGAGGATTTTAGGGATCCCTACACCTTCAAATGTGTGTACTCTTCGTTAGTCCGACCCCATTTAGAATACTGCTCCATCTTATGGAATAGTTCTTCTCCCATTCAATCCCTGCGAATTGAAAGAGTACAGAAAAAGTTCACGAGATATGTGATTTCAAAACTTAACTAGAATCTCCATCAGCCTCTTCCATACTCCACTAGATGTGCATTAATTGATATCTGCTCCCTCGAATCAAGACGCAAGTCACGTCAGTCACGTTTATTCGTGACCTGGTTCATCATCATATCCAGTGTCCTACTCTACTTGGTTTGCTTGATTTCCTTACCCCGCCCCGTTATCTTCGTAGCCAGTTTTACTTTCGGGTTCCTTTTCACAGATCAGAATATGCTCGAAATGAGCCTATTACGCGCTGCACTATTGAGGTGAACAGGGTTTTGCCTTTGATAGACATATTCGATTCAATTTCAAGAACTCAGTTCAAAATAAATCTCAACCTGCTCCAAGTTTTCCGCGTTACCTAATGTTACTAACAAATGGTTTTCCTTATCACGCACCTTGATGATTTGCTTTGGTCTCGTCCTCTGTTAGTTATCTATATCTTGCACATACATTCATTCTTCTTTTTTATGCAATGTTTAATATTAATTTATTTGTCATCAATCCTAATTTTTACACATAAATTATTCGTACTTAATACAATTAATGTTTTTATAAATTCTATGTTGTATATATTCTTAAGTAGTCTGTAAGAGATATTCTCTCTGCTTGATGAAATTTAAATAAATATATAATATATATATATCACCAACATATATATCTCACATAAGTACTTAGGTAATAAATTATTTTTGAATACAGTAATTAATACATTCATTATTATTCTCTGGTTAACACTAAGCCACTTCAACGCATTTAACATAAATTTGATGATTGTGTATCTATTAAGTTTTAAGATTATCCTCATAGCTCTGTTTTTCAGTTTTTGTAATCTGTTTTTCATTTCATTATTAGCTTTATAGAGTACTAGCAAATACCCGCTGCTTCGCCGGCGATAAAAATATTAAATATCATTAAAAACTTTAAATCTTAAAATTTAACAGCCGTATTCATATTGAAGTGGGAAGAGTGGAAATAATGGTTTGTGTATAAGATAAATTCAGTGACTTGTTATTTATTAGTCGCAATTTCGTCAAGATTTTGATATTTAAAAATCAATAGTTTTTCTAAGCCATCTGCACTGAAATAATTGTCATTTTATTATTTTTTTTTTTTTTTATAAATATTTTGAAATCTTTGACAAATTTTCTTGTTTTTATTTAGGTGTGCTTTATGAGAGGTGTGTTATAAACCTTAAAAAAAAATTAAATTTCAACCATATTTAAAAATCCTCTAATTTATAAACAAACATTTTCAAACACTTTGTGACATTTTGTTTGTTTTTGATACATTTTGAAATAATTTGATACATTTTGACAATATTTTTTGTGCTTAGATGAGAACAAACAAATTTTTAAAATGCTTTATCGAGGGTTTATTGAAGGTTTCAACCATTTTTAAAATTCTCTTATTTATCAAGCATTTAAAAGAGCTTTTGAAAGCTGTTGAAACGTTCAACATGAAAAATGTTTTTAAATTTTTTTTTCGATTTTTTTCTTATGAAGGCTTTGTAAGAGGCTCATAATTTTTTATGAATACAGCCGTTTGAATTTCGGTAAAATTGTATATTTGTGTTGGAGCGACTTAGTAGTTCCATCCGAATAAAGTAACCAGCTAACTAATGTAATAAAAAATAACTAAAGTAATAAACTTTCTGTATCTTCCTGATCATTTTTTTCATGCATTGGTTCACTTTTCCTAGCGCTGTGACTATTGGGGTACTCACAGTTTTGTTTTATCTGGTGTGTTAACTACACCGTCTGTTAACTCTAAAACATTTTGCCATGTGGTAACTATTTTTGATTTTGTTTTGCATGTAAAAAAGAGACAACACAAACTGGTAAAATTGCCTTGCTTTCCAACATGTTTGTTTTTCGTAGCAAACTGGCATTTCTGAAAGGTATTTTTATTTTATTGAAAAATCAATAAATCAAAGAAAGCTTCTCTTGTTATTTTTATTTTATTGAAAAATCAATAAATTAAAGAAAGCTTCTGTTTTCAAAAGGCGTGCCAATTTTAGAATGAACTACGTGTAGGGGTTCTCACAATTTGATTGAAGTATCGTTTTAAAGTTACTATATATCAACTTTAGAAGGGATCTGTAAATACCCTATATATAAAAATCTCGTTTATACGTAAAAATATCAGCTCAGAGGTAAGAAAAATATATGACGGCCTTAGAGAATTGTTATTGTAAAATAAAATATATCTTTCGTTTAAGCTGATAAATTTCATCAAAACATTTCAACAAAACATCGACACGGAATTTTTGTCGATGCTTTTATAAAAGTGGCAGTATTTTTACATTCAAAAAGGTGGCAGCATTGGTACCGCACTCAATACATGTTGCTGTCTTTTTTTTCTTTTTTGTGGACCTTCTCACCGGGAAAAAATAATCAATTCTCTTCTCCAATATAGATTCTAGAATTGATTATTTTTAACACCCCATCGGGAAAAAGATGCAATTTTATATAAAAAAAGAATCAATTCTCTTCTCCAGTATAGATTCTAGAATTGATTATTTTAAACATGCTGATGTCCTACAAAGAATAGTATATTCTTTTCTCGCTTCAAGTGGAATCGCTACAGAATCGTTTTTTTTCACTTTTTAAATAGATTCTTTTCAGATATGTTATCATGGTTGAATAAATTAGGTTGTCTCGTGGCTGATTGTACTCTCTTCTCAGTGCACATAATTGTCAAAATCAATGAAAAGCTACAACAACTTCATCGGCTTTGCATGTTATCAATTTACGCATTCAGATTTTGTATGAGTTGTCAACTTCGATTCGACATTTATTGGAACTCGCTCTCACCCATGCGACAACCTTATTTATTAAACCATGTATGTAATACTTCAATATTGGCAGCAAAATAAATTTTTAATGAGTTTCAACTACGAAATCAAAGAGAGATAGCCTACACAAGATTTTGTTGTTTGTATTAGTATATTTAAACTAGCTGGTACCCGACGCGTTGCTGTCGTAGCGGAAATAATTTCTATCTCTATCTGAATCTCAAACTCAGTCTCAATCTCAATCTCAATCTCAATCTCAATCTCAACCTCAACCTCAATTTCAATCTCTATCTCTATCTCTATCTCTATTTCTATCTCTATCTCTATCTCTATCTCTATCTCTATCTCTATCTCTATCTCTATCTCTATCTCTATCTCTATCTCTATCTCTATCTCTATCTCTATCTCTATCTCTATCCCTATCTCTATCTCTATCTCTATCTCTATCTCTATCTCTATCTCTATCTCTATCTCTATCTCTATCTCTATTTCTATTTCTATTTCTATCTCTATCTCTATCTCTATCTCTATCTCTATATCTATGTCTATCTCTATCTCTATCTCTATCTCTATCTCTATCTCTATCTCTATCTCTATCTCTATCTCTATCTCTATCTCTATCTCTATCTCTATCTCTATCTCTATCTCTATCTCTATCTCTATCTCTATCTCTATCTCTATCTCTATCTCTATCTCTATCTCTATCTCTATCTCTATCTCTATCTCTATCTCTATCTCTATCTCTATCTCTATCTCTATCTCTATCTCTATCTCTATCTCTATCTCTATCTGTACCTCTATCTCTATCTCTAACTGGAAAGACTCGTGGAAATTGATAACCAAATTTCGAGGCTGTGCTACTTACAATTCCAAAGTTATTCGATATCGCAAGTTTGGCTTGTATGGGCGGAGCCACACCTCCTTGTTCAATGACGTCTCAGTTTTCTAGTAGAAGAATATCACCCAATATTAATTCCATACTGAATTTCGTTGTTAAACGACATTTAGTTCCAAAGCTATCTGATATCAAAAATTTAAAGTGTATGGGCGGAGCCACACCCCTTTTTTCAAAACCCATCCCAGTTTTATAGTAGATATATCACCAAGTGGCAACTCCATACTGAATTCCATTATTATACGGCATTTAGTTCCAAAGCTATTCGATATCATAGGCGGTGCCACACCCCTTTGGCCTATACTGGCTCAATTTTGCAAGTCGAAAGACACGACCAAATAGAACGTTCTAACCGAGTTTCATTAATGTGTGACTTATAGCTTGAAAGTTATACTGAAAATTTGGCTGAAAAATTGCCACGCCCCACATTCAACGCCCATAAAATTTTACGTGTGGAACGGCTCTTGTAAATTGAGATAGAACACCGAATTCCGATACTATGCGACCTATAACTTCAGAGCTATTCGCTACCGTAGATTTGGGTTATATGGGAGGTGCCACGCCCCCTTATTTTAGGGGGATGAAAAATAGATGTTGTTCGATTCTCCCCCCTGACTAATATCCTCGCTAAGGATCACGAAAATCGGTCGAGCCGTTTCGGAGGAGTTCGATTACGCACCCCGTGACAGAAGAATTTTATATATTAGATTATTATTATTATTATTATTATTATTATTATTATTATTATTATTATTATTATTATTATTATTATTATTATTATTATTATTATTATTATTATTATTATTATTATTATCTATATATTAATAGGCATACAAAAAGTTTGTGTTCCCTTTTTTTCTGTGTTACCTTCAACATATTCACATAATACTTATATCGATGGAAAGGTATTTTCGAGTAGATTTGCACAATATAATTTTTATTTCGAATATGTTGTCATTAAGATAAGTAAAACTGAGCAAATGTAAACCCCTTTTTTTACCAATGGGACAATAAGAAACTACAAAGCGACAAAGTTCTGTTGAACATCGCTGCTGTAGCTTACAAAAGCAAGAGTAGAATGCGGGAGTGACGCAAACACTTAAAAAGAGCTGAGTAGCATTATTGTTATTATTGTTGTTGTTGTTGATGTTGTTGTTGTTGTTGTGGTTATTGCTTTCTCTTAATATCTGTCAGAGTTAAAAAAACAAAAAAACTGCTGCTTGCTTCTATTATCTTGAGAATTAACATATATCTTGATTTATTTGATATACTTTTCTACAGTTTATTTACTTTTACTTTATTTACTTTACTTTTAATTTATTTATTTACTTTAAATGAATATTATATGTTGAATAAATTTTTGTTATTGATTGATATATGCTTCCTTTTATGTCCTTTACCACAATTTTCCTCATAGCGTCAGATAAGCATTAAGAATTTCCATGCAAATTAATAACCATTCATTATGTGAAAGACAACTTGAGTTTCGTTACCTTACAGAAACAGATGGCCGAATTTCAGCCACAGACGATACTAGTTATTATTATTATAGTTGCTGGGGGCAGCAACGCGCATCGGTGGTCGCTAGTCAAACTTATCCCTTATATATGCTATAATTTTTTGCTTGAATTTTGATAAATTGTTCTCACTCTTAATATTAGATGGCATTTCATTGAATAATTTAAGTCTGAGTTTCATTTCAAAAAAGATTTAAAACTGAAAACATTTCTTAAGTTATGATTATGTATTATGTGGCCAATTTATATATGTTTGGAAACATTCTTACACAAATCTGGTCAAAAGCATGATATAAAGAACTATAGACCCATTTGTAAATTTTCTGTTATACCTTAAATCTTCGACAAAATCATATATGATATAATGTCATTCCATATTAAAAACGTGATATCTCCGGAACAACATGGTTTCTTATCAGGTAAATCAACGTTAACGAACTTGGTACTTTTTTGTAATGTTATAATTACTAACTTTGAAGCAGGTCTTCAAACCGATGTCATCTATACTGATTTTGTGAAAGCATTTGACAAAGTCTCTCACAAGCACCTTATTTTAAAACTTGCCTCCCTGGGAATTCACTCTAACCTCCTATATTGGTTCCAATCATACCTTTCCAATCGCCGCCAATCAGTAAAAATAAATAACAACCTATCCAATCTCTTCGAAGTTACGTCCGATGTTTCCCAAGGCAGTCATCTAGGGCCTCCACTGTTCTTAATATTTATTAATGATCTTCCTAGGGTCATACGTCATTCCCAAAGCCTCCTTTTCGCCGACGATCTGAAGCTTTTTCGATCCATTAAGTCAAATGATGATGCCATTCTTCTCCAAACAGACATTGATTCAATCTTCGCCTGGTGCGAACAGAATGAATTACCACTTAACATCTCCAAATGTCAATGTTTTTCTTTTTATAAATCATCACTCCCGTTAACAAACTCCTATTTTATTAACTCATGTTCACTGGAACGTGTTGCCTCTAAGAAAGACCTTGGAATTATATTTGACCCTCACCTTAATTTTAAAGATCATATAAATTTCATCATCAATAAGTCTAACTCGATGCTTGGTTTCCTTATAAGGAACTCAGAGGATTTTAGGGATCCCTACACCTTCAAATGTGTGTACTCTTCGTTAGTCCGACCCCATTTAGAATACTGCTCCATCTTATGGAATAGTTCTTCTCCCATTCAATCCCTGCGAATTGAAAGAGTACAGAAAAAGTTCACGAGATATGTGATTTCAAAACTTAACTAGAATCTCCATCAGCCTCTTCCATACTCCACTAGATGTGCATTAATTGATATCTGCTCCCTCGAATCAAGACGCAAGTCACGTCAGTCACGTTTATTCGTGACCTGGTTCATCATCATATCCAGTGTCCTACTCTACTTGGTTTGCTTGATTTCCTTACCCCGCCCCGTTATCTTCGTAGCCAGTTTTACTTTCGGGTTCCTTTTCACAGATCAGAATATGCTCGAAATGAGCCTATTACGCGCTGCACCATTGAGGTGAACAGGGTTTTGCCTTTGATAGACATATTCGATTCAATTTCAAGAACTCAGTTCAAAATAAATCTCAACCTGCTCCAAGTTTTCCGCGTTACCTAATGTTACTAACAAATGGTTTTCCTTATCACGCACCTTGATGATTTGCTTTGGTCTCGTCCTCTGTTAGTTATCTATATCTTGCACATACATTCATTCTTCTTTTTTATGCAATGTTTAATATTAATTTATTTGTCATCAATCCTAATTTTTACACATAAATTATTCGTACTTAATACAATTAATGTTTTTATAAATTCTATGTTGTATATATTCTTAAGTAGTCTGTAAGAGATATTCTCTCTGCTTGATGAAATTTAAATAAATATATAATATATATATATCACCAACATATATATCTCACATAAGTACTTAGGTAATAAATTATTTTTGAATACAGTAATTAATACATTAAGTAAGTAAGTAAGTAAGTAAGTAATTAATACATTCATTATTATTCTCTGGTTAACACTAAGCCACTTCAACGCATTTAACATAAATTTGATGATTGTGTATCTATTAAGTTTTAAGATTATCCTCATAGCTCTGTTTTGCAGTTTTTGTAATCTGTTTTTCATTTCATTATTAGCTTTATAGAGTACTAGCAAATACCCGCTGCTTCGCCGGCGATAAAAATATTAAATATCATTAAAAACTTTAAATCTTAAAATTTAACAGCCGTATTCATATTGAAGTGGGAAGAGTGGAAATAATGGTTTGTGTATTAGATAAATTCAGTGACTTGTTATTTATTAGTCACAATTTCGTCAAGATTTTGATATTTAAAAATCAATAGTTTTTCTAAGCCATCTGCACTGAAATAATTGTCATTTTATTATTTTTTTTTTTTTTTATAAATATTTTGAAATCTTTGACAAATTTTCTTGTTTTTATTTAGGTGTGCTTTATGAGAGGTGTGTTATAAACCTTAAAAAAAAATTAAATTTCAACCATATTTAAAAATCCTCTAATTTATAAACAAACATTTTCAAACACTTTGTGACATTTTGTTTGTTTTTGATACATTTTGAAATAATTTGATACATTTTGACAATATTTTTTGTGCTTAGATGAGAACAAACAAATTTTTAAAATGCTTTATCGAGGGTTTATTGAAGGTTTCAACCATTTTTAAAATTCTCTTATTTATCAAGCATTTAAAAGAGCTTTTGAAAGCTGTTGAAACGTTCAACATGAAAAATGTTTTTAAATTTTTTTTTCGATTTTTTTCTTATGAAGGCTTTGTAAGAGGCTCATAATTTTTTATGAATACAGCCGTTTGAATTTCGGTAAAATTGTATATTTGTGTTGGAGCGACTTAGTAGTTCCATCCGAATAAAGTAACCAGCTAACTAATGTAATAAAAAATAACTAAAGTAATAAACTTTCTGTATCTTCCTGATCATTTTTTTCATGCATTGGTTCACTTTTCCTAGCGCTGTGACTATTGGGGTACTCACAGTTTTGTTTTATCTGGTGTGTTAACTACACCGTCTGTTAACTCTAAAACATTTTGCCATGTGGTAACTATTTTTGATTTTGTTTTGCATGTAAAAAAGAGACAACACAAACTGGTAAAATTGCCTTGCTTTCCAACATGTTTGTTTTTCGTAGCAAACTGGCATTTCTGAAAGGTATTTTTATTTTATTGAAAAATCAATAAATCAAAGAAAGCTTCTCTTGTTATTTTTATTTTATTGAAAAAATCAATAAATTAAAGAAAGCTTCTGTTTTCAAAAGGCGTGCCAATTTTAGAATGAACTACGTGTAGGGGTTCTCACAATTTGATTGAAGTATCGTTTTAAAGTTACTATATATCAACTTTAGAAGGGATCTGTAAATACCCTATATATAAAAATCTCGTTTATACGTAAAAATATCAGCTCAGAGGTAAGAAAAATATACGACGGCCTTAGAGAATTGTTATTTTAAAATAAAATATATCTTTCGTTTAAGCTGATAAATTTCATCAAAACATTTCAACAAAACATCGACACGGAATTTTTGTCGATGCTTTTATAAAAGTGGCAGTATTTTTACATTCAAAAAGGTGGCAGCATTGGTACCGCACTCAATACATGTTGCTGTCTTTTTTTTCTTTTTTGTGGAAAAGAAAAATTAATTAATTTCTCACCGGGAAAAAATAATCAATTCTCTTCTCCAATATAGATTCTAGAATTGATTATTTTTAACACCCCATCGGGAAAAAGATGCAATTTTATATAAAAAAAGAATCAATTCTCTTCTCCAGTATAGATTCTAGAATTGATTATTTTTAACATGCTGATGTCCTACAAAGAATAGTATATTCTTTTCTCGCTTCAAGTGGAATCGCTACAGAATCGTTTTTTTTCACTTTTTAAATAGATTCTTTTCAGATATGTTATCATGGTTGAATAAATTAGGTTGCCTCGTGGCTGATTGTACTCTCTTCTCAGTGCACATAATTGTCAAAATCAATGAAAAGCTACAACAACTTCATCGGCTTTGCATGTTATCAATTTACGCATTCAGATTTTGTATGAGTTGTCAACTTCGATTCGACATTTATTGGAACTCGCTCTCACCCATGCGACAACCTTATTTATTAAACCATGTATGTAATACTTCAATATTGGCAGCAAAATAAATTTTTAATGAGTTTCAACTACGAAATCAAAGAGAGATAGCCTACATAAGATTTTGTTGTTTGTATTAGTATATTTAAACTAGCTGGTACCCGACGCGTTGCTGTCGTAGCGGAAATAATTTCTATCTCTATCTGAATCTCAAACTCAGTCTCAATCTCAATCTCAATCTCAATCTCAACCTCAATTTCAATCTCTATCTCTATCTCTATCTCTATCTCTATCTCTATCTCTATCTCTATCTCTATCTCTATCTCTATCTCTATCTCTATCTCTATATCTATGTCTATCTCTATCTCTATCTCTATCTCTATCTCTATCTCTATCTCTATCTCTATCTCTATCTCTATCTCTATCTCTATCTCTATCTCTATCTCTATCTCTATCTCTATCTCTATCTCTATCTCTATCTCTATCTCTATCTCTAACTGGAAAGACTCGTGGAAATTGATAACCAAATTTCGAGGCTGTGCTACTTACAATTCCAAAGTTATTCGATATCGCAAGTTTGGCTTGTATGGGCGGAGCCACACCTCCTTGTTCAATGACGTCTCAGTTTTCTAGTAGAAGAATATCACCCAATATTAATTCCATACTGAATTTCGTTGTTAAACGACATTTAGTTCCAAAGCTATCTGATATCAAAAATTTAAAGTGTATGGGCGGAGCCACACCCCTTTTTTCAAAACCCATCCCAGTTTTATAGTAGATATATCACCAAGTGGCAACTCCATACTGAATTTCATTATTATACGGCATTTAGTTCCAAAGCTATTCGATATCATAAATTTTAATTGTATGGGCGGTGCCACACCCCTTTGGCCTATACTGGCTCAATTTTGCAAGTCGAAAGACACGACTAAATAGAACGTTCTAACCGAGTGTCATTAATGTGTGACTTATAGCTTGAAAGTTATACTGAAAATTTGGCTGAAAAATTGCCACGCCCCACATTCAACGCCCATAAAATTTTACGTGTGGAACGGCTCTTGTAAATTGAGATAGAACACTCCGATACTATGCGACCTATAACTTCAGAGCTATTCGCTACCGTAGATTTGGGTTGTATGGGAGGTGCCACGCCCCCTTATTTTAGGGGGATGAAAAATAGATGTTGTTCTATTCTCACCCCTGACTAATATCCTCGCTAAGGATCACGAAAATCGGTCGAGCCGTTTCGGAGGAGTTCGATTACGCACCCCGTGACAGAAGAATTTTATATATTAGATATACTACTACTATACGTCAACGGGGCGGTTGTTAAGAAAAATGTCTACCCAAACATAAAACAAAACAAAGCATACATATTTGTTTTGCATAAATCATAGGTACGCACCATTATAAAACAATTATAAGACCAACGCGTGAAATATGATAAAAATTTAAAAAGAAAAATTCAAGCAAACAAAATTTAAACCATAAAAATTGAAACAACAGAAATTTTAAATGAAATTTTTGACAATGAAAGCACCGCTCCTGAGTTTTTTTGTTATAAAATTAAATTTCGAGTACACAAAAAAAAAACCAAAAATAAATAAATAACTGGTAATTTTAGCCATTGAAAGGACTTTGACCTAGCTTCTTATGATCAATTGTGTTGTGCGAGTTATTAAGTTTGTACACAATTGACCGAGTACCGGACCTACAGGTTTAACGCCGACTCCGAACGGCGATGAACGGAATGTTCTTATTCTCAATTAGCTTTACATGGCATTTTGATTACTCTCTGAGGTTTGCCATTGTCTGCAGAGAGGTGGCGGCCGTACAGAAAAATCATTTTAATTCAAATAATTTTATGTCGCTGCTGGAATTCGAACCCGGGTCTCCAGGTTCGTTGATATAGAGGCCACGGACTTTTAACCAACTACGCCACGGACACCACAATTTCGGGTACATTCACAGTACAGTGTACTGCCAAAAGAGAAGTATTACATATATGATTATTTTAAATAAAATGTATTAACTTTCGGAAATAAGAAAACAAATCAAAACAGACTGATGCTTTTCTCACTTATACCAGAATTTGTTTTAGAATCAGTTCGTTTTTCACTTATCAAAAAAGCAAGCAAGGAATCTAAAAACATTTTATATATTAGAAATAATTATATGGGTCGTAATCGATTATGGCTGGAATAGAAACGAATCAGTAAACTTTTGTTTGATAGATTCCAATTCATAGGTTTTGCTTTAAATGTATATGTTCTTTGGAATACATTCTAAAATGTTAGCAATAGAATTCATTCTATTTACGATTTTTGTTTCTAGAATCCATTTTCATTTTGCCGGTGGGACGCTGACGTCCTACAAATAGTAGTACATTCTTTTCTCGCTTCCATATGAATAGCTACAGAAATCGATTCTTTTATTCACTTTTTAAATGCATTCTTTTAAATAAAAAGTATTCATTTTCGGAAATGAGACAACAAATCAAAACAGACTGTTGCTTTTCTCACTTATGCCAAAATTTGTTTGGTTGATATATTCGTTGATATATTGGTTGATATAAACTTTTGATTGATATATTCCAATTCATATGTTTTGCTTTAATTTATATAATCTTTGGAATACGTTCTAAAAGTAAGCAAAAGAATCTATTCCATTTACGATTTTTTTTTTTTTTTTTAATCAATTCTCATTTTCCCGCTGGGTTGTTGACTTTTATATATGATGCTCAAAAAGGGTTTGAAAATAGAGCTTTTGTCTCACAGCGATTTTGACATATTGTTCTATCTCATATATTCGTCAACATTAGAGTGCTGATATATTGTTATATGAGCGAGAAAATATATAGAGGAAATTAAATTTAAAAACAAAAAAAAACTCAGGAGCGGTGCTTCCATTGTCAATCATTTTTATTTGAAATTTTTGTTGTTTGAATTTTTTGATTAAAATTTTGTTTGTTTAAATTTAATCATATTTCAGGCGTTCTTATAATTGTTTTATAATGGTGCGTACCTGTGATTTAGGAAAAACAAATTTGATTTGTTTTCTTATATGTTTGGGGAAAACGTTTTCATAACAACCGCCCCTGTGACGGTTTGACTTTTTATTTTTTGTGTAGTAATTTTCATATATTCAAATATACTAACACAAACAGCAACATCTTATGTTGTTATGGCTGTCTCTCTTCGATTTCAGAGTTGGAATACAGAAGTATTACATATACATATCGCTCATTTCGTGCAAGACTGTCACAACTCAAAATCTGAGATTTTTGAGTTGAGTATACAGGAATATCCGTTATAAGAATCTCTGTAATATATTCCAAAATCAGAAAGATTTGCGCTCAAATAACGGTTTTATGGAGACTTTTGTCGTTTTTGCTCTATGCACTCAGGCAGTTTTATTAGTTACAACAACGTCACATTTTAGTCTGTGCGTGATCTTCTTTAAATTCGTTCAACATTTTTTTAGTAAAAACGGTGTATTTTATCTTATAACGATTTAATTTATAAAGTGTGAGTTAAAATTCATATGGTTTTAACAACAAAAGTGGCCTATTTCGAAATGTGACGGTTTTGATGTTTTGTGTTTGATTTTTTGAGTACATTTTTTATAAATATAAATGTAATAAGACAAGATGTTATGTTGTTGTTGCTAATTTTTTTTTTGTTTTATAAATCATTTCGACTTAAACCGTTATTGTCAGCAAACTTAACTCTTTAAATTTCAACCACAACTTGGAACAATTGAAGTTATCACATTCTTGCTGTTAATATATAGTTAACAATTTTAAAGAAACTTGTCACATTTTAAATTGTGCCGTTATTCCTGATAATTTTTATGAATACATAGGAGAACTTTTCATTTTTCTTTAAACTTCCAACTTCCTTATTTTACAAGACATCATACTCTCATGAACGATTTGAAGAAGCAAAAGTCTTAAGGCGAGTTTCAAAAAAAGACATTAATTTTATACAAGCTTTCTCGTCCAAGCCTGGTATAACCGAGAGAAAGAAAATTGATCTCTTAGATTTAATAAATAAGGGTATCATACCTAAATACTACAAAACTTTTTATGATTCGTTATAAAAATTAATTTTAATTTATGTTATTTAAAAACAAAAATCCATTATACATGCGAAATTATATCTTATTTAATTATCTTTTATGTTAATAAGATTACATATTTTTTTGTCAAATGAATAAATGAAATGTTAATCGAAAATTCCAATTGAATTATTTATTTTTTTTTTTAGCAATACCGTCACAACACTGCATATAACATTTTATTCTTTGCATTTTTGCAGCAATAACGTCATAAAACTAACAGTGTGAAAAAAAAAATATTTTTGAAAATACTAATAGTTATCATAAAAGCTATTTAACTTCAGAATAATGTTTATAAAATATTATTCTACCAGAATGTGCAAAAATATAAATAAAACATCTACATTTATGGAAGAAATATGATTTTCAAATGTTTAAAGTGGCCTCCTGAAAATTCGCAAATTTTGAGTTGTGACAGTCTTGCACGAAATGAGCGATATGTTCTTCCTTATTAGCTTTGGGCACAACCTTTTTTTGAGATGCACAGAGCTTTAATGAGAAAATTTTTTCTCTCTGAGAATAAGAATAAAGAAATTGTATGGTTATTCTCTTTGGATTTTAATTAATTATTTAAACAATGGCTATTAAATTTATATATCCCATGTCCCAACTGGGCACCATAGCTATCCTAGAGAAAAAGAATTTTTGAAACAGCGCCTGCCATTCTCAAGCTTTTCGCAGCCGAACATACGTGAGTCTTCTTTTATATAATAGTATAGATAGTAGAACAATATTCAAAGTGTGGTTTTATAATAGTATTATATATTTTAATTGCACTGCTAAAATCCAGTCTTTGTCTAATTTTAGAGGTGATAAAAACAAAAAAAAAATAAAATAACTCCTAAAATAAATACTGGAGTTATTGTAATACGAATAAATATGTATCGTCAATCGAAAATGCACCCTTAAAAAATAGGGGAAAAATAAAAAGGTTTCACATTTTACAGAAAGCAATTCCGAAAACAGAAATCTACTAAACAAATGATTCGTTATTTCGTTGCGTTTCTTTTGCGCAATTTTTCATAACGAAATACGGCCCTAAATTGCATATTAAAAAATTTTTCAGAAATGCGTTATTTGTACTTTTAAAGTTTAATTTTTTAACTCTCTACAATGCCTTTGGGCACACTTACATTTGTATGCAAATCTAGAACTTGAAATTTTTTTCTTAATTCAGAAGTCAAATCATAGATTATATGTCGGTTCTATTCATTTCGGGTAACATTTTTTGTTACGGGAATTTTTTCTAGCTTAGCGCATAACTTTTTAAAACTATTTCTGTAGCTTTATCAAAGAAAATTGTTATAAAAAATCGCGCGATTTTTAATAACAATTTTTAATTTTTTTAATTAAATTTTAAAAACTATTTACGGTAGCTATTTAGCGAAAAAATTTAAAATTGTTATTAAAAATCGCGCGATTTTTCATAACAATTTTTCGCCTGCTGCGCTTTTTTATCCTATAAAGCTACTGCAAGTAGTTTTAAAATATAATTAAAACAATTAAAAATTAAATCGTACGATTTTTGTGGAATTCTAAGAGATTTTACCGTTTTGATTGTCACTTTGTATGGGAGGTGGGCGTGGTTTTCATCCGATTTGACCCATTTGTGAACTTGTTTTATATTTTTAAGATTAAAGCTTAAATATCGAATTTCATGATGATAGCTTTAAAATTACGACTGTAATCGCTCACAGACAAACAGACGGACATGGCTAAATTGATTCGGGTGGTGATGCTGGTCAAAAATACAGTGACTCAAAAAAGTTTAGAAACATGGAATAACAAGTTTTCAATTAGCAATTAAACTGTATTCCAAAGGGAAAATTTTTTTTCTTATTTTATATTCCGTGGCGTGCGTGGCGTAGTTGGTTAAAGTGCGTGGCCGCTATGTCAACGAACTTTGGAAACCCAGGTTAGAAACCCAGCAGCGACAGAAAATTATTTGAATTAAAATAATTTTTCTGTACGGTCGCCACCTCTCTGCAGACAATGGCAAACCTCAGAGAGTAATCAAAATGCCATGTAAAGCTTCTTGTTCGGAGTCGGCGTTAAGCATGTAGGTCCGGTTCTCGGGCAATTGTGTACAAACTTAATAACACGCACAACACAATTGATCATAAGAAGCTAGGTCAAAGTCCTTTCAAGGGCTGAAATGGCCAGTTATTTATTTTATTTTTATTTTATATTATATGTATATGTATACATTCTTAACAAAACGATGTAAAAATATCCGTAAAAGAAGTCTTCAAAAGTTAGCCCTAGGCAGAAACGTAAAATTCCCCACTTTTTATGGTCAAATAAGTTTAGAAACATTATTGTTTTTGTATGAACTTTGCACTATATTATGTGCAAAAAAGGGGAATCACGCATTTAACATCCTTAAGCGATCGGTTTATTGATTGTTATACACATTAGCTATGCACATTAGAGTGTGCCTTATTTTGCGATTTTTGGAAATTTCAAGGGGCTGAAAGGTTTTTTATGCGTTTTTATATTTTTGTTTTTTTTTTTTTTGAGTAGAAGTAGTAGTATTTATTTAATACTTTTAATTTGACTTAAGATTATCGTTAAAAATCATTTATACAATCTCTAGAATGGTGTTATTATTTTCATTATTTTTTACAATTCGTGCAATATTTCTCTTAAAAACGTTTGTATTTCTTTCTAACTTGACATAATTAGGTAGCGCATTGAAAACTTTAAGTCCTTTGAAAAAAAGCGATCTTTGCATCGCTGTTGTTGTCACCCTTTGTAGTCTGAAATTTTCTGTATTTCTTAGGTTATATGGCTGTATTTCTCCCACGTAGTTTAATTGATCGATTAAATATTCCGGAGCCTTTCCCATTTTCATTTTTTAAATAAAATTTAGAGTATTTATTTCCAGTCTTTGTTTTATATTAAACCATTTTAATGTATCAAGCATTATTTGTATCGGAGTATATCTGTTACACTTTAGTATTGAACGCATAGCTTTATTTTGTAGTTTTTGCAGTCTTTCTAATTGTGTTGTTGTGCAGCAAGTATATAGAATCGTTGAGCCAAATTCAAAATGTGGTTTTATTATTGTGTTGTACATATTTATTGCCGTTATTACCGATATTTTGTTACGCACCCGTTTTAAAAAACCAATTTTTTTGCCAATTTTTTTACATATGTATTCAACGTGTTGTTTAAATTTTAAGTCTTTATCGATTATGAAACCTAGATATTTTATCTGATTAACTTTTTCAATTGCTTCATTATTAATTTTAAAAAGTACATTACTATTCATGTTTATTTCCATTATTTTAGTTTTACATTCATTTAGTTTAAATTTGGTGGCGAAGTTGGTTAAAGTGCGTGGCCGCTATGTCAAAGAACTTTGGAGACCCAGGTTCGAACCCCAGCAGCTACAGAAAATTATTTGAATTAAAAATAATTTTTCTGTACGGCCACCACCTCTCTGCAGACAATGGCAAACCTCAGAGATTAATCAAAATGCCATGTAAAGCTTCTTGAGAACGAGAACATTCCGTTCATCGCCGTTCGGAGTCGGCGTTAAGCATGTAGGTCCGGTTCTCGGTCAATTGTGTACAAACTTAATAACACGCACAACACAATTGATCATAAGAAGCTAGTTCAAAGTCCTTTCAAGGGCTGAAATGGCCAGTTATTTATTTTTATTTTTTAGTTTAAATTTGTTCATTTTAAGACAATTGTTTACGTTGTTGATATCATGTATTAAATTTTCTTTACATTGTTCCTCTGTATCTCCTTTCGCATAAAATAATGTGTCATCAGTATATAAAACTATTTCACATTTATTTAAAATTTTTATTTATATAGATATTTGGCACATCATTTATGTATATTATAAACAATAGTGCCCCTAATATTGATCCTTGTGGAACCCCATATTCATTATCAATTTTATCCGATTTAACGCCGTTAACTTTTGTTATTTGTTTCCTGTTTGTTAGATACGATTTAAACCACATTAATTCATTTCCTCTAATACTATACATATAAAGTTTTTGAATCAACAACTCTCTATCAATTGTCTCGAATGCTCTTTTAAGTTCCAAGAAAATTGCCATTATCTTAGTTTTCCTATCTCGAAATTTCCATCTATTTATTACATAATTAACTGTTGTTTCACATGAGTATTTTTTTCTGAAACCCGATTGATATTTTGAAAATATATTATTTTCTTCCATATAATTTTCCAACTGTTCTTTAGCAATTTTTTCTATAATTTTTTCGCATGTTTTCAAAGTGTTTATTGGGCGGAACTCCTCACATCTATTTGTTTTAGCTATTTTCTCTATCGGTGTTACCATTGAATACTTCCAATTTTCAGGGAATACACCAGTTTCGAAAGATTTATTCACAATGTTAAGTATATTCTTACCGATAGTGTTCCAGTTGTCTAATATTATTTTGATTGATACTTTGTTGAAGTCCGGTTTGTCTTTTAAACACTTACATATTTTTTTTAGTTCTAATAAAGATATTGCACGAAATTTAAATCTTGTTGTTATCACTGGTATTTTGTTTGTATAATGAACGTTTTCTATTGTATCTCTTATTACTTTAATACTATCGATTAAATATAATATTTATTAAATTGGGTGGCGATTTGATAGTTATTCGTATATTCCTTATCATTAAATATTACATTTTTTATCACATTTGCGTTCTTTTTTAATACTAAGTCTTTAATTTCTTTCCACGTTTTTGGTCGTTGGCATTATTGATTTTGTTATTAACATATTTATTTTTTTCGATTTTATTTTAATTTTTGTATATATTTCTTACTACTTTTTAATCATTCCATGCATTTTCGGTGTTTTCAGATTTAGCAATTTGGTATTTATTAATTTTTTCACTTTTAAGTATTTTTAAGTTTTCGTTGAACCATTTGTTTATATCATTTCTTGAATTGATTGTTTTTTTGCGCGTAAATTTCTTAATTGTATTTTCAAGGCAATTGTCCATTATATTAACGCTATATTTACGCTATATTACGCTATATAACGCTATATTTACGTTATCATTTTCATTATATTTTATAATTGCACCGAGTTCTTTATTGAAAAGATCTTTATTGTATTTAAATATTTCAATTTCTTTTTTAGTGATTTGGTTTTGATTTTCATTTATATATTTGATTTTTATTTCTATTGCTTCATCACACTGCTCCTGAAGCAACTTCAAGTTGACCTAAAATGGCAACGTAAACTGAATGTCTCCAAGTGTTTGTAATGCTTTTCTGATGAAATATCACTTTGAATTAAAATCCCAGCTGATTTCGTTTTAAAAATATCTCAATTTTTGCATTTTCACGTGATTGAACCACCTTGTACATTAGACAGCGCAATATATTCAAGTATAAAAGTGTTTATATATGTATGGATGTATGTATGTTTGTATACATTTATATATATATTATACCTACGTGTGTGTTTGTGTGTGTGTATGCGTGTAAAATATTGAGAATTGGGATATTGTTTCCACACCATCTACGGAGATAAATATCGCGGCGCGTTTTTTTTTTAAGTGGTATCCCTTGTAGACTTATTCCACTATCCCGTCCCGTCCATAAATTACGTAATCACTTTTATACTTAAATTGAGTCAAATTGGACAGCCTCTCAGAAATTCAGCCATAGTCAAAACTATTTACACATCGCTAATATTTTTAAATGTTTATCTCTGGCGTCAGAAGTATTTACACAGCCTTTCTTGGAGTCAATAAACACAATTATTTACAAACATAAGTGCTGCACGACCGTACTTTTTAGGATTTAAGGAAGATACATGAATGTTTTTCCAAAAGACTCCTCGAATTTACAGGAAGACTCATCAGTCCACAAAACATTGTGCAAAAACTGTATAGGGCAGAGAATAGTTATATTTTGATAATTTTTTTTAATGATATTTTTCGTTAGGTGCTTTAAAACATGTTTTCTTTACTTTGCATACTACAAAGAATACAACAACCAAAAATTTCTTTGCGAATTATGCAAACAACAAAAAAGGCAAGCGCTTTCTTTAATCTATTTCTTCTGAAAGTGTAAATAAATTTGACTTGGGCTATATACATCTATCATTTATTACAAATGTTGCGAAGTAAATGTCACTGCAGCATTTTTTAAGCGACTTGAGTGTGAAGAATCTTCGATAAGATTAATTTTAAATCGCTCCCAAAACTTGTTAAATTCCCTGTGAATCGACTCTCCAGCCTGCTCCGACCACAACTTCTCGAACTTCATCTTTTGCAGGGCTTTGTCAATTATTTGTTTTGGAGTGGTATCCTACCTCTTGTTGGGCGGGAAAAAACATTGATTTGGGCCACAAAGTTGAAATTAATGGCTAAAAATGATCAAGGAGAGATCTTTGAAGGCAATGCATGCAGACAACTTTTAAAGGAATCTGCAAAACTTAATGACCCCGATATTTATGAAACGGTTGGACCTTATGTCTTGAAGCCCTTTGAGTGTGCTTTTCGGACAATGAATAAAATTGTAGATTCTTGTTTTATAACCAAAAAAACCGATTTATCCGATTTAGATAAAAATTTGATAACTTTTCGCAAAGCCATTGAGAGAACTGGTGTCTCGCAGACGATAAAAATACATATTATATTAGATCATTTGAAGGATGCTATTATAAAACTAGACTGAGATGGTTTGGGATTGTAGTCGGAGCAGACTGGAGAGTCGATTCACAGGGAATTTAACAAGTTTTGGGAGAGATTGAAAATTAATCTTACTGAAGATTCATCATACTCAAGTCGCTTAAAAAATACTGCAGTGACATTTACTTCGCAACATTTGCAATAAATGATAGATGTATATTTCTTAGAGGCTGTCCAATTTGACCCAATTTAAGTATAAAAGTGATTACGTAATTTATGGACGGGACGGGATAGTGGAATAGGCCTACAGGGGATACCACTTTAAAAAAAAAACGCGCCGCGATATTTATCTCAGTAGATGGTGTGGAAACAATATCCCAATTCTCAATATTTTACACACACACACACACACACGTAGGTATATTATATATATATATATATATATATATATATATATATATATATATATATTATATATATATATATATATATATATATATACATACATACATACATATATAAACAGTTTTATACTTGAATATATTGCGCTGTCTAATGTACAAGGTGGTTCAATCACGTTAAAATGCAAAAATTGAGATATTTTCAAAACGAAATCAGCTGGGATTTTAATTCAAAGTGATATTTCATCAGAAAAGCATTACAAACACTTGGAGACATTCAGTTTACGTTGCCATTTTAGGTCAACTTGAAGTTGCTTCAGGAGCAGTGTGTCATGATCTGCTATTTTACTGTCACTATTGGTGTTCGTAGATATGTTACCATTATTTGTTATTACATAGTCTATTATAGTTCTCGAGTTTTGCGCGATTCTAGTATATTCGTTTACTATTTGTTTTAATCCATTATCATTTAAAATACCTTCTAATCTAGTTTTGTATGTATGTTCTTTGCTTCAGTCTATGTTGAAATCACCAGCTATTATTATATCACTGTTCGTATCTAATATATCTTCGATTATTTGTTCAAAAACTGCGCAAAATTCTGTTTCACTACTACTTGGTGATATATACACCGCCATAATAACCGTTCGGATTTTTCCAAGTTTAGAAATATATGCACTTATCCAATAATTTGAGTCAGAAATCTTCTCACCAATTTTTGTGACGGTCCATAGTTTTTTAAAATAAATGATAACTCCTCCTGTCCGGTTTGAATTAGAGTGTGTATTATATTGATCATAGTCTTGTAGTTGTATTTCTCGTTCATCTATGTCTTTTGTTAAATGGGTCTCTGTTAGAATTATAAAGTCTGGGTTTTGTTCATCAGCAATTATTCCCAATTGGTTGAAATTATTCACTAACCCACACACATTTGTGTAAATACCATGTATCTCCTGTTATTTTTAAACTATTAACCCCAACCTCTTCTTTTTCATATTTAGACTGTTTAAATACACGGGACATTCTTTATTCGACGAGACATGGTTTTCGTCAAGTCCCATATTTAGCTTGTTATTTGTTCTTATACAGTTTACACATTTATTAATTATCTCTTTTTTGCATTCCTTTGATTTGTGGTTTCCGTGGCACCTATAACATATTTCTTCATTTTTACATTCGCCCGCCTTGTGATTATATCCTTGGCATTTAAAGCATTGAATTATATCTATCCCATCAAATATTCTACATTTTTCCCACCCAATATTTAATTTTTGTGCTGCTTTAATCTTTTTGTATGTTTCTTTATCTACTTTAATTTTAACATTATAAATCACTTTATTATTTCTTTTAAATTCATAAGATTTGACTATTTTCATTTCATGCTCTTGCAATTGTTGGTATTGTGTCGCGGTCTAAAATTTTAGTTGCGCCAAAGTGACGTACGGACAAAACTACACGGCGACCATTTTATGTGTAGTCATAAAATGACGATTTTGTTTTGTCCGGACGTAATCACTGTGCGTTTGGAGTGGCGCCCAACACACACATGCACTCCAGTGGTCATTAAACCACTTTGTTTATTTATTACTTTCATAAAACTCGGGTTGGCTAAAGTTTCTCCTTGTGCTCCATGCTCGACGAAACTGAAATCCCACGAGTGACTGAACGCACGGAATTGCGCGACAAATAAAACGAACAGGACTAGGACTGTTATTGTGAAAAAAGTAAAAATCACTTGGCCAAGTCACAATGAGGGTAGCCATTGTGGGCTGTGGAAGGTGTGGAGTGTTGCCACACCAATACTAGCATAGATGCCGCCAAGATGTAGAAAAACACTTGGTGGGTAGAAGGTTTTATTTAAATTTGCTCAAGATGCACCTCAAAAAATCCGTAAAACGATTTTGAAAATAGGTGTGAGCAAAGCCTTCAGGTGTGAATACCGGTTTCTGCGAAAACCGCATCTATGCTAGAAAAAAGATGGCTGTGTTTAGGTTCCCATCTTGTGGAACCTAAGCATCGTCAGTCTGCACCGCTGGTTGGCAGTTCAGTTCATTCTGAACAGTGTACTAAGGTGGAAGTGTGCCAAGAGGTGCGTGCAAAAAAAAAAGAAAAGAAAAAAAGTGAAGTGCCAAGGGATTTTTCCGACAAACCGTCGGCAAAGAAAATAATAAAAAAAAAAACAAAAGAGGATATATATATATATAAATAATAAAAAAAAAAACAAAAGAGGATATATATATATATATATATATATATATCGGAAGTGTAGTGGTTCCAGTGACGCTGTCGAGCCCACCCGGACAGACGGAGTCCGTGGAATTTCTGGATCCGGAACCGCTGGAGCGAGGAGGACTGAAAAGCCAGAACCGGGACGATAATCAGGGAGTACCCCTTTTTAATATATATATATATATAGGTGCATTGTTGTTTGTGTGTGTTGGTGCGCTCACCACCCACAGTGTTTTACTTTTTGATTGTCCGGTTGCCCCTTTGTAGTACCGCGTTTCTTTTTTCCGTTGGGTTTTTTTTTGTCGCGTGTGTATTTCTTGTTCCGCGTTCGCTCTGGCGCATTTTGTTTTTGTGTTAGGCCCCTCGCACTCGAGCCTTGTCCGGAACAGGTAAAATAAATTAATTCCACCGGTGGAATTGTGAGAGGGTCCAAGTCATCTCCTTGGACCCGCAACTAGAGTGCGACCCAAAACCTGGGTTATTTTTCTCTTTCGTGGTATTCTTTTTTTAATCAAAAATTCAAAAAAAAAAATCGCGTTATTTTAATAATAATAACATATTTTTTTTGCGTGTTTGGGTTTTCTTTCGGTCCCACTGTGCATAAATTTGATAAGACTTTGCTTAAAAAGTCTTATCAAACACACCTGCACTATTGTCTTCGTTTTTTTTGTTATCGTAATATAAATACCCACACCCGTCTCCGCTGAGCAGGTGGCAACCCTTGTCGTCGGCACTATTGTGCACTTGGGTTCCACATCGAGATAAAAGAATCAGCTGTTCGCGCAATAAATAAGTGTTAAATTCGCGTTCGTGCCGGTAAGTGTTTTCTAATTAAATAATTAAAAAAAACGTGTGCGCGGTTAAAAAAAAGTCTTATAATAAAGAAAAACCTAAGTGCCGAAAGTGTCGCGATAATTGTCTCTTAAGTTTGTCTATTAATTCTTTTTCTGTATATTTAAATGACATATCTGTTATTATTACTGACATATCATTTTCATTTGGCGCTTTTATCTCGTATGTATCACTCATTTTATTTTCAATAGCATTTTTAATTTTTTCCCTTTCCTCATCATTTTCATTTTGTATTACAATTGTTCCATTGCTTCTGTTTTCAATGTTTGTTATATTAAGGTTAACAGGATCTACCTTGTTGTTTAAGTACTCTTTTGATTTTCTTATTTCTTGTTTCTCTTTAGGTTTTATTATTAATGGCACTTGTTTTTTAAAATCTGGCAACACTGTGTTTTTTTAACAGTATCAGCAAATGACAATTTGTTTTGCTTGTTGAATATAACTTGGTTTTGCTCATGGTATAATAATACAAGGTAGCATTGACAGTTGCTTGGGAAAACATCTCCTGTCACAAAATATACTCAAAAAGAGAGCGCTTACAATCCGCCATTGAAAACACAAGCAATGTTTAAAACGTTGAAGTGAAAAAAACAACAATTTCAGCAGCTGCCGATGTATTTTCAAAAGACAGCTGTTTTTGACAGGAGATGTTTTCTTGCAGAAGAGAAAATAAGCAGTTGTCAATGCTACCTTGTATTATTATACCATGGGTTTTGCTTATCACTTGTTTCTTTGATCACTTTCTTTATTTCATTACATATCTTTACGTTGCTTTCTTCAATTGTGTTATAAATGTCTTTGTTTTTATTTTTAAAATCATTAACGATGCCGCATAAGTTCTTAATTTCATTTACATTTTTTTCACATATTTTTTGTGCCGTGTCTATTTTATTTAATCTTTCTTCATATCTTTTTTCAATTGCTTCTAATAGTTGTTTAATTTCATTTTCATTTTGTTTTAATGACACATTAAATTCGTCCTTATATTCCAAGAATGCTGCTTTATTGTGTCAAAAGCTAATAAATTATTAGGTTTTATTAAGCGCAACACTAGTGAATTCAAAAACCTTTATACGCTCAAATCCTTATATGTGTCCCTAGTGCGATCAACACTAGAGTATGCTTGTAATATATGGAGTCCCTCATATGCGGTTACTATAAACCGTATCGAGGCAATACAAAGGAGATTTACCAGATTTGCCTTTAGAAAAACTGGTTGGAATAATGGATTTTGGCCATCATATGAGCAAAGGTGTCTTCTTATAGATCTAAAAACGCTTGAAGCTAGACGAAAATATTATCTTGTTATGTTAGCTAGAGATGTACTTTGCAACAAGATTGATTGCTCCGAGCTTTTGTCTCTTTTTCCGATAAATGCTCCTTCAAGACATGTGAGAAGTAGGCAGCATTTTTTTTTAATTCCTCGAGCGAGGACAAATTATAGTAGATCTGATCATATTTCGTTATCCTGCATTGAATTCAACTCTGTTCATAATGTACTAGATATTTCTTAGTCTCGTGAGTTATTTAAAAAAGAACTACTAAATTTGCTCTAAGCAATTAATTGTCATTTCCTTGCTCAGTATTGAATTATTATACTTTATTATATTATTATAAATTAGTATATATAATGAAAATGTGTTTCTCTATATATAAGAAATTTAATATTACTTTATGTACTGATTAGTCTAAGAGAGTTTTACTCGATAGATGAAAAACAAAAAAAAAAAAAAAAAGAAAACATTTGGGACGTTATAGAGAAAAGGATCAGGCGTCATTACATCACATCGAAAGTGTCCCTTCAGCAAGCCATTTCAACGGAGTGGAATGCAATCACCCCACTCGAACTCGAAAAATTAGCTTTAAGTATAAAAAATAGACTGCAGGCTATTATTGATGCAAAAGGCTTTTAAACTAAATATTAAACAATTTTTTATAATGTTTTTGTATGCATTTTTGAATGAACTACGTTTATGTTTCTAAATTTTTTTGACTACAGAATTCTGAAGTTTTTCTTATTTTTTTTCTTGCACTAATATATATAAAATTTTAGCTATGAATTTTTTACTATTGTACTAAAAATATAACAATAATTACAAATAAATAAAAAAATCTTTTGGTTTCGATCAAAAAGGGTAAAAATTTGCACTTGTTTTTTAGAAAATGTTTTGTTTCTAAACTTTTTTGAGTCACTGCATATAGATTTTTCTATATCTTCCACGCCTTTTTATGGGCACCCAACGTTTACGTTTTTTTAACGTTGGGCGGTTTTTTTCCTTTAAAGCTACCGAAAATAGTTTTGAAATAAAATTTAAAAAATTAAAAATTGCGCACGCTCGCCAGAACTGGTTGCATTTTTAACCCTGAATGTAAGTTAACATTCTTTGAAGGAAGCACTTAAGGCAATTGAAATAGCTGCCAACTTAGAACCCGAACAGAACCAAAGCCGCTGTCGGTTGTCGTGTGCGTTGTGCAAAAAATACATGAAAATCTATGCAGCCGCCAAAAATTAAATGGCCGTACAAATCCACGACGGAAAAACGCCAGAATAGAATCAATTCTATTTTTTCTCTGACGGCTGGCGGATCTCTCTTTGAGTGGCGTAAGTGTTGCCATATTTTTGCTAAGAATTGGCTGTGTTCAGTGCTATTTTTTTAGTTTTTACCATGAGCTGACGTTTTGTTTTGTGTGTGTGTGTTGCATTCCATGAGCTGACGTTTCGTTTTGTGTGTGTATGTGTTGCATTTGTACCATTTCAAACACCGAAAAGCAACGCTGATCCGACAACCGCTCCTATTCGGGACGTGTTCTCAGCGGATGTCTCCGAGAGAGGTCCGCCAACCGACAGCCGCTTTGGTTCTGTTCGGGCTCTTAAATGAAATAACTCCCAAGAGAAATGAAATAACTCCCAAGTTAAATGAAATAACTCCTAACCAAATATTTTGGGACTTATTTCATTCTCAAATTTTTTGAGAGTTATTACATAGTTATTAAATCTATATATATAAAAGAAAGTAGCGTTAGTTGCTTCGCTTATAACTTAAGAACGGCTGGACCGATTTCGATGATTTATACCAATTCGAACTGGTCTCCGGACAAACAAGAAGAATACCTTATAAATTCCCGAAAAGTCACTGAAAACAAAAAATATGAAGAAAATTAATTTTCCCATACATTTTGTATGGAGCTGCTTTACGACGCATTCTGGATGGATGATCGATGAGGTTTTTTTTTTTTGTAGCATTTTTTTTTTGTCACACATTAAAAACGAACATAAATTAAAATGCTGGTTCCGATATTTGTTTGTATTTCACGATTTTTTGTGAGCTGTTGCGATTTATCAGAATTTTTCAAGTTTTAACAAATTTTTATCAGCTTTCGACAGTTATTGAAATTCAATTTGATTTAATAGATTCTTTTGAAACGATTTTTTGTAAAAACTATCAGCGAAAAGTGATTTAATAGAGGTGAGTTGAGTTTCATGAAGTGCATATTGTGAATGGGTATGTTCTTTCTGATTGCCTGCGCATCAATCAATTGAAAAAAATTTCTGCCATACCCCCTTTTACCAACTGTTTTGGCAACTGTATTAAAAGTGGGTTGCCAAGCCCCCTTTTACCGTGCACAAATCAATAAAAATTCTATAAATCAGAAGGTTTTGGTGGTATGAGACTAAAATTTGATTATTTAGTTTGTATGCTCACTGTCGGCAACTGTACTAAAAATGGGTTGCCACATTCCCATTTACCGCCCACAAATCAATACAATTTTTATTCTCCGACGATTTTGGCCGTATTAGACTAAAATTCGGTAATTTTTTTTATATGCTCACTGTCGCCAACTGAACTAAAACAGGGTAATGTCCATCTACTAGAAAACTGGGATGGGCATTGTATAAAGGGGTGTGGCTCCGCCCAAACAATTAAAATTTGTAATATCGAATAGCTTTGGAAGTAAAAGTAACAATACTTACATTGTTGCCATCGGAGTTTTTTGTCAAATTGGAGTTACTATTTGGTGATGTCCTAATACTGGGAAACTGTATTGGGCAGTGGAAAATTACAGTGATGTCAAACCATGGGTCTAAGAAAAGTTTTGAATGTATTTATTATGTTCCAATAGAGTTGCTGGGTGCAGCAACGCGTCCCGAGAAAAAGCTAGTTCCCCAAAAAAAAAAACGAAATAACTCCCAATTTTTTGGGAGGTATAAAAAAATGTATAAAAAATTTTTGGGATGTATTTAATTTTTATATTGAGAGTTATTTCACTGCACCTGATGAAACAGGTGGATTGTATTTCTTGGATGCACCTGGTGATACTGGAAAAACATTCCTCATTTCATTAATATTGGCCAGTATACGATCAGATAATAAAATTGCGGTTGCATTTGCTTCATCTGGCATTCCGTTCTTAAGTTGCCATTGAATATACAAGCTGTTGAAACTCCAACATTAAAAAAAAATAATCTGATATGGAAAAAGTTTTGCAACTATGCAGGCTTATTGTGTGGGATGGCCCATAAAAAATCGTTGGAAGCATTGGATAGGACATTGTGGGATTTGCAAGGGAATAATCGGTCGTTTAGTGGTGTTGTTTTATTATTGGCTGGAGATTTCCGTCAGACATTGCCTGTATAACCTCGATTAACAGCTGCTGATGAATTGAATGCATGCTTGAAGTCGTCAGTGTTGTAGAGAATTGTGGGAAAAAGGAACAATGACCACAAATGTGCGTGTGCGTACGACAAAATGATCCATCCGCACGTGTTTTACCCAAAAAATTGCTTGACTTTGGAAATGCAAGCATGCCAATTGACAATGTGACCGGTCTTATAACATTACCAGATATTTCTGCACTATTATTCAATCTAATGAAGAGCTCATTCGCATTGTAAAAATAAAAATAAATAAATAACTGGCCATTTCCGCCCTTGAAAGGACTTTGACCTAGCTTCTTATGATCAATCGTGTTGTGCGTGCTATTAAGTTTGTACACAATTGACCGAGAACCGGACCTACATGCTTAACGCCGACTCCGAACGGCGATGAACGGAATGCTCTCGTTATCAAGAAGCTTTACATGGCATTTTGATTACTCTCTGAGGTTTGCCATTGTCTGCAGAGAGGTTTTATTTTAATTCAAATAATTTTCTGTCTCCAAGGTTCTTTGACATAGCGGCCACGCACTTTAACCAATTACGCCACGGACGCCACTCATTCGCATTGTATTCCCCAAAACTTCGCAACGGCACCGAGACTATGATTAGTTCGGGCGATATTAGCACCGAAGAACAACGAAGTCAATGAGCTTAATTTGGGCATTCAACGAGAAAATTGCGGGTGAATATACTGGATACTGTCACTAAACCAGATGATGTGGTGAAGTACCTCACCGAGGTCCTGAATTCGCTTGATTTGCCCAGAGTGCCACCGCACATTCTTCAGTTAAAGTTGGAGCAACAATTATTATGCTACACAACATATATATAAAGAGGCCATTTCAACCCTTGAAGACTTTGACCGAACTTCTTATGATAAAATTGTGTTGTGCGTGTTATTAAATGTTTGAACGCAATTGCCGAGAACTGGACCTACTAGTTTTAGGCCCACTCCCAACGGCTAATCTGCATGTTCTCAAGAAGCTTTACATGGCATTATTTACTCCGAGGTTTGCCATTTTCTGCAGAGGTGACAGCCAAACAGAAAAATTAATTCAATTGAAAAAACTTTCTGTGTCAGATGGCGTATGGGTCACGCACTCTACACACTGCGCCACGATTGCGCAACATCAATCAACCGAAATTATGCAATGGTATGCAATGGAAAAGCAACCATTTTCTTCAATCAGTATGGGCCGAATAAAATTTCTATTTGCGCAGCGCGAGGAAGAACTCGCATGTGTACTTAGAGGCTTCAAGTTTGTCTCAAGTGGAATTGATGACATGGTGGTGGATGTGCCGGCACGATAACGATTTCCGTGGCCCCAAGATCTGAATATGCAGTTTTGAAGAACTCATTGAGAAAATAAGATTTACTGAAGGATTTATCGATATCTCGATTAGTTATCGAGCTATCGCTTTCTAAAAAATATGTTTACTTAAAGAAGTCTTAATGTAAATTCGACCATATCTATGCTAATATTTGACCGATCAGAATAATTTGGGTATCATTCGATAAAAAACTTAAATATCTTCAAAATAATTTATAAAACAAAAATTTGGTACTTAATCTTATAACACTACAGATGGTTTTTCGGCATGATACATATTTTTTTTTTCATAAAACTTTTATTTTCTTCAAAAAGTACGTAATAAAAATAAGTAGAACATAACATATGGTAATAGCTGAAACATTAACCTTTCGTTTGGTGTATAATATGTTATACTTGTTTCCCCTATTTCTACCATTATTCTCATTTTTATATTGTTACTAGATTAAACAGAACAATCATACGGTTTTTATTTTGCTTTATAAACATACAATTGTGATGTACTGTTGAGAAACATCAACAACTTTCATCTTCATCACGAAGCACAGAAGAATCGCAAGCACGTCGCATACCTATGTAAAATATAAAAGAATATTGGAATCATATTAATTATGATTCGCATCGTGTTATTTTTAAATAAGATATACGGATTCACATTTTATTTCACAAAAAAAAAAAAACAAAAAAAAAACAGAATAATTGTGCAATTTGTAAAAGGCAGAGCCACTTTTTTATAAAAATTAGTAACAATATCAATATGTATTTCAGAATACAACAAACAACCTTTGATAAAAGTCTATCTGACTCCTTTTACAGAAAAAGTACATTTTGTAAATGGCAGAACCACTAAAAAAAAAAATTATTCAATAACTCAATAAAATGTTAGGAAAAATATCAATATGTACTTCAGAATTCAACAAACAACCTTTAATTAAAGTCTATCTGGCTCCTTTTACAGGAAAAGTACATTATGTAAAAGGCAGAACCACTGAAAAAAATTATTCAATAACTCAAAATGCATCGAAAATTTTATGAAGATCTTTCTTGCACCATTTACAGTATAAATGGACAATTTATAAAGCAAATCAAATATATTCAGCCCAATTATGAAACATTTTCCTATGCTATATGATTGTACTGATCAACCTAAATTATAACATAACAGCGAAAATCAGTCAAAATAAAAGCAAACGTATAACATGTTGTATACCAAACAAAAGGTTAATATTTCAGCTTTGAATTAATTATATCTTTATTTAATCTTTATAACGCATTTTTAAGAGAAAATAACGGTTTTATTCAATAAAACATATTATGCAGAAAGACAGTCTGTAGCGTGGACGATTTACGAAAAAAACATTTCTTTTTTCATTTCATATTAAAACATTTTAAATATCTTTCGAATGACACCTAAATCATTCAGATCCGACAAATATTAGCAAAGATATAACCGAATTCAAATATTGGTTCCGTCGAGTAAACATTTTTTGAAAAATCGATATCTCGATAACTAATCGATAAATCCTTCGGCGAATCTTTTTTTTTTTTTATTATTATTAAAAATGCAATCTTTATTATTCATATTATTTACAGAGGCTTAAAAATACAAGTTATTACCAAGTTGGAAGTTGTAAATTTTGAATTTTTAAATTATTAAAGATTACAGGATATCCCCAGACGGATTAAATTCCGTGTATAAGAGGATAAGAGGCTTGATAAAAATAGCATTGTTATTAACAAGATATTTAAATAATGTAAAATATTGTGGAAATTCTATCTTATATTTATGAGATCATTGGATTCAGTCTTCAATTTTGAATATACAATTTTAATTTGTTTTTGAAAATTTGAATATGCTGAGTGTTCTTGATGTCTTCTGGTAGTGAGTGGTATAGCTTTATTGAGCTGTGCTTCAGGCTCCGTACTTGTTTAGTTGTTCTTGCTTTTGGTATTTCAAAATTGTGTTTTGTCTCGTGTTGTGTGTGTGAATATTGTTTCTGGTTGTGAGGATCACTGATAATAGACTTCATATTACTGTTTGTGATTTTGTGTATATATTTGCATTTCCATTAGTATTAGCTGGTTGATGTCCATTTGTTTGCTACTTTTATAAAGTTCTTTTGTTGAGATTGTGTCTTTTTTGTTAAATAACACTTTAATCGCTTTGTTCATTATTCTGCCTATTTGCTCTACTTGAAATTTTCTGCATTGGCTCCAACTGTATATGTAGAACCTTATTCTTGAAAGAATGTGCCCTGTATATATAAGTTGTGCTGCTGTTTGGTGTATTTTTCCAATTGTTTTAATGACCATTATTCATGGTATCACAGAGTTTTTAACTTCTTTTATGTGGTTTTCATAGTTAAGATCTTCATCTATTACCATTCCAAGGTATTTGGTATATTTTACTCTTTGTATATCGGTGTTGTTAATTTGAATGTTTATGTTTTCGTTAACGTTGTTGTATGATCGAAAGACAATGTAGTTAGTTTTTTGTATGTTTATGCTTAGACCGTTTCCGCAAGTCCACTCATAATATATTTTCATGTCGTGGTTTATTTTATCTTCTAATTCTTGGGATGATTTTGCTGTTGTGATGAAATTTGTGTCATCGGCATAGATGTTGTAAGTTGATTTGAAGTTACAGCTTTTAGTGTTGTTTATGTATAATAAGTAAAGCCTTGGCCCAAGGATGGACCCCTGTGGAACCCCAATTTTACATATTAGCTCATCACTCAGTTCAAGTAGCTTTCAATCACCATGTTTGGTACTCCTCGAATGCCTAAGTCGGATAGATGGTTCAATAGCTTTTTGTGATCAACTAGATCGAATGCTTTTGATAAATCAATGAAAGTAGCTGCAACTAATTCTTTACTATCTAGAGCATCATAAATTTTTTCCATTGTGGATGTAATAGCAGATTCCGTCCCGCTTTTTTCAAGGAAGCCAAACTGGTTCACGTCAAAGCCTATGGTAGAATTAATGAAGTTCTCGATTCTTGTGTCGATTGCTTTTTCAAATATTTTGCTCATAGCGTTAAGTATTGAAATAGGCCTATAATTTTCGCATAATCTTATTTTCTATAATAAGAATAATATAAAATAAACTTAAATTCTCAAAGAGTACTTCAAAGCTGCATACTCAAATCGAGGGGCCACGGAAATCGTAATCTCCACGATGTGCCGAAAAAATATGAGAACATAAAAGAAATGTCACACTAAACACAATTTTGCCAATGCATCTCTGTGTGAACAGCTAGGGTTGAACCCATGGTATAATAATATAAGGTAGTATTGACAGTTGCTTGGGCATCGACCATCTGTCAAAAAAAATGTCTAGAAAGAGAGCGTTCAATTATTTCTTATGTTTTCGCCATTGTTTATGTTTCAGCGCTTGCAAATAACCAAACATTTTCTTACAAAATATTGCCTATTTTATTTAATCAATAGTGAATTATTATTACTACAACGAAGATAACTTGTGAACTTTGTGTTATTAAGTGCAAACATAAGAAAAAATGTTGAAAACGTTCAAATGTAGCAACCTCAGCAGCTGCAGATGCATATGGACGAAATTAAAGAAGTTTCCAATTATTATTAAAACACCACGACTGGAAAACGTTAAACACATATCACACATAATTTTTTCACAACTTTCATTATTATAAATGTGTATTTAACGCACATATTTTGCGGAATTTATTTATTTTTACATTCGTTTAATTCTTGTTGCACGAACAACTGTTTTTGACAAATGGTCGTTGCCTTGTTGCTGAGAAAATCTATACTTGTCAATGCTACCTGTATAATTACCCAGCAGAAAAGTGGACCAAATTTGAAATAGTTCTGAACTAGTTCCAATAAGGACCAGTACTAGTTCCACTACAATACCCTTTAACATTGAACGAACTGACGCTTTTTGCGGGTTGATGTCATAGGAAAAGATAATTGTCCCCAGAAACACTCCCTTTTCCCTATATTTGAACTAGTTGCATTAGGAACATTTTTCAACTGGTCGCTTTCGCAGTAGCCTGAAAGTGGTTCTTTTTTAACTAGTTTTAAAGTGAACATATCAAAAGTGTAAGAATTTAGTGCAATGGAAAGGTCATAAAGATTTCATTTGTACCATCTTTTCCATCCACAATCCAGAAAACATTTTGTCTATAAACATTTTTTTTTTTATAATTTTTTCTTGTGCGCAGCAAATTTTAAAAATTAGCCAGAACGCGTTTATTTTTGTCAACAATACTTTTGAAAACAAAAGCAAAGATAACTGTTCTACACTGAACGCCTTTTGTACTTTTTCAGAGCTACTGCGAACTGCGCTAGAAATGAACTAGTTCACTTTTTCAATTGACTCCAAAATAACTGCTGGGTATATCATGGGTTGAACCCAAACTAAACTCTCTGTAGATATGGCATTATAAAAGACATTAAACTTACTCTTTGAAGTACAGGAAACTGGCACATCGCAACACGATTACTCGAAGAATTGTAACTTTCAAAAAGTTTATAAAGATTTCCCCAATCTCGTTTTAGTAGACATAATCTCATTAACTTCAACATAGAACCGGATAAATTGTGTAAAACTAAATATACACCAGCTTTATGTATACAAGTTAAGCAAGATGAACTCTCTCCAATCCACCAAGTATCGAAATACATTATTGTATCAAACGCCTCATATACTTTATAGTGTGGAATCCGTTTAATGGCTAAATTGATATTAAATGATTTTAGAAACTTCCTTGACTTTATGCTTTCCATTTTAATAAATTTTTATGTAAAGAGACGACAAATTGAGTTTTGAAAATCGACAAGTCAAAAAGGCTTTCGCTGGTTTCTTTTAGAGCCACCGCACACTACAAACTTTTATGGCTGAATTACAATACTGCGTTAGGTCGGTCGGCATTTGACAGCTCGACTAGAAACAATGGGTTCTTATGAAGCAACACAAAATATGACTTCATGCATTGCGTCGACCTCATCCCGTAAATATGAATTTGAGGGGGTGACGTACGATCAACGCTATGAGTAGCGACATGCTCAAGCCATGATACAATTACCAGGTAGTATTAATCGCTACTTTTACTCGTTGCTTTGGGCATATAGTGTCAAATTGAAGTATTGCAATCACAGCAAGAAGTAAAAGGGGATTTTACGTCTTTTATACTTAAACCAATAATTTTAAATATTTAGAAGAAAATTATTAATGACGAAATTAAATCTCTTTTTAGGTTTTGCTTTGTTTTTTATATTTAATACAAATATAATGAAATGATTAAATTGAAGTATTCATCTATACTTTATTAACACTCCCTCATGTAAACTTTAAAAATTATTTGAAGACTGCATCAACAATAACAACAAAACCCAACAACACCAACAAATTGTTAGAAATGTTAGTATTTAGTTGTACACAGTTGCACAGAAAAAAAAGAGTAGAACTTTTACCTAAAAATGTAGTAAATTCAGCTAAAGTAATCCGGTGATTTTCAGTCAACGAATTTGATTAGGTGCGCTACCAATTTCTAAATGTTAATTATATGCAATTATATTGTGTAGTTTAACTGCGAGAGTAGCTAAAAAAACCTAAATCTTTAGGTGTACCTTCAACCATAAAATAGATAAGACACATCATTTATTAGAAGAATAAGCTAATTTTTTTTAAACTATGACCACTTCAGATTAGGCAAGCCACCTACTAAGTGTAGAAAAATCATCTAATTATTTAGATAGCATTCCCACTTAAGAGTGGGAATGCCGTGCAAAAAATATGCAAAAAATATGTTTTTTGTTTTGCAATTTCTATTTTGAAGTGAAACTTTCCTTAGGTGACGGTGACTTTACTTCATTTCGTCACATGATAGAGAAGAAAGATTTGTTTTATAGTAGATAGAATGAGAGAGATATATACATTGTATAAATGACTGAAAAATTTCTTTGCCACCGCTGAGAATCGAACCTGTGATCTCAAGATTTCAACAACCAACGCCTTATCTATTGAGCTAAATTTCCAATACAGGAATTTACTCTACATACCAATTAATCAAATTGCTGTAGATACCCAGTGAAAAAATAATTTCAGAGTTGTGGACCTCATATTTTTATATACATTTTGTTCACAAGTTATATAAAAAAAAAAATTTGACTATAACGCCGGCGGCCCGAGTTTAATTCTCCAATGAGACTTTACTTTTTGTAAAATTTTTTCACTTTGTTTTTATTTATGTTTTTTATAGGAGAGCGCTGTGCTCCTATAAAATTCAAATACGGGGAAAAAACAAGTTGTAAGGAAAGCATTTGATTTATCCACGTAAATATTTATATAAAATTTATACTGAGGTGTGGATAATGCTAATATGCGTTATTTCCCTAGTGTACGAACAAATCGACAACTTGCATTAGGTAAAATAACTAGAAGAATTAGATGATTTTATAAGCAAAATTTTAGTTGAATTAACTAATTTTAATTAGGTGAATTACCTAATACATGATTGTTAAATTAACTGTGTAAGTAGAAAAGTTGTTGAAAAGATTAGGTGAAATAGAAACTTTCACATTAGCTAAACTAGTTTAGGTAATAAATCAATTCTTTTATTTTCTGTGTGTATAATATAAAAGTAAGTACCACTGTGTTGGCAGTGACCGCCATAGCGCAAAAGTTCTTATATGTATGTATGGATCACGCTTGAAACATATAGAAACAAATTCGTTCTTGATGTAAGCAACATGATTCTATTGTTTTACGCTTTACCAAAAAGTGCACAACGCGCTAAAAAAGTTTTCATTTCAAAAATATGAAAAATTGTTACAAAAATCGCGCTATTTTCATTGTCAATAATACAATAAGCAACATTGTTTGCACCTACTCGCTATATTTTGACACTATATGCCCATCTTGACAGTTTTCCATAGCTGATTTTCAGCGAATAATACTACCTGGTAATTGTATCATGGCTCAAGCTAGGTCGTACTTTTGACATTCCATATTAACGCTGGGTTGCATTTTCGTTGAGCAATGCTAAAATGTGGGTATTCTTGGATTCCGATGGAAAACTCAGATTTTCATAGGATTATCGTGGGAATTTATATTTTAATGCGAGTTTTTTTTAAATTGATAAAATTTTTTCAATTAACATGCTGCTTAAGTAGTATAATAATGATTTTGATGAATTTAGCATGATATTAATATTATTCAATTGTATTTCATATTAAAATTTATGCATTTTTTAGTATATTATAAATAATATTATGAGGGTATTCATGCAAAATGGCAAACTTATATATTGTAACGAGGTTGGTTGAGGACGAATACATTTAATATTATTGTTTGAATAATATAACACATAAAGGAATGTTGTATTTTTACTTTGAAAAAATAATAGTACATGCAAATTTATTGCTGCTAGCAAGATTTGCAATTGCCCACAAAATGTCAAATGATCAATATAAAAGCATAATAAAAATGAAATGATAAATATTAGACACGTGCATGAATGTGTTTGAAAAAAATTTTCAACTGTGAATACTTGTGCAGTTAATTTTGTTTTTGTAAAGCTGTACCCAAGTACTCACTAATTACAAGTGATTCAGAGAGAATTGTGCAAGGGGGCGTGGCAACTCGAATCTGCAATATCGAATAACTTTGGAATGATAGGTCGCACAACATTGGAATAAGGTGTTCGGCCTCGATTTACATGTGCCGTTCCACTGGTAAAATTTTATTGGCGTTGGGCAAAGGGCGTGTCACTTTTTCGGCTGCCCAAATTGTGGGTATAACTTTCGAACTATTAGTCACACATCAATGAAACTCGGGAAGAATGTACTATTTAGTCTTGTTCTTTGACTGGAAAAGTTGAGTGAGCATTGGACAAGGGGGCATGGCACCGCCTATATAAGTCAAACTTATGGTATCAAATAGCTTTGGGGTTAAATGCCGCGTTGGTCAAGGGGGTGTGGCATGAATTGTACTACAGCGCCATCTGGTGTTCAATATTGGTTAAACAAGCTAGCAGAAGAACACTCATAGCGCATTCTTTTCTGAAAAAAAATTCTGCCCTTACAGAATGCAGAATTTTTTAGATTCTGACCTGAATTTACAGAATGTTGACCTCTTTTGAGCTGAGAAAAGAACAGAAAAAATGCAACATTTTTTTTTTTAATATTGGCTGCACTGTTGTTTTGATTTCTGACTAATTTATTATTGATTATTTATTTATTATTTTATTCGTCTTCCGATGATGAAGATGACGAATCGAGCAATTAATTTTTAATAAAACTAACCACTTTAACCAACAACATATTGGAATCAATTTCAGACATTTTTCAAAATTAGAAATCTTTGCTTATCACAATTTTCTTAGCACAAATGAGTTGTCAAAATTATTTTACTTTTCTTTAATGTTGGTATTACTAGAGGGCAGAATACAGAACCGTCGAATTTTACAGGTCAGAAAATTCTGCATTTGTTATACTTTTGAGGTCAACATTTTCGAGAAAAGAACACGTTTTATTTTGAGGTCAACATTTTTTTTTAGAAAAGAACAGAAAAAATGCAGAGTTCTTGAAGAGGGCAGAAAAAATGCAAACTTTTTTTTCAGAAAAGAATGCGCTATCAGTGTACATGAAAACCACTATATACCGATTTTCTTAAAATTTTTAGCTAAGCACCCTCTGGTGTTCAAGCGGGATAAAAATTGATTGAAATTGCCCCAAAACACGCACCGTACCAAAAAACTTGTACACACAAATTTAAATAAATATTTCCATACATATTTCCATATTGCTTTCGTTGACGAAATTTCCTACATTTTAATCTCAAAATTTGCAAAAATTTCGGCAAAAATCAACAGTAATAATAATGATAATAATAAATAGCAGTAATTTTGACAAAAACAAGAAAAATAATGACATCAAGCAATCACATTTTGTAAAAAAAACATATTTATGTATATATATATATATATATATATATGTATAAAAATATCGATAAATCAAAGACAAATTTTTTGCCATAAAAACTAAAATGTATTTCCAGAAATTAAATTTTAATTTAATATCACATTTTATTATTAAATTGCAAAGCGTCCATTTATTTTGAAGCTTCTAGTCCGAATTTTCACATTAATATGTGACATTTCATTATTTCGCAGTTTATATTACACTTAATAAAAATATCTTAGCTTTCTAAAGTAGGTTTTATGGTTCTTAATGAGTTTATGACATATCTTTTAATTTTTCATTGATTAAAATTATAATTGCATGATTTCGGAAAAAAGGACGTTTTGTGGGATTTTTAGTATAGCTGCTTTTATTGGCATCACCAAAATGACAGACGCACGATCTGTCAACGCAACATTTAGTTTTGCAAAGTTTGAGGTCGTCCGTTTTGACAGCTTATATCGTAAAGTTTTTACAACGGAGACCAAAGTACGGTCAAAGGCCGACCGACCTAACGCAGTATTGTAATTCAGCTATTAGTCGGCCCATGGTGTAATTAACAAGGTGATCGTGACGTTGACTAATTTCCCTACGGTTGTCGAAAAATGTTGAGAAAATAAGAAAAAAAGAGACAAGCTGCGGAAAAGTGTCAAATCGCTTGCACTCAATAAAAAATTGTAATAGATTGTTTTGCAACTTTTGCTTAGAATTTACCAACAGCTGTTTTTGACAAGGGTGGGTAAAATTTTTTTGAGATAAGCTTAAAATTCACGATCACCTTCTTAATAAAACCATGAGTCGGCCGATAGTTTGAATTGTTTTCATGTGGGCATGTGTCTCATGGTGCACACCTAACGATAGAATCAAACCCAATTAAAAAATGAAATGGGAGGTCAGTTTGCCACTTGATTTTAAAATCTGGCAACTATCTGCAGACTGCAGTGGGCACAAATAATATATACAAGATTATGCCATGCGCATGTTTGCCTACGTCCTGATCGACACATTGTCAAAATCAGCTGTTTTTCACTGAGCAAAACATAAACAAACAGAACTGTAGCTGAAGAATAAATCGCACAGAACTATTTCGCACTATATTTCGTCTTTTCTTACACGAACAGAAAATCAGTGAAAAGAACAGAGAATGTGTTTTTGTCCTATCTACGTCACGAAAGACCTAACGTCTTGAGCAGAACGGTGCAACTTTTTTTGCCTCTGATGGAACAATTGAAGATGAGTGAAAATGGATTTTTTTTCACTTTTTTTTTTTTTAATATGTATTTGGAGCTAAAAAAGCTAATGGTGAAAAAATTTCTCGCCGCGCTCAAGTGGTTCAGAAGTGACAGAGCTCGGAAGTTGAGAAAATGGACCTCAAAAACTTCTGAGATTTTTTTCATTTACCTACAAAACCTAGCATTATGGGTATCAAAAGAAAGGTTATGCTGTTACCTATTCAACGAGCTATCAATCATTAAATCCACGCATTACTTTTGAAGATATATTTACATATTATGCACACTTGACTGTTCACACTTTTACAAAATAACCAAAACGTAAGTATAAAGATCAAATTGGAAAATTAATATAAGCGAAATGCGAATAATGTTGATCTTAAGACATTTTAGAAAAAATTTTCATATATTGCGAATAAAAAAAAGAAGCGCAGTCGCATGTTCTGATATACACGTTGTATATAAAAAAAAAGCACCGAAGGCGAAAAATTATTATAATAAATTGCGCGATTTTTTATAACAATTTTTCATATTTTTTTATATACAGATTCGATTTCCTGCATTGTCTACTTTATTCGCATTTTTCTTAAATAAATTTTTTAATTTGATGTTTATACTTACGTTTAGGTTATTTCGTAACTGGTGAACCGCCAAGTGTGCATATGGAAAATGCTGTATCTTCAAAAGTAATGCGTGGATTTTAATGATTGATAGCTCGTTGAATAGGTAACAGCATAATCTTTCTTTTGATACCCATAATGCTAGGTTTGGTAGGAAAATTTAAAAAAAAATCACAAGTTTTTGAGGTCCATTTCCCCACCTTTCAAGCCCTATAACTTCTAAACCAATTGAGAGCGGCGTGAAATATTTCCGGATTTGAGATTAGAAGGTCTTAACACATATATTCCACAAAAAAATTTATAAATTTTGAGTTTTCGTTCATCTTCAATTATGCCGTTTTTTCCCACGCGAGAGATTTTTAGCACAAAATACCATGGGAATTACCACATCCCACAATCGTTGAAAATACCCTAAGTACTATTTATCGAGCTTTTCTGGCAACTATGCATTCATGGTATAATAATACAAGGTAGCATTGACAACTGCTTATTTTCTCTTCTACAAGAAAACATCTCCTGTCAAAAACAGCTTTTTGTGCAAATCCATCTGCAGCTGCTGTGGTTGTTGTTTTTTTCACTTCAACGTTTTCAACATTGTTTGTGTTTTCAATGACGGATTGTGAGCGCTCTTTTTTTAAATATATTTTTTGACAGGATATGTTTTCCCAAGCAGTTGTCAATGCTACCTTGTATTATTATACCATGCTGTGCACTAACCGATCAAATAGTTTGCCAACTGGTGGACATTTCGTTTGTTTTTGTTGTAATTCTATTTTTCGTTGAAAAGTGGTGCTTTTTGCAGTATGAATTGGGATAAGTGTTGCCTTTTGCAGAATGCAAATAGGGATAAACAAGTTTTAATTATTGTTATAAAAGATAGCTTAAGAGCAAGCAAATGTTTAATATTCATACCGGCACCAAAATCAACAAAAAATATTTCAGTAACAAAAATTTTATTTAACTCAAAACAGCCAAATAATTTTAAAACTCCCCATGAGAAAATGTTTCTCAAATGCAACCCCACAATTGGCAAACTATCCGGGCACAGTGTGCGCACCTATAACAAACTAAATAGTTGGCTTGTCAGTTGCGGCCAATCAAGCATCAAACTATCGGACGACTAAAAGTCTGTAATGTGCGGTGGCTCTTAAAAATTGCTTAGACGGCTCTTAGGCGCCTGCAACACGTTCAATGTATATTGATCAATATACAGTATCGTGATATTTATTAAACGTGTAGTATGTAATATTATAGCATGTTTCCACGGCACTCTGAATCAAGTATTTTGGCTTCCGAATTAAGAATGTGAAATAGCCTGTTCCCACGAAGAAATCTTAATTCAGTTTGACAGCTGACTCACCTTGACTCAATACTCACCTTGATAGCTGACTTTGACTTTTTGTTTTGTTTGTCTTTCTTCTATTGCTGTTTTCGATTAATTTTCGATAAAAATTAGAGATAAAACCGATTTCTACTTGATTCGGATGTTAATTTAAACTGAATCAACTTCGATTGAAGTAATTCAGCTTGTCAAATGTTGTATGGCGAATTAGTTAATTCGGAACATAATTCAGCCTCGAATTACGAATGAGAGCCGAATTGTGTTGTTCAGGGTGCCGTGGAAACATGCTATTAATGGATCGTGATCCACATATAGCAAAATATTTAAATATTTTAAAATCCATCAATATGGATCGCGATCAAAATATCACAATAAATATTGAACGTGTAGCAGGCGCCTTACACAATACAGGTTTCCATTTCAAGTTGCAATCAGCTTTTTAACTTGACCGTTAAGTTCACACACAACTTGAAAGGAAATTTGATATCAAGTTTTCAATTTCTAAAAGTGTGATAGCCTTATTCAATACGTTCCCTTTAACAACCCTTCAACGTTTGTTTAGTTACGCACTGTTTAAGGTTTTACACAGCCTCCACGCAACCTTGCTTAAATTGTTATTCATAAACATTTTTTTCATTCGTTGCTCATGTTTGTAAGGTTTGTGTGTGAACTATAGAAAATTGCTACAAAAATAAAGAATTCCTACGGATTTGCAATAGCCGCCACATAAAAAAGTGCTGCCAAGAGTGTTATATGGCAGCATGCCTCTAATATTAAACGAAAAGACAAACAAAAATCATAGGTTGTATTTACGCAGCCTTTAAACGAAAATTTCGACATTTAAGTTACGCAGCTCTTAAACAACTGCGAAAATGTTTATGAAAAAGTTTTCTTGTTTAAAGCCCGTTTAAAGTTACGCAGCCTCTAAAATGTGTTTATGAATAATAGCCCGTTCATGCTGGAGCAAAAAGCAGTTTTTTTTCTAAAAAGCTACTAAACGCAACATAAAAAGCAGCTTTTCTCCATACAAATGATAATAGAAGAAAGCAGTAAAAAGCAACTTTTATTATGCTTTTCGGGTATGTGTCACCCTATGTTTTGTCGATACTTTTGAAATTTGAAGTTAGGATTTTGTCATCACTAGGCCATGTGTCAAAAATAAACAAATATAAAAAAAGGGAAGAAGTAAACGCTTGTTATAATTTATATTTCATCATGATTCAATTATTATAAGGTTGTCCAGATATTTGACGTCTACTCACAAGGATAAGAATGTGAACCCTTATTTGAAGAGGAGAGCAAAAGAGCAATTTTTCAATAAAATAAAAATCACGCAGTTGCCTGAATATGATTTTTTTTCGTAGTACCATGGTATAATATACCATGCGTAGTACAAAAAGCTAAAGATACATTTGACTACTACGTTTTCTACTACTTGTTTTTTTTAACTAAAATTGCATTATGAGCTTTTAAAAATGTAATGGTATAATTTTTGACATAAAATAACATTGAAAATAAAACATTTGTTTATGTAATACACAAATCACAAAGAATTTGTTTGAATACATATATTTATCATGCTTCTGCGCTTTGAGTTCAAATAAGTAATAAATGAACTGACTATAGTTAGTTTATACTATGTTCACAAACAGGCTGATAAGCTGCTTTTCAGCTGAAAACCCTCTTTTCAAAAAAGGGTGTTCACACTTGAAAAGCAGCTTTTCATTTGACACACAGTAGTCATATGTTTGTTATAATTGCGTTTTGTTGCATAGTTCTCAGAAAATAAGGTGCTCATATTGGCTACAAGTATACACATTAAAAAAACATACAGACGAAATGTCAAATATCAGTGACATCCTGGATTTTAGTAATCGATTTTGACTTAACTTCAAAAAACAGACTTCAAATCAGGGTTGTTTTCTAGCTATTCAGAGTTTTTCGCTGAAAAGCACACAAAAAGATGCTTTTGATTTGACAGTTTTTCTATGGAAAAAAACTTAACATCATGTAGCTTTTCAGCTCAAAAGCCATTATTGTCCAAAAATCGGCTTTTCGGCTTTAGTGTGAACATAGTAGTAGAGGTAAAATTTATTGAAAATTTTGTCAAATCTGTGATACATATCTTTGAAATCTTTTGTTTAACCGAAAGTATGAATATAGTGATTTTTATATTTGTATTTGGGAAAGTGAGAGTATCTTAAATATGGTTGAAACCTTTGAAAAATATTGGAAAACATTATTCATAAACTTTCAATAGCGTTAAAAATCTATTTTAAATGCTATATAAATGAGAGAATTTTAAAAAATGGATGAAATCTTCAATAAACCATCGATAAAGCATTTTCAAATTTTATTTTGTTTTCATCTGAGCGCAAATTATGTCAAAAATATATCAAATTGTTTCAAAGTACATATATCAAAAGCAAAAAAATGTCAAAAAAATTATTGAAAATGTTTGTTTATAAATGAGAGGATTTTCAAAAATGGCTGAAACGTTCAATAAACCCCTCATAAAGCATTTTTAAAATTATTTGCTCTCATTTGAACACAAATTTTGTCAAAAATAATTAAAAATATTTCAAACATTTGAAAAATATGTCAAAAAAATTTTAAATATATAAAAAAATTCAAAACAAAAAGAAAATAAAAACAAGAAAATTTGTCAAAACATTTAAAAATATTTACAAAGAAAAGGTAGTAAAATGACAATTTTTTCAGTGCAGAGGGTAGCTTCGAAAAAATGTTGATGTTTAAATATCAAAATGTTGACGAAATTGTGACAAATAAATGAAAATTCATTGAATTTATCAAATACACAAACCATTATTGACACTCTTCCCACTTCAAATGAAAAGTTTTCCTATTTAACAACAAAGAAGCTATAACATGTGTATAACATGTGTATTTACAAAATTTTAAAAGACTTTTTAACATTTAAAAGCTTTTTAACTATTGAAGATTTTAAAGCTATTTTAAGATATTTGTATCTTAAAAGTCTGTAAAAGTCTTTAAAATTAAAAACTTTTTAACTAACGTTTCAAAGCTATATTGAAATATTTTCATTAACACTGTAAAAAATTAAATATAAATGACGCTACAAAAATTGAAACAAACTTCCACGAATTATCTTAACGTCAATAAATTTTATTAAAGTTGCACACTTGTTTTTTTTTCTTTTTAACAGAAGCTCAAATATATAAAAAGGGTACTTAAAAAAAAAGGTACAGCAAAACCCTGAAACATAACTTTTTTTCAGAATGACCACACAACCCTGACTGCTATTTTCCCAAGAGCGTAAAAATATTTTTGTTTACATAAAATAAGGATGTGTCAAATATCTGGATAACCTTATAATTATTGAATCATGTATTTCATATTATAGTATTTATGAGATAATATTTACAATAGCCGCTTTTTTATTGCAGGAAATGTCAAAGGAAAAGACACTGTCATGGACTGCTGGTCCTGAAAGCGCACTGCTCGATTTGTGGGAACAGAAAATGGGAGAGTTCCGTGGCCCAAGAAAAACCTCGCATATATATAAGGAAATGGCCGCAGAACTCTCAGCTCTAGAGTTCCAGAGTAGCGCCATGACTAATGTTAGGCAAAAACAAAGGCGGCGTTTTATATAAAAGTATAGTTGATTTATAATAAATTATTGAATAAAAAAATGCAGACAGCAAATTGTATCGATTTATGTTTTTTCTCGCCAATAGTTTAAATCTTCTAAATTTATGTGCCCCTCTTTACGGCCGTTGCTTCTAGAATATTTTTAAAACTTGACAACTTTTCCCCGGGGTTGCCGCTCGCCAAGCTCAGGGATGCCAAACAAATTTCGGTCTACACGTTGCTTTTCAACACTCCACCCCCCGTGAATTCCCTGGGGATTCACCACCAACATCTAAAATAGCCAATCTTGATGCAAGGCGACGGAAAATTCCAGTAGCGGTTTCAACTTCTGCAAAGCGTACTTGGCCGTCCTTGGCTGGGAATGTTTTGGTTATACGCCCCCTTTTCCACTGGCTGCGTGGCTGGCTGGAATCACAAACAAGTACCAAGTCAGTAACTTTGATGGGTTCTGCTATTTCATGCCACTCTTTCATGTCTGCACAAAAGTTGAGGCAAATACTCCAGTGTGCAACGCTTCCACAATTTGTCTATTAAATTTTGGGCAATATGCCACTGCTTCCGCAGGCAGACTTCAACTTCCTTATGGCGCGTTTGTGTAGAGTTCAAACACCCTATCAGGAAGTGGTTCTGCGTCAGCGGCTCATCTTCTTCTGATAAAAAGGGTATGTCTGTAAGTGGACGAGAATTTATTACGTTCTCTGCTTCAATAAGCACTGCACGCAGCGTCTCTAAGCGTGGAGCCTCTTCGTGTAGCGTTTTGAGTAAACAGCGTTTTACAATTCTTATAAGACGTTCCCAGCATCCACCCGAACTTAGCGGGACAGTTAAAGACCAACTCAATATTACGTGCTGTGGCGTAAGTGGCGTAGTTAGTTAAAGTGCGTGGCCGCTATGTCAACGAACTTTGTAGACCCAGGTTCGAACCCCAGCAGCGACAGAAAATTATTTGAATTAAAATAATTTTTCTGTACGGCCGCCACCTCTCTGCAGACAATGGCAAACCTCAGAGTGTAATCAAAATGCCATGTAAAGCTTCTTGAGAATAAGAACATTTCGTTCATGGCCGTTCGGAGTCGGCGTTAAGCCTGTAGGTCCATTTCTCGGTCAATTGTGTACAAACGTAATAACACGCACAATACAATTGATCATAAGAAGCTAGGTCAAAGTCCTTTCAAGGGCTGAAATGGCCAGTTATTTATTTTTTTTTTTCAATATTATACCACGTTTCCATCTCCTCGAAATCTTGAGATTTTGTGAGATTTCGTTAAATCTACATTGAAATCTAGTGAGATTTTCATACAAGTTCAATATTTCAAAATCTCGAGATTTCAACAAAATCTTATACAAAATCTCATAAAATGCTATGCAGCATCCCTGAAAAGTTATACATCACTATCCAGCCCTTTTCAGCTCGTATTAAAATTGTCATACTGACATTTGGTAATGACAACTGATTAATGATTAAAAACAAAAAACAATTAGCAACCAATCAGAAGCAAGCAAATGAAGTCTTAATTGTCAAATGAAATCTAGCTGTCATAATATGCCTAATGGAAACACTTTGAAAACACTTTTTCAAAATCGCAAGATTTCGAGGAGATGGAAACATGGTATTACGTGCTAAGGCCTCCTCGTTGATACGATCAAAATCCAAAAATCTCTCAGACTCCTTCAACTCCTGTGCACCAATGAAATTTGTGCCGTTGTCACTTCTTATTCTGACTGGAGTCCCGCTCCTGTTGACAAAATTGCGCAACGTATCCAGAAAGGCATCAGTGGATAAATTTTCCGCTAGGTCTAAATGCACTGCTCTTAGAGTCAGGCACGTAACTCCCCATCTTTTCTCTCTGCGGCGACCCGCAGCGACGTTGAACGGGCCAAGTAAATCTACACCCGTATAGGTGAATGGGCGGACAAAAGGCGTGACTCGGCCAGCAGGCAACCGACCCATCAAAGGCGGTACAGGCTTTGTCGTTTCGACTTTGCAACTTAAACAGTTACGTTGAACGGCTTTCGAAACTGATTTGGCACGTGGGATCCAAAACTTTTGACGTAGCTCGTTTATTGTTGTGGCAGAGTTTTGGTGGTGACATTTCTCATGATAGCGGCGCATGATAATCTCCGACACAATGTGTTTTTGCGGCATTAATATTGGACGTCTGTCGCTGTATGGTAAGTACTGGGCTTCATCTATGCGGCCACCAGCTCTTAACAATTCATATTTGTCGAGAATTGTTGAAAAGGCAAACAGTGGACTCTGCTTTACTACCGGTTTCGCGTTTTTAAAGGCGGCTTTCTGGATTTCGCTGACGGTAAGAAGTCCTTTTTCTGGCGATGATTTTCGTACTTGGCTCAAAAATATTTTTGATGCTCGCATGATCCACGCCATCGTGCGAATTAACTTGAAATATGAGGAATATTTATTAAAATTTAAAAATGTATTACTTGCTTGAAACTGTAGATGTAGACAAGGCTTTATTCTTCTTCTAACGGTTCAGATGGAGGTTGATGGAGGATGATGGTGACAAAAATCAATTCTTTATTTGGCAGCTTAAGAAAGGCGGGACCGGATCAGTTGACTAAGACGCGCACAAAGTACTGCTGCTTGAAGCTCGAGCCTGGGCACCGACATCAATTTCTGTGGCGCACAACGAGTTTTTCCGGCAACGAAGGCGACTTCAACGATATGTCATAAACGATACGAAAGTATTCTACAGAGGCAAAGGCATCTTTGTTATTCGGCTGACCCTTCATAATATTTTGAATTCGATTTGAATTAGATACAAAATTTCTTAGTTCGAAGCCTATCTCAGCGTAAATGGCGATTACTTGTTGACAAATATCTTAATCTTCTTTTTCGGTTTCGAAGCTGCAAACAAAATCATCAACATAATAGCTAATTCACAATACTGAGTTAGGTCGGTCGGCCTTTGACCGTACTTTATATATACGTTGTAAAAACCTTACGATATGAGCTGTCAGAACGCACGACCGTCTAATTTTACTTCTTCAATGTTGCTTTGGCAAGTCGTGCGTCTTTCAATAAGATCAACTTAGGTGATGCCAATGCAAGCAGTCACATAAGAAATTCCACAAAAGGTCTCTTTTCCCTACATCAAGGAATTTAATATGGAAGTAGACTTTATTTGATTTAATCAATAAAAAATTAAAAATAGTGTTAAAAAATCAGTTGCACTAAACTGTATGTCCCGAAAAGCAATTTTAATAAAAAACATGCATTACAAAACAAAAATCTGAAAGATAACTTATGCTCTTTTTTAATGTTATTTGTACAGAAAATAGATTTAAATAATTTTTTAAAAGGTGTGGCAGCATATAATTTTGAGATTAAAGTTATTAATTTGTTGAGCAAGAAACGCGCTTAAAAATACTTAAATTGGATTTTGAAGACATGGAAGTCTGCTTGGACTTGCATTGCTTGGAATGATTGGGTATGCTGCCTATGAAGCCCATAAGACACAGAAAGTGCAGTCAGTTCGAAATCAGTGGATTTGGGAGCTGAATTTGGCAAGGGGCGTGGAAGGGTTTTATGCTTTGAATTTTTCAAAACAACAAGGATGACTCCGAACACGTTTGAGCTTCTACGTGCTCTTATTTAACCGCATTTAGAGAAATCGTCATGGAGGGAGCCAATTTCACCATCTTGTAGGCTTTTCCTGGCTTTGTTGTAAGTTGAAATTGCAAACAAAGTCAAACTTATGTTTACTTTAAGTTTCTCTTAAGGAACCTTGCGCAAGGAGTTCCAAAACAAGTCCTAGCTTGGATATTCCGCCTAGGATATTCAACAGTACACACAATAATATACGAAACTTGCGACGTTGTTTGGAAAATATTAATGCCTTTGTATATGCAACCACTTTCAGAAAATAATTGGTTTTCTGGCATAGTGGAACTCTTGTAATGCCTACTTTATTCGCTTTTTACTTATATTAATTTTATCTTTATATCATACTTGCGTTTTGGTGGTTTTGTTATTTCGTAAATGCTATATCTTCAAAAGTAATGTATTCATTTTGATGGTTAATAGCTCATTGAAAAGGTAACAGCAAAACTTTTTTATATCCATAAAACTTAGTTTTGTAGAAAAATTAAAAGAAAATGAAATTTTTTCAGGCCCTTTTTTAAAAATGCCGATACATTCAGCTTCTAAAACACTTGAGAGTGGACTTAGAAGGTCTTAATGCATATATTCCACAAATAAAAAATGTAAAATTTGATTTTTCGTTCCTCTTCAATTATGCCAAAAAGAGTTACAGTGTACACGATTTCGAAACAAATTCAATCAATCACATAGATACATTAAACAATTTAGTAATAACATAAATAATAAAAATTTAATAATTCTTGCATACAATTTTCAAAGACCCTTTAAAAATATAGACTGCAAGTCGGAATCCAAATGCGATTTGTATGTAGGATATTTGTATATTTGGAAAAAAAAGCAAATTGAATGACCAATTAAAGTTTTTTTACTTAAAATACAAAAATAAAAAGTTCTTCCAGTTTTTTTCATTTGTTTACTTATTATAAATAATTACAGAAAAATAATTTAGCTATGTAAAATAATATAAAATTCATTAAAACTTGCATTTCTTTACTTTAATAACGTAAATCACATAATTTTTAACTGTAACATGAGATAAAATAAAAGATTTCATTTGATTTCATCAATGAAAATTAATTTATAAATATTATATAATATAAAATTCATCAAAAATTGTATTCTATTACTCTAATACCATAAATCAAATAATTTATAAACTGTGTCATGGGCTAATATAACAAATCTCATGAAACTCAAAAACACCCACATATTAAGCTATCTCAAAGTAAATGCAACCCTTCCATAGCACAAAATGTTAAATCTCAAAGAAAATGCAACCCTTCATAACACGAAATGTCAAACGCACGACCGAGTGGACATTTTCTCTACTCATCTCGTTATATCGTACTTTGACCGTACTTTACCCCTTCGTATGATATTTACGATCAAAGTACGAGCAAAGTTTGAGGTCGAATTGTGAATTGCTGCATAAGAACACGTGAGTTTCTACTCTAGCTGTCAAAGGCCGACCGACCTAACGCAGTATTGTGAATTAGCTATAATGCTTATCGATGATGGTGGCTACGGCAGTTGGATACTGTTCTTTGAAATCTTCTTCATTTTCATTTTTCACATATTCCGCGCAGCATGGTGAACATATGGCTCCAAAAATCATGGATGTCATGACAAAATGTTGTTGCGGTTGAGTTGAATCTCCATCTCTCCAGAGAAAACGCTGAGCATGTTGGTCTTCTTCCCGAATTTTTACTTGAGAAAATATTTCGCGGATATCAGCTGCTACTGCTACAGGTCCCTCTCGAAATTAAAACAAAATCGACAACAACGGCTTTGCCTGTTCTGGCCCTTGGAGCAACACCGAATTAAGTGAGATTTTATCAACAAAAGCGGCGGCGTCAAATACAATTCTCATTTTTTCCGTTTATGAGGGTTATGCACTGCAAAGTAGGGCAGATACCAAACTGGGTAAGTTTTCCCCTCCACTTCCTCTTTATTAAGTTTCCTGGCATACCCCTTATCCACATATTTCAACATCTAGGCCTGGTATCTTTCGGCAAAATTACTGTCACGCTTCATTTTATTTTCGATGCCAAGCAAACGTCTTTCTGCCATATCGAAACTTACTGGAAACTCAGGCGGAAATTTTTTCCAAATTAGACCAGTCTCAAATTGTTTACCAATACGTCGCGTAGTATTTTCCAAAATTTTACGTGCCTTCTTATCGTCTACAGAATCTAGTACTTATCTAGTAGTGATTGATGGCTCAATTCCGAGACTGTCGTTTTCGAAATAATCTGCAATAACTTTGTTTAAATCATTCAAGGTTTGTTCTTCTCTAATGTGCAATACAATTGTTTACGATGGTGATATTGCTTTTGAAGGTCCAAATTCGAGCCACCACAGTTTGGTTTTTGTGGCTATTGGATTGGTATCACTATCTTGCATAACTGCAGTTGCCAAACTGAGATGCACATAATCTAGGCCAATGAGCAGAACTGGCTTCACATTTGTGTAATTTTGCAAAGGCAAGCACTCAAAATGATGGTAATTGGTTTTATCGAAAGACTGGACCGGCAGGCAAAAGTCCTGGACTGTGCGCACATTTCTCAAGATGTATTTCATATCCTCATTGTTACCACTTATTTCCAAGTTAACTTTCATTGACATTTCTGTTTTGACTCCCTGTCCATACCACTGAAGTGTAAGTGGATGGGTACGACCCTTAAGACCAAGTGTGCTAGCGACCTTTTCCTCCAAAATTGTTATTGCTGATCCATCATCAAACATTGCAAAGACATCGATTTTTCCATTTGGTCCAAAGAGTGTCACTGGGAATATTTTTAACAACTGGCTGCATGTAGGAGTTAGTTGGCAGTTCAATAATGGCTGGGCGACAGGATGCGGTGTTGGCTGCATGGCAGTGTTGGTGGTTGGCGCCGGTTTGTAAAAGTTCTGATGCATATTTTTCCCATTGCTGGCAACGTTGTTTGATGCCTGAGCAGCAACATATGATGAAATCCTCGGATTGGACTTGACATCGTTTTCTTCCTCATGAAGACACTGATGATGGTAACGGTGGCAACTATTAATGCCACAAACTCTTTTATTTCGACACTTAGATGTGCTGTGGCCTTTGCGAAGGCAAGCAAAGCACAGTTGTAAATCCTTAACCTTTTGCCAGCACTCCTGTATGCTAAGTGACCGCTGGAAAACTTTGCAATCAGCAATCATATGTCCTTCTGCACACTGATAGCACTTAAGTTCACGCTTTGAGGTGTCTTCATTCACATGGATAACTCGACGTGGTTGCTGATATTGTAACATGCTGCTTCTGGACGGCGTCGAAACTGAAGATGGCATCAAACATACAATTTTTGCAAGCTTGCACAGCCACACAGAAAAATCTTCAACTGTTGGATATGGCTTAATATTGGCGGCATTTTTCGTCCAGTCAAATTGTTGTTTAGCAGGCAGCTTCGAAACTAGTTGGTCTAACAACGACGGATTCGCTAGATGTTGCTTGCACTCAGCTGACATAAAAAATGCAACTACATTGCGTACTGTAGTCGAAAAAGGAATTACTTGTTCGAGTTTGATTTTTGAAATAAACAGAATACTTTTAATTTTTTGAAGCTGAAAACGTATCATCAAATCCGGTCTACCAAACCGGAATTGCAGCTCCTCCATTTCCTTCGATACGTCTCTCGGATATATGAGCATGGAAGCTACTGCTTCCCTTGCAGCTCCTGTCAAACACTTATGCAATCTCATAAGATTCTGTCTGTCATTATATCTAAACGCGTTCGAAATTTGCTTTGAAAAGGGGCCATTCTTCAGCATGGCCCGAGAATGTTGGCAAATCGTATAGCTTAAAACTAGAGTTACCCTCGGCTGGAACTATGGCTAGGCTTTCATCAAAAGTTGGCGTTCTTGCTTCGCGCGACTGGCTGGTCAACATTTCGTTGGATGGCTGAATTTGACTGCGTAGGGTTTCATCAGGTGTTGTAGGCGTTCTTGGTTCATTAGATGGCTGAATTTGACTGCAAAGTCTCTGCAAATCCCTTTGGCTTTCTTCTGTGCTACATTTAAGTCCCTCTATAGACGCCTTAAGAGCATTGATACTATGTTTTATTGCAGACATTTGTTCGGCGGTGACTCCTGTCTGCGGCATGGACACAGATTGCTCCATAATTGTAGTATCTAACTTTTCTCCGCTGTCTGTTCCACTTAAAACTGTACTCGTATCTCTATCGCCGACGCTTCTTTGGTTGTACGCCATTTGCAAGCTGCCAATGTTAGGCAAAAACTAAGGCTGCGTTTTATATAAAGGTATAGTTGATTTATATTTTATAATAAATTATTGAATAAAAAAAATGCAGACAACAAATTGTGTCGATTTATGTTTTTTCTCGCCAATCGTTTCAGTCTTGTAAATTTATGTGCCCCTCTTCACGGCCATTGCTTCTAGAAAATTTTTAAAACTTGACAACTTTTCCCCTGGGTTGCCGCTTGCCAAGCTCAGGGCTGCCAAACAAATGTCGGTCTACACTTCACTTCTAAATACAGGTAAGCAGATAAGAATTAAGTGATATACAGTGAAACATAATGGCACACAGTTTGAAGCTGTGTTTATATTAACCACATTAGTTTGTTGTGTTATTGAGTAATTGTTAAAGTTTTTTTTTAGAAAACTCAAGGCTGCTACTATACTACCAGTTGGCCACTATATGAAAGAATTCACAGAATCCTTGGCTCATACAGGATTTACAATTTTCAGGTGGAGGAGAGCATAGAAAGTAAGTGTAAATAAGTGTTAATAGTTTGAATTAGTATTTATTATTATACGCCCCATTACTTTATCAATTTTCTTTTTATTTTTTTTTTTATTTTTTGTTTTTTTGAAACTGAAGTTCCTTTTTTTTATAAGAATTGACTGAATAAACATTAAAAAAAGCATTGAACAAGTTCTATCCTTACTAATTTGGAATGTTGGTTAAATGCTTTCTGGATCAGGTTTATGCTTTTTAAAATTTTTTATAGATCTATTAAATTCTTATAGATCTATCTAATATAGAAAAATAAATTTGAACAATTAACATTGGATGTGTTCGGAAATGCAGCAAACATGCGCAACATGCTTTTTCAGTGGAAGTATTACGTTCTGAAATGCAAATCTAGCAGCACTGCACATGTTATGTGTTTTGTAATGTCAATTACACATCAGAAGTTGCGCATATATTGCATCATTTTTGATTACACTGCGTACGCTTGTGTGTTTGCGCGTTGCATTGTTGCAGGCTACGCATTTCTTTGCATTTCCAAAAAGATCAATCTTCCAAACACAAATGTCAAAATTAAAGATAAAGCTTCTTTATAGCCACCATGAACGCTGTTTGAAAAAGCATGTTCGAAAAACAAAGAAGCAGCTTTTTCTTAGGAGCATGAACATAGCATTAAGCTGTGAGTGTATTGGAACTCGAAATCCAAAAGTTGAAAATGTACCCAAAATTATACAGTATATTTTTGGCCGAACAGAGTATTTTGCAAGACAAGCCTAACCAAAATCTAATACATAAGTGGTATTCACGATCAGAAACTCTTTGTTTTGCTCTTATCAAAAGGGCAAAAAAGCACAACAAACTGTGAACACACCACATACACACATCTAGAAGTTGAAGTAGAGTTCAGTCAGCTGTGTTTTGTTTATTCCATTTTTATTTGTTTGAAAGGATTAAGTTAAAATCTGAAATTGTTGAATATTTAATTGAAGTTGCTGCCACTAAACTTTTCACTATTTTTTCATGTTTAAATTATTGATATCATTTTTGTGGGCTCTTTGATGATCAAAATAATAAAATTAAAGTGCCTTGATAGTTAGTGATGTGGAATTCAGTTCGTTGTCAACATGTTTGCACCTAATATTTACGTAATGTTTAAAAATCTACAAGGGTTTTGATACTTTATTGCTTGTTTGTTAAATTTCTGCTATTATAAGCTGATGGTTCAATCATATCGCAGAAATTATAGAAATTCACCATGTGGTGGCATATGTTTAGTCTCAAGAGCTCAATTGCACAACAAAACAACTATCGCCCATGGTATACTAATTAAAAGGTTATATTAGCAGTTACTTGAGAAACCATCTCCAGTCAAAAAATATACTCAAAAAGAGGCGCTCAGAATCGGCGATTGAAAACACAAACAATGTTAAAACGTTGAAGTGAAAAAACAACAACCTCAGCTGCTGCAGATACATTTTTTTGACAGGAGATGTTTTCTTGTAGAAGAGAAAATAAGCAGTTGTCAATGCTTCCTAGTATTATTATATCATGGGTATCGCCAGTGCGCTAGAGCAAAATTTTTACAGCACGTGTATTTGTTTTTGCAGAGCTCTTTTTTGTTGCACTTCTACTCTTTTGCACAAGAGCTATACAAAGAGCTCCGGATCGTGAATACCCCCATTGATACAATTTTCGATGCAACCCAACACAAACGCACATTCTTGCTATTTATTTTTTTGCTTTGCTACATTGGAGAAAGTGCTAGATTTTGTTGTGCGTGAGGAAGGGACAACTGATACACAGGTTTTAACGCGCCACCTAACAAATGAAAAAAGATTGAAATTCTTAAAATAAAGACGCGAATGCAACGAAATTTGAAGAACATTAAATTAAAATAGATTTCTAAAATAAAATTGATCAATAATAATAATAATATTAAATAGAAAATAAATAAAAAAAAGAAATAAAAAGAAGAATAAAAATAAAAGGAATTAAGTAAAAAGACAATTTGTCGAATTTACCAAAAATATAAAGAGCCGGAATTATGAAAATTGCTTGAACAAGGAGAAGCGAAATTGTGAAACAAATATAAATTATTTTCGTTTACTTGACAAATTGTTAAAGCAACGGAATGTGTGGCTATGCCAAGTGCTAGTGCAGTAAAATTGGAAAATGTTTCATCACATTATTTGGTTAGAGATAGTGCGTCCATGTCTAACGGTAGCGATGTTGAATTAGATTTAACAAAAAGTTTCAGTATAGTAAAAGAATTAACAGGACGAGACAAGTGCGAAGAAATTAAGTCTTGGTCAATAAGGCTTTATTACAAACATTGCGTAGGATAGGAGAAAGCGACTTGCCCATTTCAGCAAAGACTCTTATGAGTACAAGCAGGCAGAACTAGGGTATTCAAAAACTGTTCGAATTATTCGGCGTTTCGGTTTTTTTTTAAGCCGACCCGGTTTTTTAAAAATCTTAATTTTCGAATAATTCGAAAACAGGTTTCTTGGATCGAATTATTCGACTGCTCGAATAATTAAGAAACATATAAGTCCCCCATTTAAAATTGTAAAATTCTTCAAACTTTTATTGCATTAGAACACTGTTTATTTTCTACTTTCGTTTTACATTTCATTAAAATAAAAATAAAAAAATAAAAAAAAAATAAAAATTACTGCGTGTTATTAAGTTTGCACATAATTGACGGAGAACCGGACCAACAGGTTTAACGCCGACTCCGAACGGCGATCAATGGGATGTTCTTGTTCTCAAGAAGCTTTACATGGCATTTTGGTTACTCTCTGAGGTTTGCCATTGTCTGCAGAGAGGTGGCGGCCGTACAGAAAAATTATTTTAATTCAAATAATTTTCTGTCGCTGCTGGGGTTTGAACCCGGGTCTCCAGGTTCGTTGACATAGCGGCCACGCACTTTAACCAACTACGCCACGGACGCCACAGTATTGGCCACAGTATTTACATTTCATTAACATTGCTTAAATTTATTATCTCTGGCTTCTATTTGATTTTAATTACTTGCTCTCGTTTAAGCATTTGCTTCGATCATTTCTTATTGCTTTCTTTCGTTAAAACAGCATGCCGTGGTCTAAAAATTTAGTTGCGCCAAAGTGGAGTACGGAAAAAACTACAAGGCGACCATTTTATGTGAACTCATAAAATGAAGAATTTGTTTTGTTCGGACCTAAGCACTGTGCGTTCGGAGTGGCGCTCAACACACACATGCACTTCAGTGGTCATTAAACCACTTTATTTATCGTTTACTACTCAGTCTGGCTAAGGTTTCTCCTTGCGCTCCATGTTTGATGAAACTGAAATCCCACGAGTCACTGAACGCGTGGAGTTCCGCGACAAGTAAAACGAACAGGACTAGGACGATCATTGTGAAGAAAATAAAAATCACTTGGCCAATTGACAACGAGGGTAGCCGTTGTGGGTTGTGGAAGGTGTGGGGTGTTGCCACACCAATGCTAACATAGATGCCGCCAAGATGGAAAAAACACTTGGTGGGTAGAAGGTTTTATTTAAATTTGCTCAAAGATGCACCTTAAAAATCCTTAAAAAGATTTAAAAAATAGGTGTGAGCAAAGCCTTCAGGTTTGAATACCGGTTTCTGCGAAAACCGCACCTATGTTAGAAAAAAGATGGCTGTGCTTAGGTTCCCCTCTCATGGAACCTAAATCTCGCCAGTCTGCACCGCTGGTTGGCAGTTCAGTTCGGTCTGAACATTTGAGTGAAGTAGAACTGTGCCAAGAAGATAGCAAAGTGCCAAGTGATTTTTTACTATCGTCGAAAATTTGACGAAGAAAAAGAAAAAAAAGAATATATGTATATATACACTAGCTGGTACCCGACGCGCTGCTGTCGTAGCGGAAATAATTTCTATCTCTATTTGAATCTCAAACTCAGTCTCAATCTCAATCTCAATCTCAATCTCTATCTCTATCTCTATTTATATCTCTATCTCTATCTCTATCTCTATCTCTATCTCTATCTCTATCTCTATCTCTATCTCTATCTCTATCTCTATCTCTATCTCTATCTCTATCTCTATCTCTATCTCTATCTCTATCTCTATCTCTATCTCTATCTCTATCTCTATCTCTATCTCTATCTCTATCTCTATCTCTATCTCTATCTCTATCTCTATCTCTATCTCTATCTCTATCTCTATCTCTATCTCTATCTCTATCTCTATCTCTATCTCTATCTCTATCTCTATCTCTATTTCTATCTCTATCTCTATCTCTATCTCTATCTCTATCTCTATCTCTATCTCAATCTCAATCTCAATCTCAATCTCTATCTCTATCTCTATCTCTATTTATATCTCTATCTCTATCTCTATCTCTATCTCTATCTCTATCTCTATCTCTATCTCTATCTCTATCTCTATCTCTATCTCTATCTCTATCTCTATCTCTATCTCTATCTCTATCTCTATCTCTATCTCTATCTCTATCTCTATCTCTATCTCTATCTCTATCTCTATCTCTATCTCTATCTCTATATCTATCTCTATCTCTATCTCTATCTCTATCTCTATCTCTATCTCTATCTCTATCTCTATCTCTTTCTCTATCTCTATCTCTATCTCTATCTCTATCTCTATCTCTATCTCTATCTCTATCTCTATCTCTATCTCTATCTCTATCTCTATCTCTATCTCTATCTCTATCTCTATCTCTATCTCTATCTCTATCTCTATCTCTATCTCTATCTCTATCTCTATCTCTTTCTCTATCTCTATCTCTATCTCTATCTCTATCTCTATCTCTATCTCTATCTCTATCTCTATCTCTATCTCTATCTCTATCTCTATCTCTATCTCTATCTCTATCTCTATCTCTATCTCTATATCTATCTCTATCTCTATCTCTATCTCTATCTCTATCTCTATCTTTATCTCTATCTCTATCTCTATCTCTATCTCTATCTCTGTCTCTATCTCTATCTCTATCTCTATCTCTATCTCTATCTGTATCTCTATCTCTATCTCTATCTCTATCTCTATATCTATCTCTATCTCTATCTCTATCTCTATCACTATCTCTAAGTGGAACGACTCGTGTAAATTGTAACCAAATTAAGAGGCTATGCTACCTATAACTCCAAAGTTATTCGATATCGCAAATTTGGCTTGTATGGGTGGAGCCACACCCCCTTGTTCAATGACGTCTCAGTTTTCTAGTAGAAGAATATCACCCAATAGTAATTCCATACTGAATTTCGTTGTTATACGACATTTAGTTACAAAGCTATCTGATATCAAAAATTTAAAGTGTATGGGCGGAGCCACACCCCCTTTCCAAAGCCCATCCCAGTTTTATAGTAGAAATATATCACCAAGTGGCAACTCCATACTGAATTTCATTATTATACGGCATTTAGTTCCAAAGCTATTCGATATCATAATACCAAGTGGCAACTCCATTCTTAATTTCATTATTATACGGCATTTAGTTCCAAAGCTATTCGATATCATAAATTTGAATTGTATGGGCGGTGCCACACCCCTTTGGCCTATACTTGCTACTTTTGCCAGTCGAAAGGCACGACTGAATAGTACGTTCTAACCGAGTTTCATTAATGTGTGACTTATAGCTTGAAAGTTATACCTAAAATTTGGTCTGCTGAAAAAGTGCCACGAACCACGTCCAACTCCCATAAAATTACCTGTGTTACCTGTGTAACGGCACTTGTAAATTAAGATAGAACACCGAATTTCGATGCTATGCGACCTATAATTTCAAAGTTATTCGCTATCGTAGATTTGGGTTGTATGTGAGGTACCACGCCCTCTTGTCCAATGTTCCGTGAATTTTTCCAAAACCTTCGCGTAGCAAACGATGCATGGTTAACTGACAATAAGAAATCTCTTTATGAAATATGGTGGCCATTTTGTTGATATTTGTATGGGAGTATATGGGAAAATCTTTAAAATACCGTATCCACAGGAACCACTGGGCCGATTTCATGCAAACTTCACATAAGCCATCTTCACGATCATACAAAAGAACCCTAAAAATTTTATCGAATCCGGTTCGACCGTTCGTGAGTTATAAAGTCACAACTTGCAAAAATTTTTTATATGTATATATAGATTAGAGCTGTAAAAGATTGAATCATTTCGGAATGCACACACTCTTAAATCATTCAAAAGCTGCATCAACCAGATTGTTTATGTCAAGATGCTTCTCAGCTGCATAAACAGTTAAGTTCGTTTTGAAATGTAAGAGGGTGCTTTCGCTTCTCACCACAGTTTGTATTTTCTTAATTTGTATGTACTAAATAGTAAAAACCAAAAGAAGTTACAGGTTCCGGTCTGTAGCTGGACGATTTCTCGTCCACTTTTTTGTCAACCATCTCCTTGGTAAGATCATCTTAATAAATCCTTGTCTTTTTTATAGCCAAATTTAAACCGCATTTTCTTTCTCCTTGTTAACTAAATCAAATAATATATTGATTAAGAGTTCTAATAGATTCTGCTGCTTCACCCATTTCCACTGGCATACTTCTACTAGAAACAAATATCCTCACATTTACATGGTCCTATTCGAGCCAGATATTTTAGGAAGCAGAAGAATCTTTCCTAGTACGCGGGTTTAAATTGGTCCAATCCACAACAATCATTATTCATCCATATCATCACCACTACCAAGGAGGATTTTATTCACCTCATCATCATCTATCGCTGTCAAATCAGGTGTGTTTGCATTATTTTCAGTTCTTTATAGTAGTACAAGTGCATTGCGTCTATAAGAAGCCGAGCTTCTTCTAAAAATTTCGTTGCATTCGATTTACGCGATCAAAATCCTTTTAGAACGCGATCGTAATTAATTTTTATTCAAAAGTTTCATATTCCTAATTTCTAAATTATAAAAATTAACAAAAAATACAAAAAAGTTCAAATTACTTAGTTTACGATCTAAGACAGTGTTTTTTCATATAAAAGTGCATATACAGGGTGTCCGGACTTGAGATGCTAATCCGCTAAGGGGTGATTCCTTGGCTTATTTTGACCAAAAAATTGTATGGTAAGGGGGGGTCTATTTTCAACATCCACTGAGGTACAGGGTGTTTAAAAAAATGTGTTCGGTAAAGTAGGTGCTACCAAACATAATACCACAGACTCCCAAGTATCAGACCTACGATAGTCCTGATATGGTTGTTGAATAGGATATTAACCAGGCTCTCTTTCGGTACCATAACAGTTGGAAGTTGAAAATAGGGTGTGGAGATATGGCTCTGCAAAGTCAAAATTTTTTTTATTTTAAAAAATTTTTTTTATAAAAGTATGTTTTTCTCGAAAATTTGCCCTATTATTTTTTTATTTTTTTATTTTTACTGATACCCTTGAAGTATCTCCTACAAAATTTCGATACAAAGATTTTACCTGTGACGTCTTATTTAAATGATTTTTTTTATCAAAAATATTCTCTATGTAATTTTTTTTACTAAGTAATTTTTATGTACTAACAAATGAAATAAACATACTTTTTTATGACTTCTCTTTAATGATACTATTTCCAAATAATGGATATTTGGTGTGTATTTATAAAAACTCTTGCATCAGGAACACGTCGTGTTGGAAATCTATGTTGATACTCTGCTTGAGCACGCAAAGCATTTCCATTGCAGAATCCATAAACATAATGGATATCTGCATATTCTTCGTTACTATAATTTGCCATTTAAAATACTTTCTAAACTTAATATTGAAACTCAATACAGAACTGTTTACGTTACACAAAGTAAGTGCACTTAGTTTATAGCATTTTTTTAATGGAAATTCCAATGAAAACAAGATTTTGAAAACGAAGTTACGTCTTATTAATTGGGTGCGTTATATCGTGATTGAAGTACATTCAAGCTGAAACTAACAGTATTGTATTAAGTTCAGATGTATACTACACTATTTCTTTGGTAATAATTGTGTTGATGGAAACTTCCATAAAAACATTATTATAAAATAAGTGCACCTATTTTATAATGAAATTAGTTCTATCTTGAGTTTCGAGAGTTTACAGTATTAAGTTTAGGAGATTATGTATTAATTTTAGCAAGTATTTTAAAATAGGAAATGATTGTGACTTCCATATTATTATTTAATTATTTTTATTGTTATTATTAATGTTAATATTATTTGGAAATAGTATCATTAAAGAAAAGTCACAAAAAGTATGTTTATTTCATTTGTTAGTACATAAAAATTTCTTAGTAAAAAAAAATTACGTAGAGAATATTTTTTAAAAAAAAAAATCATTTAAATAAGACGTCACAGGTAAAATCTTTGTATGGAAATTTTGTAGGAGATACTTCAAGGGTATCAGTAAAAATAAAAAAATAAAAAAATAATAGGGCAAATTTTCGAGAAAAACATACTTTTATAAAAAAAATTTTTTAAAATAAAAAAAATTTTGACTTTGCAGAGCCATATCTCCACACCCTATTTTCAACTTCCAACTGTTATTGTACCGAAAGAGAGCCTGGTTAATATCCTATTCAACAACCATATCAGGACTATCGTAGGTCTGATACTTTGGAGTCTGTGGTATTATGTTTGGTAGCACCTACTTTACCGAACACATTTTTTAAACACCCTGTACCTCAGTGGATGTTGAAAATAGACCCCCCCCTTCCATACAATTTTTTGCTCAAAATAAGCCAAGGAATCACCCCTTAGTGGATTAGCATCTCAAGTCCGGACACCCTGTATACATACAAAATATATATACACGTACATATATATATACACACAAAAAGGCGGTCAAAAAGGCTAAGTCAGACGGACAGACATAAATCGCGTTTTGTTTCGAATTTAGCAATTTTGGTGAGTTTTTTCCTAATTTTCAATCGAAAAATCCATAAAAAAAAGTGTTAAAAATTCCTATAAATCTAATAAGAAAAATCTTAATCATTCATATTAAAATTGCATCAAAATAATTTGACAAAATTTTTGTGTATCCATTCTTGCGTTGAGAGTGATCGTAAAAACGACTTGAATTCAGCACTCTCACCTTATACGCGATCGATTAGGCGTTAATTGTTATCCAATATCAGAACCCATCTTGATCTTCGAAACATTATTTGCAGTGCTTCTCAAGCAGTAAACTGTTGGTTTGTACGCATAACAACAACAAAAGCCTACCGCATATCGAACAGCTGTTGCGAACTACAGGCAAATTCAATGTTATTGAACCCATTACAACAGTGGTCATAGAGATCGCAAATTTTGCTCAAAATAGATATTCGCAACTTACAATTTAAACGAAATAATATATAAATAAAAGCAAATAAATTAAGCTAAAATTAAAGAAGAATATGAAAGTCCATTATTTCAGTAATTTATTATTTAATATAAATATTTAAAAAAAAAAAAAAAAAAAAACAAAAAAAACTTAAAAACAATCAAAACAAAAGTTTTATATGATTCCATTTAATAAATAACAAAATAACGCAATTCCATTACGTTTTATAAATATTTATAATCGTTTTAAAAGTGAATATATTTTAGTTTAGCTGTTTTAGATGCTGTATTTTTATCGATTTTTTTGAAAAATATTTAGCATTCAAGAGAGAATATTTTCTATGACATTTCATAGTGATGATAGTGATTATCGATATCAAAATCTTTCCTTTTATCGCTTAGCTCGTGCTCAATATTTGGCATTGATCTTCATATATAATTTAATTGATTTTTTTTGCAGATGATATTTATTATCAAAACTTATCTCGATACGGAATATAATTTATTATATTGTTTTTCGCTTAGCCTAATTTTTAAGGATTCAAGTTATTCTTAAACGATCTTAGTTTTTTCATATAAAATAATTGGGTTTAAAATATTCAAATTTGTCTTCAATCGGTTTTAAAGTACTTTTTACATTCAAAATATTCGAATTCATAATATTTTCTTCCTAATTTTTATTAAATTTTTCTTAAATATTTAAACCGATTTTTGTCATTTTATCAATTTTCAACTATTTTGAAAACTGCAAATTTTTATTTCAATTGTTTCCTATCTAAATTCCTTACTACAATCGATTTTAAATTAAATTTGTTTTGTTCCAAATAGTTTTGATTAAAGTCTGCTTTCTTTATTCGTTCTTGCTCATATCAATTGACCACATATTTCTTATTTCGATTTTGTTGTTTTGGCTTTTACTTGGAATCGATATCCAAATTATTTTCTTTGTTTTTCATCGGCGTTTACTTCCTTTTTCTTTATAAATTCCTTGCTGACTCTTCTGAGAAAAGGTATCTGATCACAATTCAGAACCAAATTCGTATAGTTCCTAAAATAAATCCAGGTTATTTTGTTCCATTTAACAAAACAAATTGTCTCTACAATGAGTTCATTGGAATCTTTTATCCGTCTATCGGACAATCTAATCGAATTTGAGGCAGATTTTAGTGATGCAAATATTTCACAATATTCAGCCGCCTCAATGGAAGTACACAAAGATGAAATGAAGGCCATCTGGATCAATGTAAAATTAGCATATGAAGCGTGTCTAAAAGAACTAGCTTCACCTAAGGACAAGGAGACTGAATGCAAATACGACATGGAATATTAAAAATCGATACCATAGCTGCTATCAAGGCTATGTCCGGTGTATCTCAAGGCTCTCTGAAAATATTCAACAGGTATCCGCTAGGCCGACTTCCTCTCTTAGGCTGCCTGATATTCCATCCAGTTCAAACTTCCACTTGCCTCCTTGTGACACCGATGTATTCAGTAGAGATTATCTTATGTGGCCTTCCTTCCGTGACTTATTCACAGCCATTTATGTGAATAATACTCGGCTAAGTCCAGTGGAGAAGCTTTTCCACTTGAACAATAAAACTCGAGGAGAAGCTCGAGATATTGTAAAAAAGTCTCCTTTGACCAATGAAGGTTTTTCATCAGCATGGCATAATTTATGTGAACGTTTTGAAAACAAACGCATCCTCGTAAACAGCCAACTGAAAATTTTATTTAATCTTCCATCCATACATACTGAATCTGGTCAAGCTTTGAAAAGTCTACAAAGGGATATCAACAGTTGCATAACAACCCTTCAACTTTACGATGTAAAGATTGAGGATTGGGATTGCATATTTATTTATCTCTGTTCCACACGTTTGCCTGAAACGACTTTGGCTCTTTGGGAACAATCCATTCAAGATAAGGCCGCCATTCCGAAATGGAAAGCGTTAGATAATTTCTTGACTAATCGTTACCAAACACTGGAAACTGTATCAGATATCCGAAACTCAAATCTTCCAAAGTATTCGCCTAAAAAATCTCCTGTCAATTCATCAAGCTCAAATCCACCGCGTCGAGTGAACACATATCATACCAAGATTTCTGTTTCATTTTGCAAGCTTTGTCCAAAAGATCAACATCCAGTTCGACAATGTCCTCGTTTCCAAGAATTACATATCGAAGAAAGAATAAATTACATAAAAAATCATAAGCTTTGTATAAATTGCCTTTCTCGTGGCCATACTGTCAGATATTGCAAAAGTTCCTTTAACTGTTATATTTGTAACAAGCGACATAATACGCTTTTACATCGTAACAATCCAAATAGTCCAAATAACATCGTTCATCCCTTTGAAACTTCTAATAGAGTGAAAACTGATACCAGTTTAATTCCCAGTATAAGCATGCAGCACCCAATTAACTCAATACAGTCCACTAATTCCTCTTTGCCTATTGATAATATTCAAACATGCTTTTCAACAAATACTAAGGGCGTTCTTTTAGGTACCGCAATGGTTCATATTTGCCATTTAGGTACAACTTTTTCTGCTCGAGCCCTCATCGATACTGGTTCAGAAGGAACTTTTATTTCAGAACGTTTGTTTAAATTATTGAAACTTCCATCTTCTTCAATACAGGCCAAGATTTTGGGTCTTAATAATACTACTTCTGCCAGAGTTGATAAAATATGCTCATTTATCTTAAGCTCACCAATTAATACTACAATTCAAATTGAAGCCAAGCTTTAGTCCTGCCACAACTCACAGGAAGTCTTCCAAATTCTCTTATAGATCCTTCAGCTTTTAAAAATCTTTCAGGACTACAGCTCGCAGACTCACAGTTTTTTAAGAGTTCTCAGGTTGATCTGCTGATTGGTGGTGATCTTCTTCCATATATCCTACTAGATGGGATAAAACATAATATTTGTGGTTCTTTATTAGGCCAAGAAACCATATTTGGTTGGATACTGACTGGGCCGGTATCCAATGAATCTACTTCTTCTTCTCAAATCCTAACACTACACAACCTCATCTTACAGAACAAAATGACCAACTACACGAAAAAATCTACCAAAAGCCAAAGCCACCGAAGTTCGACGAAACCAAGCAGCCTCAAGTCCAAGTCATTCCAGTGCAAAATTTGTCCTCGTGATCATGCGCTTCGATTTTGTAAAAGGTTTTTAAATATGAATACCGAACAACGAATGCGTGTAGTTCTTCTGCACAAATATTGTTCAAACTGTTTAGCTCATAAACACTCCGGAGATTCATGCCTTAGTGGATCTAAATGCCACTATTGTCAGGAAGATCATCACACACTTCTTCATCTTCACGAACGATTCCGAATAAAAGTTTCCAGACCAAATGGAGAACTGTCCAAAGTTCCACCAACATTTGCATCTATTCTGACGCAACATTCGGTTAGTCTTTTTCCAACGGCTTACGTAAAAGATTGACGACAACATCGAATTCCATTATGTTCGTGCTCTGTTACTTGTGCAGTACACAGCCGAATCTCCTCGTCATTAGTGAAGAAATTGAAGCTTCCAACGACATCAATTGGAGAGGAAAAAGTGTGCTCTGTAGTTATCGGAGCTCGTTTTCATGTATCAGTTGGAATATATGCGATCCTACGTGTTGATAATCGCATAAATATGAAGACGCCTACAAAATCCATAGATGACAATATAAAAGAACACTTTTCTAGCTTGTTGCTTGCGGACTCCAAATTTTATAAGTCTGCACCAATATTCATCGTTTTAGGTGCAGACCTGTATCCGCAAATAATTAAATCCGATGTCATTCCTAGCACTGGTGGCCTACCGCTTGCTCAAAATTCCGTATTTGGATGGGTACTTTCCGGCCCATGCGCCTTATAAAGCTTAATATCTATTCTTAATTTTCCTACACTTAAAACGCACGCACTCATGTACTATTATATTGAAAATTTGAATATATGCAAATGCACAATGTATATATCTATAGATATTATGTATCTACCACATTTTTTAGAATATAATCAACTATCATATTATATCATATTATTTAATATATTATTTATAGTCCATTTTTGAAGTAAACCCTTAATACTGAATTGTACTCTATATGAATTATAAGAACTTAATTATGTAAGATATACGTATACATATATATCCTTTGAAATTTATTGCAGCCGTACTGCAAGGCGGGCGGCATGTTTATGTCAAGATGCTTCTCAGCTGCATAAACAGTTAAGTTTGTTTTGAAATGTAAGAGGGCGCTTTCGCTTCTCACCACAGTTTGTATTTTCTTAATTTGTATGTACTAAATAGTAAAAACCAAAAGAAGTTACAGGTTCCGGTCTGTAGCTGGACGATTTCTCGTCCACTTTTTTGTCAACCATCTCCTTGGTAAGATCATCTTAATAAATCCTTGTCTTTTTTATAGCCAAATTTAAACCGCATTTTCTTTCTCCTTGTTAACTAAATCAAATAATATATTGATTAAGAGTTCTAATAGATTCTGCTGCTTCACCCATTTCCACTGGCATACTTCTACTAGAAACAAATATCCTCACATTTACACAGATTGCAATCTTATGCTTTTGTAGAGTAAATGAATTACAAATGCACAATTCATCATTCTTTGAAGATAAAAGAATGCACACCCAATGCTTTATAAGGAATGGGACTTATGAAAAATATCAATCCCATGCTTGTAGGCTTAAGAAATACGATGAATGCACTCAGGTCTATCATTCTTTTCAACTCTGAAACACTGGACATATTATTTACTACCATGAAATACTACTAAATATAAAGCAGCATTTTGCATTTTTGTTGTCATTTTTTTTCGACGGCCGATCTTAGTGACATGCTTTTGTCTTTCCTTTGACATTTTCTGGAATAATAAAGTGCTTATTAATAATAAATATTATTAACAAAATGTATAAAAATTAACTTCTACAATTTGTTGTATATAATACTTTTTCTATACATGATATCAAGCCAATGGCAACCCATCACAGTCACGCCAACAGTCACACACTCATACACAAATCCACACAAAACAACTTCAGACAACAACAAATCCTTGCGGCTGAAGCCATCGCCGTCTGCATTCACTAAAATTTCAATTCGGCTGCAACTATCGATGGTTGCAGCCATCGGTGGCTGCACTCGTTAAAATTTCAATTCAGTGTGCATTCTTTACGTTTTGCAATTCATGACCTGAAAAGAATTTTAATCAGCCTAAAGACTTAAGCGTAAAGAGTTCACACTTTGAATACTACAAAAAAAGAGTTCAGCTTTTGAATTTTTAAACAAGAGAATGAAAACTGAAAATGATTCAATCTTTTACAGCTCTGATATAGATATACATATACATATATATATATATATCGTGAGTGAAGTGGTTCCAGAGTAGCTGTCGAGCCCACCGGGATAGACCGAGTCCGTGGGATTTTGGGATTTGGAGCTGAAGGAGCGAGGAGGAAACGGGAGCCAAGAAACAGGACTCTAGTTTATCAGGGAGAACCTTTTCATTTTTTTACAAATAAAAATAAATAAAATAAATAACTGGCCATTTCAGCCCTTGAAAGGACTTTGACCGAGCTTCTTATGATCAATTGTGTTGTGCGTGTTATTAAGTTTGTACACAATTGACCGAGAAATGGACCTACAGGTTTAACTCTGACTCCGAACGGCGATGAACGGAATGTTCCTATTCTCAAGAAGCTTTACATGGCATTTTGATTACTCTCTGAGGTTTGCCATTGTCTGCAGAGAGGTGGCGGCCGTACAGAGAAATAATTTTAATTCAAATAATTTTCTGTCGCTGCTGCGATTCGAACCCTGGTCTACAGGTTCGTTGACATAGAGGCTTCGCACTTTAGCCAACTACGCCACGGACGCCACAGTATTTATGTTTTTTGTATTTTTTTTCATTTTGTATCTTTGTATATTTGTTGTTGTGTGTTGGTACGCTCGCTACACACGGTGATTTAATTTTAATCGTCCGGTCCCTTCTTTTCTTTCGTTTTTCTGGTCGCGCGTGGTTGTGCTCCGTGTTCGCTTTGGTGCGTTTTTTTTGCTAGGCCCCTCGCACTCGAGCCTAGTTCCGACAGGAACAATTCCACCGGTGAAATTGTGAGAGGGTCCTCACAAGTCATCTCCTTGAACCCACAACTAGAGTGCGACCCCAAAAATTGGGTTATTTATTTTGTGGTATCCTTTTTTCCTAATTCTATATTTTTTTCCAATCGTAAAATTATAATAATAATATTTTTTTCGATCGGTTTATCTTTTTGTCCCACTGTGCATAAGTTTATTAAGACTTTGAAAAGTCTTATCAAAAACGCCTGCATCGTTGTCTTTCGCGATAATAACTCTGTAAAAAATATAATTCCCTTTGTTTATTTTGAAAACTATTTGCATATATTTATACTACTATTCTTTGTATGATTCTCAGCAACTCGTGTAGCGTTCAATCGAATTAGAAAACGTCAAAAAGTTATATTTGACTGAGCGCGCCACGAGGTAGGAAAGCTGCAATTTAAGTAAACTTAAAATTAAAATTTAAAATGGGTGGCGTACGTGGCGTAGTTGGTTAAAGTACGTGGCCGCTATGTCAAAGAACCAGAGGAGACCCAGGTTCGAACCCCAGCAGCGACAAAAAATTATTTGAATTAAAATAATTTTTCTGTACGGCCGCCACCTCTCTGCAGACAATGGCAAACCTCAGAGAGTAATCAAAATGCCATGTAAAGCTTCTTGAGAACGAGAACATTCCGTTATCGCCGTTCGGAGTCTTCGTTAAGCATGTAGGTCCGGTTCTCGGTCAATTGTGTACAAACTTAATGACACGCACAACACAATTGATCATAAGAAGCTAGGTCAAAGTCCTTTCAAGGGCTGAAATGGCCAGCTATTTATTTTTTTTTTTGTTTTTTTAAAATTAAAATTTGGGCCTATTCGGCGAAATCTGTTATTCTGTTACGAATTTTCTGTTATCAATCGTAACAGATGCCGATCATAAAAGATCTGTTAAAATTAATATTCAGTGTATCGAACTTTTATGGCAACCTGTTATCAATCTTCGAAAATAAAAAACTATTACAATTCCGTTAACTTCTGTTATGAAACAGCTGATTGTTGTAAATAAATTTATTCATAGTCAACAAAATGCAGAGCGAAAAAGTAAGTTAAGGGTTGTTTTATGCAAAAGCTGATTCTAAATAAAACAATTTATTTTCGTCAGTATATTTCAGTCATCTCGAGGGTGTCGTTATGGAATTAGCCGATTGTGCACTACCTCTACTACGGCAAGTTGTACCAACAACTGATCCAGCTATATGCTTTGAGGATGTTGCCGCTGCCTTCATAATTGGTTCAATGCCATGAAAGAAGGGTTTGGAACACATGGATTTGTTCTCGGCCAACGTGAAAATTTATAAGATGCAGGGCCAGGTGGTGGATCTACATGCACGCAAGGATGTTTAGTTGCACAGATTGCTGTAAAAAAAATAATTTTTCGACTAAATTCCCTGATGCTAGAAATGAGACAGTGTGCATAAAATCAGTCTGGGATGCCGCCTTACAGCAGGGAAAATTTGATGAGACCGTGCAAAAGCGTGTCGCTGCTGTGATTTCCGCACGTAAGATGTCTGCCGCTAAGGCTGCTTGCAATCAAATGCACGATTTGTGGCACGGCACTCTTGCTGGCCAGTACGTCATACGTGTCATTTCGGATGGCAGCGATGGAACGGCCAAGGATTCCAACGCATTCCCTGTTGTGATCTCAAACAAGCAAACAAATTTTTTAAGGTTTGCAGATCAACACAATGGGTGTTGGCTAAAGCATTTGTATTTGGTATTTTATACTTAAATTTTATAAATGTTTATTCAGTGTTATGAACACTATCAAGTTTAAGAATAAAATATTTTTATAAAACTTAAATATTTAAAAGAAATTATCTTCGACTGGGCAAAAAAACCAAAGTATATTCAAAGTCTTAAGCAGCCAATAAAATGCTTATTTGTAAAAACATTTTCGTCATAGTTTTAATAGAAAATACTCGCTTTTGTGTTTTGATAAAGTTACTTAGAATGGGAGGTAGTTGTGCTTTTTATTCGATGGCTGAATTTCATACTCAAAGTATATGTTAAATATAAAAGTTCATATGCAAAATTGCAAATTGAGTGCATATTAATAAAAATAAAAGATAAAAGCTTAAATATCGAATTTCGTGATGAAAGCTTAAAGATTACGGCTGTAATAGTGATCACAGACTTTGGATGTTCCACAATTGATTCCAATTTGCTCATGGGTAGTCGAGCATTCACCTTGTCCAGTCGAAATAGCTGCACGAAGCGCCCATCAGGAAGCTCGAATGGTTTGCTTTTAAGCCGCAACTCTAGTAGAGTTGCTCGATGGTTTCTTCTAAAAAAATTAAATTTAATTCAAACATATGCATATAATTAAACTTAACAATTAGTTTACTTACATTTTTCACCTTTTTTCGGCATTTCTTATTTATATTCTAAAATAAATATCCGTTTCAGAAATTTAAAGTCACTTTAATATAAATTTGTTATCATAAAAGACTCAAAAATCTTTCTGTTATTCTGTTATGGTTTTTAACAGAATTTTTTCATAAAGGATTGCGCAGAATGGGCCCAATTATCATTTTTCTCGCAGCAAAGAATCAACATAAACCAAACTATTACACTAATTTATATTTACGTTTTGAGCAGAATTGGGTACCGTAAGTGTAGAAACCATGATACAATATAATCCTAACCTCATTTTTATCCCTAGAAATTTTAAGTATTTTTTGTCGAATAAAGCTGAATAATCACACAAACAAAATACTAGAAATTTGCCTAGTTTCATTTGCAACAAGTTAAAATTCAACATTCTTAAAATTTGTTTTGGAATCTGGAGGACTCTTCAAATTTGGATTTTCAATGTTAAAAGGTCGTCAGCCACCGCTGGATACAGCAAAGAATGCTACTCTTCGCAAGACACCGAGCCAAAAGCCAATAGGTAACAATGAAACATCAACCGAAGGCACATATCCCCCCCTGCCCTGTATGCAATGATGATGTGTGAGATGAGGATATGGCAAAGTGTACCAAGTGCTAAAAGTGGGTTCATTATGAGTGCGCGAAGGTAGGCGACGAGGTTATGTATGATAATTCGTGGATTTGCCCCTTTGGTTTAGCAAAGTTGAAGCAGCCAAAAAGTACTGGTACTGTGGCTAAGGCTGCGGTTAAAAAAAAAAAAATAAATAACTGGCCATTTCAGCCCTTAAAAGGACTTTGACCTAGCTTCTTATGATCAATTATGTTGTGCGTGTTATTTAGTTTGTACACAATTGACCGAGAACCGGACCTACATGCTTAACGCCGACTCCGAACGGCGATGAACGGAAAGTTCTCGTTCTCAAGAAGCTTTACATGGCATTTTTTATTACTCTCTGAGGTTTGCCATTGTCTGCAGAGAGGTGGCGGCCGTACAGAAAAATTATTTTAATTCAAATAATTTTCTGTCGCTGCTGGGGTTCGAACCTGGGTTTCCAAAGTTCTTTGACATAGCGGCCACGCACTTTAACCAACTACGCCACGGAAGGCTGCGGTTGCAATTCATAAAATCGCCAATCGCCAATCGCCAGCCAATCAAGCGTATCGAGTAGGCGTGAGAAGCTTATCGAGGAAGCATTAGAAAAGTTTAAGAAGGAGCAGGAGCTGCTCGATAGGGAGAGAAAGATAGTCGCAGAACAAGTGCAGATGTTGCTAGAATTGTCAAAAATTACATATTTTAGGTCCAGTGCCAGTCAGGATTCAAGATCTGTAAGCAGCAAGATAGGTAGACAACTTGCAGAGGTTAACGTCGTTCTGAACCCTGCTGCCCAGTTGCTGGCATCGGCGCCACAACCAAAATCAATTTCAGCTGTTAGCAAGGTTGCCAGTTAAAGTTCGGAAAAATTCCCACGGAAATTATTTTTTTTCCACAGAAGCATAAATTAAATACCACCAAAATTACCACGGCAAAGGTAAACAAAAAAAATTCCCACCACAATTTAAAAATACCACAAAAAATCCCACGATCATTAAAAATTACCACAAAAATCATAAAAAAAAAAAATAAATAAATAACTGGCCATTTCAGCATTTGAAAGGACTTTGACCTAGCTTCTTATGATCAATTGTGTTGTGCGTGTTATTAAGTTTGTACACAATTGACCGAAAAATGGACCTACAGGCTTAACGCCGACTCCGAACGGCGATGAACGTAATGTTCTTATTCTCAAGAAGCTTTACATGGCATTTTTATTACTCTCTGAAGTTTGCCATTGTCTGCAGAGAGGTGGCGGCCGTATTGATTTTTAATTCAAATAATTTTCTGTCGCTGCTGGGGTTCGAACCTGGGTCTCCAGGTTCTTTGACATAGCGGCCACGAACTTTAACCAACTACGCCACTGACGCCACAAAAATCATACGCTTTTTAAAAATACCACTAAAAATCCCATAAGCATTTAAAAATACCGGAAAAAATCCCATACGCATTAAAAAATACCACAATAAACCTCATAAATGTATAAATAAAAAATACCACAAATTTTTGCATCAAGGTATAATATCATGAATTCCATGTCACGCACTGTTACAGCTTGCGAATAATTGTAACTGATTTACTTAAAAAGAAATTTTTGCGAAAACTTGTTTGCAATTTTATTAATTTATTTTACGGTCTATTTAAAATGTGCAAAGGTTTTATGAATCCACTTATGAATTTCGGTGATATTAAGCAAAATGTAGCGTACGCACGTGCTACAAAAGTTTCCCTTTAAAAATTTTATGTCAGCTTCTATCTGAAATTTCTGCGAATTGACTTCAGATAGAATTTTCATATTGTTTTACAGCAATAAGAGGTTATCCTAGATTATATTAGAAGTTAAGTTATTTGAGAAAAAAAAATTATAAAACAATTTTTTCAACTGTAAACACCGTCACGCACATGTTACTTTCGTCACGCACAATTACACCGTACGTTCATATTACTGTTACCTTCGACCATATTTACTAAAAACTGAAATACAAAACAAAAAGATTAAAAATTCCTTATTTTCTTTTTTTAATTTCTTTTATGTAATGACTAGATACATTTAAGAAAAAATTTGAAAATCAATTATTTTAATCGATAAAAACTATTCTATTCTATTCGATCCAAAAGTCGATGCTCTCAATCACTGGAATTGAAGGAGCTGGAAATTTGGGGACTCTTCAAATTCTTCAACAGATTCCATGTGGACCTATTCAGGTGTATCCTCATTTCTTACACAAAGAAGAATCTCTTAATCTCTTCGCCTGGCCTTTGAGAGAGTACCAGTAAAGGCTGCACCCGTAGGGCACCAAGTTCAGTGTTTTTGTGAATATGATTCCTTAAAAGGGATTTATTTGAATAATAACTTATACTCCGATTTATTTTAACCCTTAAATGCCCAACAACACCTATATCATTAAAATTATGTTGTGCAAAATGATCCCCTGAACACGGCCCCGTTTTTTTTTTTTGGAAAAACTGTTTGTTTAAAGAAAACATGGTTGTATCCAAAAAGATACAGTGGGCATTCTGACGTATACCATCAATCAGCTTGGTTGTAGGAGTTCAAGGTAAAAACGTGGAAAACGATTCTTTTTATGATAACTCTAAATTTGCTTGTTAAATGATACTCTAAAATTGTTAATAGTTTAAAGGATAAGCCATGTCAAAAAGCGAATTTCCGTAAAAATTAAAAAAACCTTTTTTTAATTTGACGGTCAATATTTCCCAAACCAACAAAGTTATGCCAATAATTTAATTTTTGTTTTATATTTGCAATTTTCTGAGTGAAACTACATATCCAGCATTTTAATTTTTGCAATATTTTGAAATAAATAGCTTATTTTCTCGGTTGTATCCAAAAAGATACACTGGGCATTTAAGGGTTCAATTAAATAAAACTCACTCATGATAATTCATATAGACACTTGTCAATAGTTAACCGCCAATTTAGACGTTTGACCGTCTAATGAAGATGTAAGGATGGACATTTTTTTAAATGAAGGGTGTATTTATTTCAATTTTTTCGAGTTTTTTTATTTTTGGTCACTTTGCTATATATGAGACCCGCCTCCCCCATATCATTACTTATCGTAATACATTTTAAAACCCCTTCTCCCCCTCTAAATTGGTAACGTAATTTATGAACGACCCCGTAGTGTTTAAAAACTACATTGCTGTACAGAAAAAAGTGTAACATGTGCGAAACGCGTGGAATTTTTTTCAATGCTAATAGTAAAAAAATTTTTTTTCAATCTGCTTTGCCATCTTAATATCCATACATAACAGCATTTTCCGCAAAAAATGTCTTACATTAGAGTCTGCATTGAAACATATATCAATATTGTCACGCACATGCTACATATTTTCTTAATTAATTTAACTGCCTTACCACGGTATGTCGTTGATAATTATTTATACATATATATGTATGATTATTAGGAAAATATTACAAAATTTGAAGCAAATATTTTTTTTAATTGTTGTAATAAACAGCGCACGCCCTCACGGCAAATATCAAAATAAAACTGCAAAATTTTCGCTCAACTTATTCACCACGCGAAAGTAAAAAAAACACAGAACAACTACCGTTATCTTGAAGAATTCAACTTAAAACGTGTTGTCTGAATTCGACAGAATATATTCTGTATAGTTTGTCTTCTCTCTTTACAATTTGATTTTTGACCTATGAGGTTGACTTTTTCGTGGAATTTCGCAGCTGTTTTCAAAAAATTTTTTTAGATATAAGAAGTTATTATTTTTTTTTAATTTATACAGGTTACTGTACATAAAAAATGCTTTATAATAATGTTTTTTTTTTAAATACAGTTCTGGCTTTTACATAGAACACAGAAAACCAAGCGCACGCAAGCAAACGAAAAATAATGTGAAGCTCTTTGTCAGAACAGCGAAAAGAACAAAAGGAATACAAAAAATTGCCAAAAAAGTGACGGTACAGCGCAAGTGTTCTCTTACCCTTTCGTCGCTTCCGATGTGCTGCAAATTGCCTACAAACTCACAGACTTGAATTCAAGTCTTGACCAATGTAAGTCCCGGTTTCCACTCGTCAAGTCTTGATGTTAAATTTTTTGACATTCTCTTTTAAACTTGACGATTCAGTTTCCACACATCAAGAGTTGACGATGTGTATCATATACTGCCGTTTCATTTCATCTTATAGAAATGAAATGAAATGACGCCAATGATGTGCAAAATGAATAGAAAAAGTAGCGGGACAACGAACGAACACAAAACAAATTGCCCAAGAATTGACTGTACAGTCAATTTCTTTCTTTCCATTAGTTACGATTCCCGTACCACCGAACTCAAGACTTGACCGTCAAGACTTGAGTGGAAACCGGGACTTACACGGCGGCCACACCTGCAAGTGCAAGTTCGAAAAACTATATACATTCAAATAATTTTACTAACACACTCGCAATTTCGCACTTGCAGCCGACTTGCAGCGCTACTATCAACGAATTTTCAGAGACAGTGGATTTTGACACTTGCTGCAAGTAAATGTCAAAAAAGGGGACAAGAGTGTTGTTTTTGCTAATCTTTTGGTTATTTTACCCAGATTTTTCACAATTTAATACAACAAGCACACTGGTAACTTGTTTTCTTCATTTTGTAGCTTTTCCAGCTCTCGCAATACTACAATTGTAGCGAGAACCTTTGCATTCAATGACATTTTTTAAATGAACTTGCACTTGCACATGTGGTCGCTGAAACAACTTGCAGCAATTTTCGAATTTTTTCGAAGTTAATATGTATTCTCTACTTGCAAGTGACTACTTGCACGTGTGGCCGTAGCGTAAAAGGGGTCATACTTACTTCGAAACAGGGTCGCAAACTGCTAAATTTAAATGCGTAACAAACGACATAGAATCGTTGTGTAAACAGAGCGTTTAATGCGTATAGTGGCAATGATTTCATATAAAGTTTTTGCTTAATAAACGGAAATAAATCATTTGAAAAAAAAATTCCCAAATCCCACAGCAATTAAAAATACCACACTGAATTCCCAAGCTAATTAAAAAATACCATAGGAATTCCCACACTAATTAACATATACCATGGGAATTCCCAAAAAAAAAAAAAATCCCCAAGGACAATTAAAAATGACCACAAATGGGATTTTTCCCACATAACTGGCAACCTTGGCTGTTAGGAATAAAACAGGTGGTCGAGTTGCAGAATTAAACGACGTTTTTAACTCTACTGCCCAGCCGCTGGCATCGGCGCAGCCACAAAAAACAATTCCATCAACCTTTCATCCTTTTCATTTTTTCCTTTCCTTTTCGACCTTTTCATCCTCCTGCAACCCAGCAATTTCACCTGTGTCCTTCTCAAACGCAAATAACAGCTCGCCACGTAATGGGAAATGTGTTGCCAAAGTTCAATGGTGACCCAAGCGACTGGCCCTTGTTTATAAGTGCATATAGGGAAACAACGTTAGGCTTCACTGCGAGTGAAAACATGACCAGGCTGAGCAAATGTCTAGAGGGTCGAGCACGCGATATAGTGAAGGATAAGTTGATTAGAGGCGAGTTTGAACAGGAAGTGCTGGACCGTTTGCAATCACTTTTCGGGCGATCGGAGCTGATAATTGACAATTTTTTAGCGAAAGTGCGCACATGTCCTGACCTCAAAGATGGGAATTTTGATTCGATTGTAGGATTTTCAATTGAGGTGCAAAATTTATGCGTTGCCTTAGAATCACCAGGGTGCGAAGACCACCGGCGAAATCCCATGCTTTTAAAAGAATTTGTAGAAAAGTTGTCACCTAGTTTTAAATTGAAGTGGGCTAGGGGAAAAAGTCAAATAAGTGATTGTTGTTGTAACTCACACAACATTACCCTGTACACTCTGTACAACCCAAACATACACATAACCCTGTACACTTTGTACAGCCCGACTTCACACAAAATTGTTTTGATTGGGTAGAATCGATATATAATTTTCACTTATTGGAACTTATGGGAATTGTGGGAGTTTTCTGTAAGAAAGGAACCTCTTTGGAAAGTGAGGACTTTCCTTTAAAATCCAGTGACCGGGATAGAAACGAGCAGAGAGTTTTAGAGAGTTACTAGACAAACTAACTAATAAGGTCGCAGCCTCGCCTAGACAGCGGGTCTATGTTGTAAAATAAATAAAATTAATTAAAAACCTAAAAAAAATATCTTTCTCTTGCTCTCCCGTCTCTGGTCTCTCTTCTCCTTGTGGAAAGCACGGAGGTCACGGACGTTAAATACAACATTGTCAAGATGCTTCTGCGTTTGGAAACTGGCTTTCTAGAATTGCTACGGAGATCTGCCAAGCAATTCCCTCAGTGGCATGGAAAAAGCAATGTGTTTCGTCATTTCATTTTAATTAATATTTAAATCACTATTTAATTTGCTACTTTTGTTTAATACTATTATTTGTGCACAGCAACACTTGGTGCACAAAAAATTGCTGAATAAAAATTAATGCTGAATTGCAATGTATTAGGTTTAAGATGAGGATGAAATAAATGAAATGAACACTTGAAATTTATACACGATAGACGGGAGTTTGAATTCTAAGCGTTGCGGCATATAACACATAAAACACACAACATAACAAGTTTACTTTACTTAAACATTAAAAAATACAAATTATAACACACTTTAAACAAAGGAAAAACAGTAACATAAACAATCAAACATTAATCTAATTTAAAACGAATTAGAATTCGTAAAAACTATTACGATTTTTCATGGCGCCCGAGCAGGGACTTGTTATTTAAAGTGTTGAGTGGTTGTGTCGTGAGTTAGCGAGTGTTAAGCGCGGAATTTATAAATGAAAAACTAAAAAATATTTCATATAAAAAGTTATAAATTAAAAACTAAAAAAAAAAAAAAAAAAATACATATATATATACTTATATATATATATATATACATATATATATATAAACATAAAGTGCCGGTCATCGACATTTTTCCGCCATAACCGTTGCCATACTGTGCTGCTGGCCTACGCTGCCGTTTGCTGCTCTGCTACTGTTGCTGCTGTTTGCTGCTCTGCTACCGCTGCTGCTGTTTGCTGCTCTGCTACTGTCGTTGCTGCTGGTCTGCTCATATTCTGCTGCTGCCGTCAGCTGTTGCTTCATCGTTGCTGCCAAATTATCGCTGCCCTAATGGTCTGCAGTTGCTGCAAGTGCAAAAGGGAAGTAAAACAGGTACATAAATGCAATTAATTCAAAAAAAAAGTGCAAAAGATTAACTGCTAAAACTAGCAAGGCGAAATCGCTTTAATTTATAGCCGGTATATTATCAAGTACCGAGACTTTAATTGCAGATATACAAAACGAAATTTTATATTAAAATTCGTTTTGAGCACAATTAATTGCATTTCCCTTTAAAATTTACACATACATACATATGTACATATATAAATTTATTATAAATAAGACGTGAAACAACAAAGTGCGTGGCGCAGATTTTAATAGCCATAACAAAAAAAAGTACCAAACGCATAATATTATTGAAATAAATTCAAGTCAGTGGTTAAATTCGCCATTATTAGCGCCAGAAATCCCGAACGTTTGCAATCGGTTTCATTTATAAAAGTTCCGTCGGTAATGAAGCCAATTTTGATAAAAAATTGAGAATTCGTGTTTTAGTGTAAAATCGAATTTAATACGCGTTCCGTCGGCAATTGAAACCAATTTTAATAAAAAACTGAGTGAAAGTAAAGTGCAACATATACAAATAATATAAGCCAAAGAAGTGAGTGCATTTTTCTTTTCGGTCAAGTATACACACTGCGTTCTATACACACACATACATGCATTGACTCTGTTCTTTGGAATTGTACTTTTCACTCAAAGCGAATAGTGTTGCCACCTAGTTCAAAAGTTCATGGGATTTTCTCTCCGTTTTTCCGGCATAATAATATATTTAAATTTTAAGCGAATTTTACTTAATACAACAATTATATAATAATAGCTACACTTAGAAAATTTTCTTATTTCAAAATAAATATTTTCTAAAGGTTATTTCTTTTCGGCATAATAACGTACTGCAATTTTAGCGTACATTTAATAAATTAATAGTAGCAAGATTATTAGCTACACTGAGAAAATAATACTCAGTTTTTTAAAAAATAAATATTTTTGTGGATTTTTCGAATTTGTTCCGGCACCCCTCCGTGTAATTTAAACAAATAACTGTGTGAGGCTTTTAATACCAATATTAAAAGTTATCAGTGCGAATAATTTCGGTAAACTTCACTTACCGAAGATTTTAAACATATTCTAACCATTGAGCTTAGAATAGTTAATTAACAACAAATAATTTAATTTTGGTCGCAAATTTATTGCAAATTGCGTTTGTGTTAATTAATTTTTCGGAAAATTCGCAGATATGGCTCCAAAGCGTCAAAATTCTCCACACAATGATGGGTCGGAACAGTTATTCAAACAGAGAGACACTGTAATGGCAAACATTCTTAGAATGAAACAGGCCTTACAAGAGAAAACCATTTCTTTCAACCCTCTCGAATTAGAATGTCGCTTGGACATTCTTAATTCATACATTGAGCAAGCGATGACTCTTCAAAGACGGATAGAGTCAATCGATGCCACCGATGACTTTCGCTCAAGTCTTGAAGACGCATGTGTTTCCACAAAATCCTTATTTTTGCAAATACTAAGCAAACATAGGAAGTCTAGTGTTCCAGAAACCTCGTTTGGATGTGGTCAACATCAATCTAGACTTCCTAACATGCGTCTTCCCAAATTTAGTGGAAAATATTCGGATTACAAGAATTTCATAAGCCTTTTCGAAAATCTTGTGGATAATGATCACACATTGACAGACATTGAGAAATTCAATCATCTGCTCTCATGCTTATCTGATGAAGCTCTGGGTACAGTAAAGGCCTTTCAAGTTACGGAGAGAAATTATCCGAAGGCTCTAGCTAGTCTGAAAAAAGTTTATGACAACAATTGTCTTATATTTTTCGACAGCATTTCAAAGCTCTTTGATCTTCCAGAGATCAACAAGCCATCGGCTTCTGGCTTACGTACCATTATCGACACTGTATCGGCGATTTACGACTCCCTATTGTCAATAGGAGATGACAAGAATATCACAAATGCTATTCTTATCCATTTAGTAATGTCGAAGGTCGATCCAATCACGAAATCCAAATGGGAAGAACAGCTTGATTATGATAAGCTTCCCTTATGGAGTGATTGTGAAAATGCTCTAAATAAGCGATACCAGCATATTTCTGCTGATGAGGCTTCCACATCCAAGTCTAGAGTTAGCAAACCAAAGTAGGATAATATCTCAAAAAGAAATTTTAAATCTTCGTTTGCTTGCAATAGGTCAACTACTGAGCATGATGGAAAGTGCTTGTTTTGCAAGTCGAAAGATCACGCCATAAGTTCTTGTCCTCCGTTTTCTGCGCTTCCTGTGTCGCAACGATTTGATTTCATCAAATCGGTGCCAGCATGCATAAATTGCCTAAAAAAGGGGCATCCAGTATCCAGATGCAAAGCAATGCGTTGTCGAGTGTGCAATAGATCACATAACTCGTTATTGCATCAGTATGCTACTGGCCTTCCAACTCCAAGTTCTAATTCTGATCAACCATCTACTTCTCGAGCCTTTGTTAATCATAGCTCGGCAAGCGACGATCAAGTTATCCTAGCCACAGCAGTGGTTAGTATAAAAAGCAAAACTGGCGAGTATCAATTAGCCAGAACGTTGCTTGATTCCGGTTCTCAAATTAATTTTATGACCGAGGAACTTGCGCAAAGGTTGCAATTACGAAAGGAAGAAAGGACTTTGAATTTGATCGGAATTGGTAAGACAAATTCCACAGTAAATCAAAAACTTAGTGCTACTGTGAGATCACGCGTAAACTCTCACGAGTTTTCCACTGATTTTTGGGTAATGCGATCGATATCTACCTACCAACCAGATCATAAAGTCTCTACAAGCAACTGGAATATTCCTTCTAATATCGAACTTGCGGATCCATACTTTTTCAAGCCGCAAAAAATAGACCTCCTGCTGGGTGCTGAAACTTTCTTTGAGCTTCTTTCAGTCGGACAAATAAAGCAAAGTCCAGATCTTCCAACACTGCAAAAAACCTTACTTGGTTGGATAGTGTCAGGCAGATACAAAAATAAAGAAAGCTGTAAGCCTCAAGTTTGCAATTTAACTAGTCTTCAAGAAGAAGAAAGCTGCTCACTTGACTCTTTAGTCAAAAAATTCTGGGAATTAGAAGAAATTCCCAAGGAGTCGACAGTTGTTAAGTATACAACTGAGCAAAAGCTTTGCGAAAATAAATTTCTCGAGACTGTAAAACGTACGACGTCTGGTCGTTTCAAGGTATCATTGCCTTTCAAGTCTGATCCCAGCTCACTTGGTATATCATTTGATACAGCGAAAAGACGTTTCTTATCATTAGAACGAAAGCTGTCAAAAGATTCTAAGCTCCGAGATCTGTATATGGACTTCATGAAAGAGTACCTTGACTTAGGTCATATGACTCTGACTAAAAATACGTTTTCAAGTAGTCCACACTATTTTATACCGCACCAATGCGTCTTAAGACCACAGAGTACGTCTACAAAACTGCGAGTAGTGTTTGACGCTTCTTGTCGAACATCAACCCAGTTGTCATTAAATGACATTCTAATGGTTGGACCGACGATTCAAGAAGAATTGTTTTCAACTTTGATCCGCTTTCGGATGCACAAATACGCAATTACTGCTGACATCACGAAAATGTACCGTCAAGTCCAAATTGACGAGGCAGATAGGAAATATCAACTAATTCTCTGGAGGGAAAATTCAGCAAATGAGTTGCAAATATACCAACTCAATACCGTAACGTATGGTACCTCATCTGCACCATTTCTGGCTACACGCTGCTTGAATTTCTTAAGTGATCAGTTCAGAGATTCACATCCAGTTGGATCAAAGACTATTCGCAACGATTTTTATGTAGATGACTTGCTCACTGGAGCTGACAGCTTTGAAGATCTCGATACAATTCGAAGGCAAGTCACTCAAATTCTTGATTCAGCAGGATTCCAGCTCGCGAAGTGGTTTTCAAACCACGCGTCCTATGAGAGTGCTGAAAAATTAGAAAAATCATTACAGTTCAACGACTCCGACTCCACAAAGGCGCTAGGGATACATTGGGTTCCGAAGAATGATACCTTTAAGTTTCATTTGGAAGAAAACTTTCACGATTTGCGAGCAACAAAAAGAAACATATTGTCAGTTTCAGCTCGTCTTTTCGATCCTCTCGGACTTCTATGCCCAATTGTAACCAAAGCAAAAATCTTATTGCAAGAACTTTGGCTTCAAAAACTCGATTGGGACGAGTCAATCCCTATGCGCCTTGATACCAGTTGGGAAAGCTTCAAACGCAATTTGACTCAACTACATTCAATAACAATTCCGCGTTACGTATATACGCATCCTAACTCCGAGTGTCAAATTCATGGCTTCGCTGATGCTTCAGTCAGAGCTTACGGATGTTGTATCTATGTTCGAAGCCATGATTCAACTGGCATTCATTCTGAACTTTTGACTGCAAAGTCAAAGGTTGCTCCGCTCAAAACGAAATCGTTACCGAGGCTCGAGCTCTGTGCAGCGCATTTGTTGGCTAAACTCTGGATGCGAGTAAAGTCATTGCTTAATTGTGGAGTCGAGAAGGTATATTTCTGGACAGATTCAGAAATTACATTGCATTGGATAAAAACTCATTCAAGCTCTCTGACAACATTTGTTGCAAATCGAGTATCCGAAATACAAGAGTGGTCGAATGAAGTTTCTTGGCGACATGTGCCGTCAAAGCAAAATCATGCAGACATAGTCTCCAGAGGATGTAATGTTGACGAGTTAAACGACTCAATATGGTTTAATGGTCCATTATATCTGCTTCAAAATGATGGCACTTGGCCGGCAAATCATCATTTTGATTTGTCGCCAGACAAAAACAACTTAGAAAAGAAAAAGATCAAATCGGTGCTACTTGCAGTTGAGGAAACTGAAGATAGAATCTTAAAACTAATTTCTAGCCAGTCGTGTTATACCAGATTACTGAGGATATTCACTTACATATTCCGTTTTTGCAATAGGTCAAAAAGAAACGAGAATAAATCACTTACTCCAACTGCAAGGGAATTAAATTGGGCTTTTCTGAAAATCATCGAAATTATTCAAAGGCATGAATTTTCAGACATACTCCATAAGCTGAAAAGGTCACAGCTGTTGCCGCCCAGTTATCAAAAATTAACTCCATTCATTCACGAGATGGAACACGAAAGCCAGTCATTTTATCTACTTCGTGTTGGCGGTCGTCTTCTAAACGCACCAATTCAATACGACTCCAAATTTCCACTGCTTATGCCGAAAAAATCGCACTTTGTTGAAATATACCTACGGTATCTGCACATAAGTAATTGTCATGCTGGTCCAAAGGCGTTAGTAGCACTTCTCCGCCAAAAAATTTGGCTTAGTAATGCACAAGAAGCTTGCAGTAAAACCGTAAGAACCTGCATCCATTGTTTTCGATACAAGCCAAAGTTGCTTACTCAAATAATGGGAAATTTGCCGTCTGATCGCGTGAGCGCACTGCGCCCGTATTTAATAAGCGGTGTAGATTACTGCGGTCCGATATACACCACGCTTAAAATTCGCGGCAGACCACCAGTAAAGACTTACATTGCAGTGTTTGTTTGTTTCACGTCGAAAGCTGTCCATTTAGAACTAGTCACAGATTTGTCTTCTGATTGCTTTATTCTTTCTTTTAAAAGGTTCATCGGACGGCGCGGTCTTCCCCAGAAGCTGTATTGCGACAATGCGACGAACTTCGTGGGAGCCAGTCGGAAGCTGCGAGAGCTCCAAGAGGCGTTCGAGAAGGAGAAAGCCAGGCTCGTCTCATACGCCGCAGGACAGGGAACCGACTTTGTCTTCATACCTCCCAGAGCGCCACACTTCGGAGGTGTATGGGAAGCAGCTGTCAAGTCTGCCAAGCACCTGCTATTGAGGACAATGGGCAGCGCTCTGCTCACCAACGAAGAGCTGCAGACAGTGCTAACCGAAGTCGAGGCAGTACTCAACTCTCGACCAATCGCGCCAATGAGCCAAGATCCGAACGACGTCGAAGCCCTAACCCCAGCTCATCTGCTAATAGGGGGTTCTCTGCGCACGCTGCCGCCCGAATCCGCGCTCGCCGTACCCGACAACAAGCTGGCATATTTGCAGAGATGGCGGATATTATGCGAGCTCAAACGCAGGTTTTGGCGATGTTGGTCGAGAGAGTACGTGCTCAGCCTGCAGTCCCGCAACAAATGGATGGTCGAGCAGCCCAACCTCGCAATTGGACAATTGGTCGTGGTGCACGAGGAGCACGTCCCTCCACAGCAATGGCTTCTCGGCAGAGTAGAAGCCGTAACCACAGGACAAGACGGCAAGGTTCGTGTTGCGGACATAAGAACCAGTGCCGGAAGCTATAAACGTCCGATACACAAGCTAGCTGTCTTGCCAGGACAACAATCTTGAAGCTACCAAGACCCTTCAACGCGGCCGGTGTTTCGTCATTTCATTTTAATTAATATTTAAATCACTATTTAATTTGCTACTTTTGTTTAATACTATTATTTGTGCACAGCAACACTTGGTGCACAAAAAATTGCTGAATAAAAATTAATGCTGAATTGCAATGTATTAGGTTTAAGATGAGGATGAAATAAATGAAATGAACACTTGAAATTTATACACGATAGACGGGAGTTTGAATTCTAAGCGTTGCGGCATATAACACATAAAACACACAACATAACAAGTTTACTTTACTTAAACATTAAAAAATACAAATTATAACACACTTTAAAACAAAGGAAAAACAGTAACATAAACAATCAAACATTAATCTAATTTAAAACGAATTAGAATTCGTAAAAACTATTACGATTTTTCACAATGCAAGCCAACAAAAAAGGAAATGGTGCACTATCATAGTAGCAAATGCGCAATATGTGCTGAAGATTGTAGTTCCACCACGACGTGTGAAGCATTTAGCGAAGCACCGATTGGAAAAAGGTGGCAATATGTCAAAGATTTGCACCTATGCAGAAAATGCCTCAAGCAGCACTCCTTACGGAAACCCTGCCATGAGCCGTTAAATGCATGACCGACCGATGTGAAAGGAAGCATCATCCGATGTTACATAGCGATGGCTCTAGAAATAATTCCAAGCAAGAGGGTAAACAGGTGACGACTACATCCAATTTTATGCATCTGGGTCAAGGGCTTGACAGCCGCTACCGTTATATTCCAATTATTTTAAGTTTTAAAGATCTTTTAGTTAGCACATATGCATTTTTAGATGAGGGTTTCTCAACGTCACTTATCAGACAAAAGTTAGCAAACCAATTAGGTGCTAAGGTGAGAAAAGACCACTGAGTCTCACTTGGACTGATAATTCCGTATGCAGGACAGAAGAGGATTCAGAGCAGCTAAAATTGAGCATAAAGCTGGTAGGCAATAGAAGTGCAAATTTATATGCTCACACTATATCTACGTTGTAACTTCCTGCCCAATCCTTAAACTATACAGAACTTTTCAATAAGTATCCTTATTTGAAGAATTTACCAGTTAAGTCATATAGTCAAATAAAACCTGAACTTTTAATAGGTCTTGACAATTGGAAATTAGCTGTGCCCAGGCGAGTCAAAGAGGGGCTGCAAGACGAGCTTATTGCTGCGAAATGTCAGCTCGGGTGGACAATATTTGCAATATCAGTGCGTACAGAAGCTGGGCAATTTTTCCATTCATGCGAGTGTTCTATTTCAAGCGACAACGAGTTGACGGCAGCAGTGAAAAGCTTTTATGCAGTAGATCGAATGGGAGTTCGAGCAAGTCCGAACGCGCTGACAACAAAAGTAGAGCAACGTGTGAGTAAATTAATGTCTGAAACGTTGCGAAGAGTGAACGACCATTTCGAGATCGGCCTTTTATGGAAATACGATGCAATAGAACTTCTGGCCCAAGCTGCGCGCAGTTTGTCAAAAATCAAAATGCACTTAGCTACAGCGAAGAGTTTCCTGAGGCATGTCATGCAATTGTTAAAAATAACTATGTTGATGGCTGGCTTCAAAGTTTCCATACGGTAGAAGATACGATTGCAGTGGCAAACGATGTGAAGAACGTGCACGCTAAAGCTGGTTTTTTAATCCGCAACTGGCGCTCCAACTCATGCGCAGTATCTCAAGCTTTGGGAGAAAAAATCAAAAAAGAAATCGGTATCAATTTGAATTTGTAACAAAAGGATCAGAAGGACAAGGACTTAGGAATGTGGTGGGATTGTAAGAGTGATGCATTTACCTACTCTCTCAAATACAACAAGGGTAATCAGAAAAATTTGCAAGGAGAGCAAGTACCCACCAAGCGGGAGCTGTTACGCATCCTGATGTCGATATGTGATTCGCTGGGCCTTATTTCTCATTTTCTGGTGTTTTTTAAACTCCTGCTGCAAGATACGTGGAGACGCAAAACAGATTGGGATGATGAAATCGAGAACAACCAGTATCAGCTGTTTACTTTGTGGCTTCAACTTTTTCCACGCATTGAAGAATTGAAAATTCCAAGATCTTACATGCATGAGTTTGACAACTACTTTGGCGAAGAAGTTGCAATGCATACATTCGTGGATGCAAGTGCTGATGCTTGTGCTGCTGCGTCCTATGTTCGAGTTCAAAAATCTGGAAAGGTCAAATGCATATTGGTGGCTGCTAAGAGCCACGCCGCACCGCTAAAACTTATATCAATTCAAAATCTCGAAGTGGAAGCTGCATTGCTAGGCACACGGCTTGCGCGTTCAGTTGACGAGCACATCGAAGTAATATTTTTTCGACGCATCTTTTGGAGCAACTCATCCACTGTATCAAGCTGGATACAATCGTCCAACCTGCGCAGACTTGGCAAGTTTTTGGCCTTTCGTATTACTTCCAAGAATTATCGAAGAACTTACAAATTCATTTAATTGGAGGTACGTGCCGTCCGTTCAAAACGTTGCTGATGACGCAACAAAATGGATGAAGCCTCCAAATTTAGACATCAGCGATAGATGGTTCGTGGGACCTAGCTTTATCAGTCAGCCGGAATCAGATTGGCCGATCCAAAAGTATACTTCTTCAAATGTTCAATGCGAAGAAGAGTTGGTAGGTATTCATGAAACTGCAGAAGTGATTTTAGAAGTGAAAAATTTTTCAACATGGAAAAAACTGCGAAAAACTATAGCTTTACTCTTTTATTTTAAAAGACGTACTTTAAAATGTACAACAGCAAAAGTCATTCTACCCTCAGACTATCATAAGGCAGAAATACGGCTCTACAGGCTCGCCCAAGGTGACGTTTATCCAAGCGAAATCAACGCTCTTCGCCACTCAGCTGATTTGCAGAAGATTGCTGTAATAATAAAGAGTCCCTTGCGAAAACTTTCTCCTTATATGGACGAGGATGATATCTTGAAAGTAAAAGTGAAAAATTAAGTACCCCACTATAGTTCAACCCGAAATGAACGCACTGCCGTCAGCGAGGATTACATTCACCGGTGTCGATTACTTGGGCCCTTTTTTCGTCACGGTAGAAAGGTGAAAAGAGATGGGCCGTCCTCTTTACGTGCTTGGTCACAAGAGCCATTCACGTCGAAGTGGCGCACAGTTTGGATACAGATTCCTGTGTGTTGTGTTTGCGTACGTTCATCTTAATGCGAGGGCAACCGGCTGAAATTTATAGCGACTGCGGAACGAACTTCATTGCCACCGCAAAACTGCTTCGAGAAGACAAAAAGTCGATACTTCGATGATAGCGAGCAAGTTCCAGGAAGAGGGCATTCGTTGGGTTTTCAACCCACCTGCCGCTCCCCACATGGGAGGAGCTTAGGAGCGGTTAGCCCACGCACTCAAAAGAGCCTTGTATGCTGTAACTCCCAACAGAAATTTCACGGACCCATTACTGAAAGCGTGCCTTGCTGAAAAAGCATATATGGTTAACTCCCGACCACTCACCTACTTGACTCTAGATAGCGATCAAGGAGAGGCGCTAACCCCTAACCATTTTTTATTGGGGTCGAGTAATTTAGTGAAGTCGGTCAGAGCAGCTGCAGCTGGTGATATGTGTCTAAAAGCAAAGTATTTAACAGCTCAATAATTCCGAGAAAATCTGGACCTTGTCATAGTGTACGATACAAAACAACAAGCAAATACGTGGCCGAAGGCCAGAGTTTTGGAAGTGCATCCGGAAAAGGAAGGCCAAGTAAGAACAGCGACTATCCAGACGTCTAAAGGGATTTACCTCCGTCCAACAGTGAAATTGGCACCGATATAGATGACAGGGTGAAACACAAGATTTCACGGGTGGGGGTGTAAAAAATATAATTCCCTTTGTTTATTTTGAAAATTAATTGCATATATTTATACTACTATTCTTTGTATGATTCTCAGCAATCCGTGCTGCGTTCAATCAAATTAGCGAACGTCATGTGACTTAAAATTAAAATTTTAATTTTTCTATCAGCAAAGAATCAACATAAACCAAACTATTATACACATTTAGAAACCATGATACAATATAATCCTAACCTCATTTTTATCCCTAGAAATTTTAAGTATTTTTGGTCGAATAAAGCTGAATAATCACACACAAACAAATACTAGAAATTTGCCTAGTTTCATTTGCATCAAGTTGCAACAAACTTCGTAGCATAAAAACCCACACCCGTCTCCGCTGAGCAGGTGGCAACCCATGCCGTCGGCACTATTGTGCACTTAGGGTCCACAAAAATTAACGAATCAGCTGTTCGTGTTATAACTAAACTTAAATGTCTTAAGTGTCTAAATTCGCGATTGCGGAACATTAAGTAAACTTAAAATCGATCTAAAAAGTGCGAAAGTGCTGCGACTAATTGGCGCCCAACGTGGGGCTCGAAAAGAAAAAAACACAAAAAATTCGAAGTGTTAAAATAAGTGCAAACCAAAAGTGGTGCGCCACCCGATCGCACAATCTACTTAGTGAACAGTGTTAAAAAAAAAACAAGAGAAACAAAGAACTCAATAAGTGCGCGAAGTATCTTAACAAAAAAAAAAATTAAAATATAAAGTTAGGACTGAAATTTCGTTTACTTTCGGACGGACATCTGCGTGCGTTTCGACGGACATTTTAAATAAAACTTCTGACGGACATCTATGTGTACATACGGACAGACATTTTTTTATGTGAACTTTGGACGGACACTTGGAAAAGTTAAATAAAATTAATCAAAGTTTTTATTTCAGAGACTATTCTAGAAGCAGCGCAAGAATAGTAGCTCTGTCGATTGGTTTGAGCAGAGGGTAGCAATGATTTTTGTAGCAGCTATGAGAGGCTTATTCGGTCGGCTGGCCGAACCTCTGTCTGAACGCCGCTCTGTCTGAACGCCGCTAATTCTAATTTTCAGAATTAGTCTCGTTAGGTCGTAAGTTGGATGCGGTAAGAACGAATGTGGAATTATTCGTCCCCCCGCCCAGCAGTCACTCAAGGAATCTTTTGGAGCCGGACCTAGCCTACGTGTCAGCAGAGCACGCTGTAGCTGAAGTGAAAACCCCGCTCCGGGCGCAACGATTGGAACGCAGGATTTCTTCACCACCACAACCGACGTTCCGGTGCTTTAATTGCAGAAAATTTGGACATATTTTGGTCAACTGTCCAAAGGGAATCAATTACTATGGCTGCGGAATAGCCGGGTACATGAAACGCGACTGTCCTCGGTGCTCGAATAGAGCAGGGCCGACAGACAGACGCGGGTTCAGAGCTGAGGCAGATAGGGGCCGAAGGGCAGAAGGACCTAACTCGAATATGTCGGGAAATATATCACGAGCTCATGCAGACGAGGGGCAAGGAGCTCGCAGAGAGTAAACAGGTTGCCTGCGAGCAACCAGCTGGCTAGGGTAGATAGGGAAAAAGAACGTTGTTGTCATGAGGTCAGATTAGGGTTTACACTTCTAGAAAAGGAATTAGATAACAGGCATTATTTATTTATTTATTTGTTTGCTAAGTCTTTTAGGCCAATTATACTAATTATACTAATACTAATAATACTAATAATAGTACTAATAATGGGTGTTTTTTTTAGGGGTTTGTTTTTCGAATAGAGATAAAACTGGCATTTTGTGGTCAAATCTGGCAACTCTAATGTCATTTATGTTCAGTTTGGTTTGCCATTTCATCATGAACAGGTTGACAAAAGAACAACGCTTGCAAATCGTGCAAATATATTTCGAAAATAATGGTTCAGTTCTCGAAGTTTACCACAAGCTCTGTCCATTTTATGGTCGACATAATCGTCCATAATACGCATCTGCAGAGACGTAAAACAGTACGCACCGAAGAAACAATTGCCGCTGTAGAGCAAAATGTTGAAGACGACCCGAATGAATCGATTCGCCACCGTGCACAGCAATTGGAGCTTTGTCCATCAACTTTATGGAAGATTTTGCGCAAAGATCTTGGCTTGCGACCTTACAAGATCCAGCTTGTGCAAGAATTAAAGCCGCGAGACCATGCAATGCGTCGTGATTTTGGTGTATGGGCCGAAAATGAGATTGATCTCGATGCTGATTTTCATCGCAAAATTTTGTTCAGTGATGAGGCTCATTTTTGGTTGAATGGCTACGTCAACAAGCAAAATTGCCGCATTTGGAGTGAAGAGAATCCACATGAGATCCTTGAGACGCCATTACATCCACAAAAACTGACTGTTTGGTGTGCTCTATGGGCTGGTGGAGTCATTGGGCCATACTTCTTCCGAAATAATGCTGGAGAGTCAGTTACCGTTAATGGAGACCGGTATAGAGCCATGATAACCGACTATTTTGTTCCCGAATTGGATGGCATGAATGTAGATGAGTTGTGGTGCCACACAGCGCACGTCACAATCGATTTATTGAAGGAAACATTCGATGAGCGCATAATTTCGCGGAATGGACCTATCAATTGGCCACCAAGATCGTGTGATTTGACACCATTGGATTATTTTCTTTGGGGATATGTGAAGTCGCTCGTCTACGCCAACAAACCAGAAACGTTCGGGGACTTGGAGGCCAACATTTGTGGCGTTATTGCCGACATACGGCCCCATATGCTCGAAAAAGTGGTTGAAAATTGGACCTGTAGAATTGGCTTTATTCGAGCCAGCCGCGGCGGCCACATGCCCGAAATCATATTTAAACATTAATGGCATAAAATTATCCTTCCAATAAAGGCAAATTGATGGACATTAAAACGATTTTCTTGTGTGTTATTTCAATTCGAAGTTCTATACCTCTAAAAAAAACACCCTGTATATAGAGTTCAAGTTCGTTTTAAATGAAGATACAAACACAAAGTAAAATAAGTTCAGTTGTAATGTAATGTAAATTAAAACATGAACGTTTCAAAGTATACAGACTTATAGATAACATGAGTAAAGGTATTATAAAGCAAAAAATACATTAATAATAAATCTTCAAGAGGGTCCAAGGCGGTGGTATCGAGAATGAAAATATGTATAAATTAAATATATCGTTCTGTCCTTGAGGCCAATAAAGTCTTGGCTTAGCAAGTTGGTAATCCGACGAATTGAGTCGTATTTACCACACCAATTTCCTTGTGGAAAAGAAAATGGTTGCGAACGCAGGCACTAAGACAAACTAGGTCTCATTGGCCACTCATATTAATATACATATAAAAAAAAAAATATAAATAACTAGCCATTTCAGCCCTTGAAAGGACTTTTGATCTAGCTTCTTATGATCAATTGTGTTGTGCGTGTTATTAAGTTTGTACACAATCGACCGAGAACCGGACCTACATGTTTGACGCCGACTCCGAACGGCGATGAACGGAAAGTTCTCGTTCTCAAGAAGCTTTACATGGCATTTTGATTACTCTCTGAGGTTTGCCATTGTCTGCAGAGAGGTAGCGGCCGTACAGAAAAATTATTTTAATTCAAATAATTTTCTGTCACTGCTGGGGTTCGAACCTGGGTCTCCAAAGTTCGTTGACATAGCGGCCACGCACTTTAACCAACTACGCCACGGACGCCAATATACATTTAACACCTCTATAAATATGGCACAAAGTATCAGAATGTGAGATCTAGAAAAGTGGTAGGTATCAAGGCAAACAAGGCCCGGTACGCCATACTGATAGTATATATACAATATTATTCATTCTGTGATTCTAAAGCCGATGAAGTCTTGATTCATCTTTTATTTATCACACCGAGTTCCTAGTAAGCTAAGACAAAGGTAACGAACGCAGGCGTTCTCTCATTCTACATACGAATAAGTCTGGCAAGTTCAGGTCCATTCAGATGTAAATGTGTTGACTGATTACCATCCAACAGTAAAAATGCCGTATCCTTGGAAGAGTATGTTGAGAATCAGTGGCGGGGCATCCAACAGTAAAAGTGCCGTATTCTTGAAAGAGTATGTTGAGAATCAGTGGCGGTGCTGCAGATAATCTATTATTTTAAGTTTAATTGAGTATAGGGTTTCATTAAAAGATATAACATCTGAAACGGAATTGAAGTCTCCGCAAGCGCTTCTTAGTGGTTCATTTTGCAAGTAATTAGTTCTACAAAAGTTCATAAAAAGTAGCTCAAAAGATCTTCTTGGTGGAAGAGGAAGATTAAAGTAAATTTTACTCAGTAAGTATGGACTGTCAACAAATCCATGTATAAGTTGATAAATCCAGCAAACATTAAGCATGATTCTACGATTTCTCAGAGAAGGTAGGTTAACAAGCTTTAATCGATATTCATAGGGTGGTAAGTGAATGTTAGTGTGACAATATATATTGCGTAAACAAAACAAAAGAAATTGTTTCTGAACTGATTCTATATCGTCAACATAACACCCACATCTAGGACGCCAGACAATTGACGCAGACTCAAGTATGGGCCTTACAAGCGAAGTGAATAATGTTTTAGTAATGAAAGGATCATTAAACTCTTTTGACCATCGTTTAATAAACCCTAAAGTACTGTTTGCTCTGCTTATAGCTTTATTAATATGAATGTGAAAGCGAAGTTTTGGGTCCATAGTTACTCCAAGATCGTCGAAAACTTCTAAGAACTCAAGTGTATAGTCACTTATTTTGTAATAACTTCAAGAAGGTTGTCTACGAGAAAAAGTCATGTGTTTGCACTTTTTCAAGTTAAGCTTCATGCAATTGATTTCACACCAGTCACAAAGATGGCCAAGATCGGTTTGTAAGAAAAAAGAGTCTTGCTCATTTTTATATGACAGGAAAAGTTTAACATCATCAGCGTATAGTAAAATATTACTATGAATTACAACAGATGGTAAATCATTAATAAAAAGTAGAAACAACAGAGGCCCAAGGTGGCTTCCTTGCGGTACACCGGAAGTAACAGGGAGCTCCTCTGACTTAACAAGGTTAAAGATAACACTTTGTGTTCTATTTAATAAATAAGATTCAATCCAAAGCACTAATGGTGTTGGAAAACCGAGAAGGGTTAGTTTTAAAATTAAGAGCTTATGATTTACAACATCAAAAGCTTTACTGAAGTCAGTATAGATAACATCTGTTTGTAGACCTTTTCCAAAATTCTCAATAGTCTTTAATGTGAATTCTAGGAGGTTAGTAACAGTAGATTTTCTAGATAAGAATCCATGTTGGAATGGGGACATTAAAGATTTCACGCTATGTGATAATTGTGAGGTTACAATAGCCTCAAAAAGTTTAGGTAGGGCGCTAAGCTTTGCAATTCCGCGATAGTTATCTATTAAAGATCTATTGCCGGATTTATGCAGCGGAATAATAAAAGATGATTTCCAAGCGAGTGGAAAATAGCAAGATTGCAAAGACGCTGTAAAAAGCAAAGTAATGGGAATTACAAGTTCTTAACTGCAATATTTCAAAACACATGAAGGTATATTATCAGAACCACTTTTATAAGATGTTTTGAGGTTTTTTAAGTAGGTTAAAACTGTATCAACATTAATTATTGGGGAGCAAATGTCACCAGGTTGCACATTATAAGGGTAACTAAAATTATCGTAAGAAGCTGATGAATAAGTGGTCTTAAAGAAATCTGCAAAAAGACTACAGATAGTAGAATCAACATCTGATTCAAATGTTTTATATTTTATGAAAGATGGATATGAATTTATGGATATGATGGAATATATTTATGGATATTATTTAGGTGTTCGAATTTTTGGAGTTTTGGTGAGAGGGTTGTTAGATTCAGGCAATTCAAGGACCATCATTGGCCACCCAGGGTGGGATATTTTAAGCTCTTGGGGTAAAGAGTTGTCTTTTTCAACTATTTCTCTAGTCGCGTTATCTGATGGAGAGTTTGTCCTAGTATGTGGAGTTATCACACTTCCAATCGAGATCGAGCGATAGTGGAAAAGTCGGAGTTGACCTTTAGGGAAACTGCGTCGTTGGAACGACTAGTAGGAAAGATTTTTGAGGCGATGCCTGAGGGTCTTGGCTGCACACATTTGGTCGAACGAATGTGGAGCCCATCAAGCAGAGATACTATCCAAAGTCTTCAGCCATCCAGAAGCACATCAACATGGAAATCAAGCAGATGTTGGAGAAAGACGTGATTGAGGTCTCTCACAGTCCGTCATAATCAAGAAGGATGGCTCTTATCGATTTTGTGTCGACTATAGAGCACTCAACAAGCACACAGAGCATGATAATTAAAATAAAAAATAAATAACTGGCCATTTCAGCCCTTGAAAGGACTTTGACCTAGCTTCTTATGATCAATTGTGTTGTGCGTGTTATTAAGTTTGTACACAATTGATCGAGAACCGGACCTACATGCTTAACGCCGACTCCGAACGGCGATGAACGGAAAGTTCTCGTTCTCAAGAAGCATTACATGGCATTTTGATTACTCTCTGAGGTTTGCCATTGTCTGCAGAGAGGTGGCGGCCGTACAGAAAAACTATTTTAATTTAAATAATTTTCTGTCGCTGCTGGGGTTCGAACCTGGGTTTTCAAAGTTCTTTGACATAGCGGCCACGCACTTTAACCAATTACGCCACGGACGCCACACAGAGCATGATAGTTACCCGTATATCTCCGCAACGTTGGGTAAGCTGAAAGATGCCAAGTATCTTTCAAGCTTGGATATAAAATCAGCGTATTGGCAGATTCCAGTCGTGGAAAAGTCAAGGGCGTTCACCACTTTTACGGTCCCTGGTCGGGGACTTTACCACTTTAAGCGAATGCCATATGACCTGCATAATGCGCCTGCCACGTGCCAGAGATTGATTGATACGGTGATCGGAGCTGATTTGGAGCAGGTCGTATTTGTCTGCCTGGATGACATCATCATCCTGGCGAACATGTTCGAAAAACACGTAGAGGTTTTGAGGGAAGTTCTTCGTAGAATTGGTGACGCCGGTTTTTCGGCTGAATAGGGAAAAATGTAACTTTTGTTTATCTTCATTTCGATATTTAGGTTATGTTGTTGATAGGCAAGGTCTACACGTAGAGCTAGAAGAGGTGGAGGTGATGCTGAAGATACCCGCCCCCAGGAATGTCAAAGAAGTTCGTCCTTTTGTGGGTACTATCTCTTGGTACAGGCGATTCGTACTTAACTTCACCGATCTAGTGAAACCACTTACTGATCTTCTTAAGAAAAACAAGAGGTTCCACTGGTCGGCTGAGTGTGAAGATAGTTTTTTGAAGGCCAAAGAGCGCCTTGTCACTGCCCTTGTTTTAAGTTGCCCAGATTTTCATAAGCCCTTTTCTGTACAAACTGACGCCTCTGATTTTGGCATAGGACTGTGCAGTCCTGACCCAGTAGTTTGATGAGGGTGAAAAGGTCATTTCATACTTGAGTAGGTCGCTTAGTAAGTGTGAAAGCAATTATTCCAAAACGGAGAAGGAGTGTCTGGCAGTTTTGTGGGCAGTGGAAAAACTGCGCCCATACATCGAATGAGTTAATTTTACGGTGGTAACTGCTCACTACGCGCTCGTGTGGCTAAACAACTTGAAGGACCCCTGCGGAAGACTGGCCAGGTGGGCGCTTTAACTGCAGCAGTACGATTTTGAAATCGTGCACCGCAAGGGCAAGGACCATGTTGTCCCGGATATGCTGTCATGGAGTGTTCGAGTAATCAGTGAAATAACCGATGGACCAAAGAACCCTTGGGTATTTTAAATAAGTAAAAAGGGCACAGATGCTCCTCGATTTTCCCGCGTGGCGCTTGGAAAATGGTGTTTTATGCAAACACGTTTAGGCAGGGTTTAGCAACGTTTATGATAGGGCTTATGAGTGGAAACGAGTGTTAGAGAAAAGTGAGAGTAAGGAGGCTCTGTGCGAGTGTCATGATAGTCCGTTATTAGGACACATGGGCGTACGAAAGACGTCAGCTAGGGTGGTCGAAAAATATTACTAGTCAAAGATGAAAGCAAATATAGCAAGGTATATAAAAGTATGTCAGGTTTGCCAAAAGGTTAAGCCAGACAACAGGAAGCCAGCTGGTTTAATGGTAGGTAGGGTCAAAGATTTAGAGCCATGGGAGATGATCTCCGTGGACCTGGCAGGACCCCTTGTGAAGTCTAGTCAAGGTAACTGTTATATTTTAACCGTGGTTGACTACTTCACCAAACTCCCGCTTTTGTTTCCGTTGCGCTCACGACGGCAAAGAGCATCTGCAAAGAGCTGGAGAACAATGTGTTCTAACTCTTTGGCGTCCCGAGGTCAATCGTGTGTGACAATGGCCCTCAATTTAAGAGCAGAGAGCTACAGTCTTTGGTTCTCAGTTACATCGGAAACTTGCATTGATCATATTTTTTTTAGGTCTAGTTCAACATGTTTGTCTATCCTTAGTTGGGTGGCTGAGTTTAAGATTTCTGATCATTGCATGACAAGTCTTTGTTTGTTAATTTATCAACTCCAACTAATGTATCAGAAAACTACGATTTTTCCTTTATTAAACCTAATTTTTTGGTCTTAAACAATATTTTGAGGTACGAATCATGGAATTCTATATATTCTGAGCCAGATCCGTCAAAGTCTAATGATCTCTTTATGGACATTTTGTCTAAAAATGCAAAAAGGTGGTCAAAAAGTTTCTCCAAAAAATTCTTAACGGAAAAAGCTTAAACCCTGGATATCTTTTGAATTGCTTTAAAAAATAGACTCTAAAAACAAACTTTACAAAAAGGTTTGTTACGGCCAGTAGTCCTGACCAGTTTTAGTTATGCAGATTAATACTAATAAGAATAAGATCAAGCCGGGTCTTTTGGGGTGAACTATTAACTAAGCTGAGTTCAATAAGGAAGAATAGGGGTATGTAAAGGTGTTAGTATTAGAAGCCATTAAATTTTCAATTAACTGAGTTGAATTTCTATGAACTCATTTGGATCAGAGGTTAAGGAGGTGGTCCAGAAAACTTCAGGTATTGGGTTCGAATCCCGGTGTGGACAAAATATATATTTCTTTTTTTAATTGATTTTTGGGAAAGCATATAAGATCAGCATATAAGAAAGGCATTTATAGAAGCATATAGAGAACAAATGTTCAATTATACAAGATTGCATCACAGTTTTGGTATACAATTGCAGTTAGTAAGTGGCGTGATATTAGGCGATTCAGCACCACCGTTATCTAAAAATGAGGTATTAACTTCGACAGGTTGTGAAAATATGTGGAGCAATTGTAAAAGGAGTTGAGAAAGAGTTGTAAAAGGCAGCGGTAGACTGAGCTACGCTTGAAAGTTATCGGGAAAACATAAACATAAGCCAGGTTGGAACACAGGGTGGTTTAGGTGTCATTAAAAATGATATTTATGTTATGATCTCTCTTTATGTTAATGTTAAGTCAGATTTACTATTGAGCAATAATTTTAATGCTTGTGAACAAGTTATACTTTTACTTTTCTCTTATATCCTAATACATTACGTAATATTTTCAATCAATTTGATACAATGCATTGTTAATACTATAAAAAAGTTATTTTTTACTTCATTAAATGCATTTAAACAATAATAGAGGCAGAGATTCTAGGAACAATGCGCGCAATATGGTTGAAATATTTTGCAAACAAAAAAATGGCTTAAATATATGCCATATAAATGCCCAAAGTCTGGTTAAAAAAATCGATGAATTCAGGTACATTTTTGAAAATAGCACGGTTGACATCGTATGTGTCACTGAAACATGGTTTAATGTAAATATGAATGATGAGTTGTTTAAACTGCAAGGTTTTAGTATTTTTCGAGCGGACAGAGTAAGCCATGGGGGAGGTGTTGCCATATTTGTAAAGGATGGTATCAAATGCAAGCAAGTGTGTAAGTCGCTTAATGGCAGCGTTATTGAATATATATTCATAGAAATTATATGTGGGTCAGAAAAAGCTCTAATTGGCTGTGCTTATAGGCCAAATAAAAATGTTGACTTTACTGCCTTAACAGATGTAATTGAGCAAGATTCGATAGCTTACACTAGCATCGTGATTGCAGGAGATTTTAATAGTAATGTTCTTAATGAAAATAGTTTAACGTTAAGCATGAAATGCCTTGGACTACTGCCAGTCAATGATGATACACCAACACATTTTTCAAATAAAGGGTGATTTTTTTGAGGTTATGATTTTCATGCATTAGTATTTGACAGATCACGTGGGATTTCAGACATGGTGTCAAAGAGAAAGATGCTCAGTATGCTTTGACATTTCATCATGAATAGACTTACTAACGAGCAACGCTTGCAAATCATTGAATTTTATTACCAAAATCAGTGTTCGGTTCGAAATGTGTTTTATCGACAAATTTTGTTCAGCGATGAGGCTCATTTCTGGTTGAATGGCTACGTAAATAAGCAAAATTGCCGCATTTGGAGTGAAGAGCAACCAGAAGCCGTTCAAGAACTGGCCATGCATCCCGAAAAATGCACTGTTTGGTGTGGTTTGTACGCTGGTGGAATCATTGGACCGTATTTTTTCAAAGATGCTGTTGGACGCAACGTTACGGTGAATGGTGATCGCTATCGTTCGATGCTAACAAACTTTTTGTTGCCAAAAATGGAAGAACTGAACTTGGTTGACATGTGGTTTCAACAAGATGGCGCTACATGCCACACATCTCGCGATTCTATGGCCATTTTGAGGGAAAACTTCGGAGAACAATTAATCTCAAGAAATGGACCGGTAAGTTGGCCACCAAGATCATGCGATTTGACGCCTTTAGACTATTTTTTGTGGGGCTACGTCAAGTCTAAAGTCTACAGAAATAAGCCAGCAACTATTCCAGCTTTGGAAGACAACATTTCCGAAGAAATTCGGGCTATTCCGGCCGAAATGCTCGAAAAAGTTGCCCAAAATTGGACTTTCCGAATGGACCACCTAAGACGCAGCCGCGGTCAACATTTAAATGAAATTATCTTCAAAAAGTAAATGTCATGGACCAATCTAACGTTTCAAATAAAGAACCGATGAGATTTTGCAAATTTTATGCGTTTTTTTTAAAAAAAAAGTTATCAGGCACTTAAAAAATCACTCTTTACTAGCAACACTCTTCTTGACTTATTCTTTGTAAATGATATGGAAAAAACGTTATTTTATAATCAGATTTCGGTTCCAATTTTCTCAAAACACGATTTAATTTTTTTAACATTTGATTGTAAGCCAGATATTTATCCTCAAAGCTTCAGTTATCGTGATTTTAAGCACATCGACTATGCTAGTTTGAATGCAGAATTTGATTTTATTAATTGGAACTGTATATACAACAAAGAGTCTGTTGACTGCCAAGTTGAATTCTTACAAAATAACATCAGTTTTCTTTTTGATAAGTATGTTCACGTTATAACTAAACGAATAATAAATCCTGCAAGACCATGGTTTAATAATAGCATTAAAAAAATTATTACTGATCGTAACAGATCATATAATCGATGGAAACGCTACAAAACACCCGAACTCTATAAAACGTACTATTTGTTAAAAAAGAAATCTGTCGAAGCTATAAAGAAAGCTAAAATGCAGTTTTATGAAAACCGTTTCTCATCAATGAAGAATGGAAAAAAAATTTGGAAGGAAATTCGGGGTATAGGAATCGGTAAAAATAAAATTCATCAAAAGTCTGTTTCTGTAGATAGTGTAGATGAGCTCAATAAAAAATTTGCTAATATCTCAGTACCGTTAGTTACTGAAAACTTTTATAAAAATTCTTCAAGTGTTACTAGAAGCAACTCATCTTTTAAATTCAATCGTGTTAGTGAGGCTGAAGTTCTTCTAAGTTTTTTATCAATAAAATCAAATGCTACTGGTGTCGATAATATTCACCCGGTTTTCATGAAAGCGTTAATTCCTAAACTGCTGTCTTATGTTACCTTTATTTATAATAATGTATTAACCAGATGTGTTTTTCCTCAAAACTGGAAGCAAGACAAAATCTTGCCAATACCAAAAGCTGATAAAGAATACAGACCTATAGCAATTTTGTCGTATCTAGCCAAAGTCATAGAACAATTAATGTTCAAACAAATAAATGCTTATCTCACAAAAAATTGTCTGATTTCGGAAAAGCAATCGGGTTTTAGATCAAAGCGTGGTTGTGTGACAGCTTTAATTGATGTCATTGAGGAAATTCGGTCCGAATTGGATGACAACAAGGTAACCATTTTAACTCTGCTAGATCACTCTAAAGCTTTTGATGCTGTAAACCATGAGATACTTGTCACAAAACTTTTGAAAATGTATAGATTTCAGCCTTGTGCAGCAAAACTCATTCAATCATATTTAACTGAAAGATTGCAGGCAGTCAGCTGTGGAGATTTGTTGTCTTCATACGTTTGTCTAACCAGAGGTGTGCCTCAGGGATCAGTTCTGGGACCCCTGCTTTTCTCCATTTATATTAATGACTTACCTTCAGTACTAACTAACTGTAAGATACACATGTATGCAGACGACGTCCAACTATACTCTTCCTGCACTTTGAGCGACTTAAACAAAACTATAAATGAAACTAACGAAAGCTTAGAAAAAGTTAATGTTTGGGCACAAAGAAACGGTTTGGTGCTTAACCCAAGAAAGTCTCAATGTTTAGTGATTTCCAGAAAAATTGTAAATACTGCTAGTCTGCCAAAAATAATCTTAAATAACACTAACATCGAATTTGTGTCAAATGCCAAAAATCTCGGTATATTTTTTAATCAATCTCTTACTTGGAACACGCATATAACTAACGCTATTGGTAAGGTCTATGGGATGCTTCGGGGGCTCTGGCCTTCTCAGTATTTTACACCGCATAAAATAAGAATGCTTATTGCGAAAACTTATCTCATTCCTACTCTCCTGTTTGGCTCCGAAATTTTTGGCAGTTGTGACTCTATAAGTAAGCAAAAACTGAACACAATATACAACAACATCGCAAGATATGTCTTTGGCCTTAGACGCTTTGCTCGTGTTTCAGAACATGCTAAAAAAATATTTACTATCTCGTTTGACAATTTGCTACAATATAACACCTTAATTTTGCTTCATAAAATCATTTATACAAAAGAACTTGAGTTTTTGTTTAATAAATTGGAATTTTCGCACTCCAATAGGAACAATATGATAAAGCCAATAAGACACTTCACCCTAGTATCTGAGCGTCAATTCTTTATCCATGCCATTCGTGTCTGGAACTCTTTGCCTGTCAACTTACGGAAAATTAGCAATGCATGTATCTTTAAAAAGAAATTAATGATACATTTTTCGTAATTTTATCTAAATCAAGCTCAATTAACTCTTGAGGTATTTTATTAAATTCTTTTGTTATGTTTTTCTGAGACCTCATATAGTTTATTTTTATTTATAAGTTAAGTATTTATTTTTCATAATAATTTTATATTTTTGATCGTCTGTGACTTATGCTTTAAATGTTAAGATTATTTATAGTCTTGTAGCATAAGGATTTTTTAATATAATAAATAAATAAATAAAAAAGAGTATTGATTGTAATATTCAAAATATAGTATAGTGAATTCACTTGGAATAAGCTTGAAAAACATGTTATAAAAATTAATTTTCGTATTTTTGATTTTCTTTTCTTTTTCATCACATTTCAATCTATTATTAAAAAAGGATTGTTAAATAGCGGGGTATCCCAAACTAGAAACAGAGCCACAAAGCAAACTGTTGCCGTATGGCAACAAATATGCCGAAAGGGTTAATGTGGATCTCCAAAGTGCAAGATTATCCTGCGTCCTGAGTTTTCTCAATATGACTCTATGTCCTGGAGTTTTTCCCATTTTCTCACCATTTGGATTTGATGGATTCTTAGGCCATGCTGGGGATTCTGAACAAAAATCAAGCAGAGGAATAAATGACTACTTGGTGGTTGAAACAAATAAGGTATAAGCCATAAATTTTATAATTAACTTGTCGGTGCAAACGTGAAGGCGTCGGCCTTGCACGTCAGGAGCGCTGGTTCGATCCCGGGAGTTTCACCATAAATTAATTCTTCTTTTATATTCAATAATGGAAATTTGCTTAAAATTACTTTTAAAATCACAATTTTTGTTTTATGAAAAATTGAAATTTTGCTTTAAAATAATTTTTAAAATCATAATTTTGTTTTTCTCTTCGATATGAAGGGGGGTTTTGAATTAATGATTATATGGTTGTACAGTACTTTTATTTCTTTTGGTTATTTAGTTTTGAATTTGTGAATTGGAATTTCAAAGTTGAAATTATTGGTTGTAACCCTATGGGAGACAACCGATTGCTTGCTTTAGGAATTTTGAATAGAGATAGTTAAGTATTTACTTGGGAAATTTTAATAAATTTATCTACAATAATGTCCTTAATTTAAATCGGTCTAAACGTTAGTAAAAAAAAATAAACTGAATTTAAAGTGAAACAAATTTTTATTATTAATCGCAACAGTTCCCAGTGATCGCGATATCTGGAACTTGTCGGAGATGGGGAAATCGCGTGGCGCCCATTTTGAGAAATTTAATCAGAAACACCCACGGCCTCCTTCACTGAGCCGGTAACATTTTGGCGCCCAACGTGGGGCCTAATTTAATAAAAAAAAAGTAGTTAATATATAACTAAACATGCAATAGCCAAGTTATACGCCCAGCCATTTATTTTATTTTTTCTCTTTTCGATAATTTCGTTTTGTTGTTACTGAGAAAAAAAAGATATATTTTGAATTTAATTATTTTTAATTTATTTTTGTATTTTATTTCCTCTGCTTGTGAAATTTTTGCGTTGAGTGTACACTGGGAAAAGTATATATAATTTGACGGTTTGATATTAATTTATTTTGTGGCTCAATGAAAAGTTAATTTATATACAGAATTTATAGATTTATATCTTTGTAATTTCGATTTGACTTTCTTTTGTTTTAGTAATAATCCAACTTCCAAATATTGAGTGCGTGTTTCATTGAGCTAATAAGGGAAAACTTCAGGATAAGGTGGATAAGGATAAGAAAGAAAAAGAGATAAATTTAATCTTGTTTAAAAAAAAAGTATTTTTGTGGTAAAATAAAAAAATAAAAAAACAAAAATAAGTTTGAGATAAAGAAAAAAAAACAGAAAAGCAGAATAACAGGATAACTTGCACTATGGACCCAAGTTTAGTTAATAAATTGTCAAGTGAAGAGCTTAAATATGAGATGGACATACGAGGGTTGGAAGGGCATAGTGTTGATGAAATGCGAAAGCTACTTCGAGCAGCATTGAAACGTGGAAATCATTTTTAGCAACGGAATATCCTTTTACTTTTAAGGAAGACAAAGAGGCCATAATAAGTAAAATACTAGAAATAGAAAAGCTCACCACAGAGTATGGCGAAAAGCAAAATACGATCGATTTAAATAAAATTGAGGCCAAGTGTGCATTTTTTTTTTTTGAAGAATTGGTCAGGTTATGGCTTCCGAGCCAAGTGAAAAGGAGTTTTTAAAAGTAAGTAGGAAAAAGTGGCGGTTTTATGTGCAGTCTTAGATGATAAAGTGGATAAACTAAAAGAGTCTATATAATACGTGCCACAAAGTCAGCAAAGCTCAATACCTGTGGAGAGTGCTGCTCCTAGTGGTATGCAAATTAGTCCATCTCAAATTATGCTAGGTAGTAATTTGGATAATCTTGCTTCGGCACCGTCTCCTGGGTTGCCAACTACAAAAATTCCAGTCCACAAATGGAATGTACACTTTAGTGGGGGTCCTGCAGAATCTGTTAGCGCCTTTTTAGAGAGAGGCAAGGGGCTAAACGGAAGGTGGACTCTATAGGTCTGCTATTGATCTTTTCGTAGGAAAGGCCACAATTTGGTTCAGGGCAAATCGAGCTTTCATTTGCAACTGGAAGGAGCTGGTACAGCTTTTAAAAAGGAATTCCAGCCGTCTGGGTATAATGACTGGTTGTGGGAGGAAATAAAGCATCGAACACAGGGTCCAAACGAATCAATAGGAATGTTTGTGAGTGTGATGCAGGGTTTGTTCGCTAGGTTAAGCGAAAAGTGTGAGGAAAAGACAATGCTCAGTATTATGCCTCAGAATCTCATACCGTTCTATCAAACGACTCTGTCTTTGGTAGAAATAACGTCGATAAGACAATTGGTAGAGGTAGGACGGAAGATAGAAGCTACGCAATATTCGGTGAGCCGATATGCTCCTCCCCCCATTCGTTGTCAAGGTCAACTTATAGAGCCCGATTTAGCATTCATTAATTCATCTGGGCCGCATTTTGACGAAGTAAATGCCGTTAGCTATCCACCAAAACAAATAAATTGTTTTACGTGCCGTCAACCTGGGCATGTCACCATCGTGTGTCCGCAGCCAGTGAGGTGTTATGGGTGTGGCACTGTGGGAAGAAGTCAATGTGTTACGTGTCGACCTTCGAGAAACGGTCAGGCCCCTCGGTAAGGAGCAGATTATTGAGAGGGGTTCGTAAAATAACCGCTGCTCCGATTATTCAAGGATCGGACATAACTTTTAGAGGGAAAGAGGATGTAGTTACGACCGCATCGAGCAGAAAGAAGTCGGTAGTGTTGTCTGATTTTCTTTTTGTTCCAACCAGCCAAGACAACAGACCTTATTTAGACATAAGTATATATGGCACAAAAATAGTTGGGTTATTGGATTCCGGGGCAACAGGTTCTTTTAGTGGAATTCCAGGGTGGGAAATTCTAGGGATAAAGAACCTTCGTCTTCGAGAATATCATTCAACTGCGACGGTAGCAAATGGGGGAAAAATTAGCATACTGGGTTCAGTGAGTGTTCCGGTGGTTTTGAAAGATAGGGTGAAGGTTCTCGAATTCTTAGTAGCCCCTAATCTCCCTCACAAACTGATTTTAGGGACAAATTTTTGGAAGGAATTCTCCATTAAACCAGATTTGAGAAACAATCAGTGGAAGTTTGGTCCGGATATTGTGGCAATTCAGGATGCTGAGGTTTTGTCGAATTAGAAGAGAACGGAGCTAGATCAGTTAGTAGCGACAGCGTTTCAATCAAACAATGGAAAACTGGGGTGTACGTCATTGGTTGAGCACGTGATTGAAACTGAGTCTGCCCCAATAAAGAGTTGGTATTATCCAGTTTCTCCCGTGCTACAAAAGCACATGAATGAACAGGTAGATAAGCTTCTTGATGATGGAGTGATAGCACCGTCAGATTGGTAATTACTCAAGTAATTGGTCAGCGCCAATCCTTCTAGTGAAGAAAAAGGATAATAGTTATCGGTTTGTGGTTGATTTCCGCAAGTTGAATGGAATCACCGAACGTGATGCTTACCCAATACCATACATTTCAGCGACTTTAGAAAAGCTACAAAATGCCCATTTTTTGTCTTCACTAGATATTAAAGATTTACAGCTTTTACGATTCCTGGAAAAGGGCTATTTCAATTTTGCCGGTTACCCATGGGCCTTTCAAATTCGCCAAGTACGTGGCAAAGATTTATTGACAAATTTCTCGGTCCAGAGTTATATCTATATGTTTTTGTTTATCTAGACGATGTAATAATAGTAACTGATACAATTTCTAAGCATATAGAGATTTTGAGCGAGGTTCTAGAAAGGTTATATAAAGCTGGATTAACTCTGAACAAAGATAAATGTGAATTTCGTAAGAGCGAGCTGAAATATTTAGGGTACATAGTGAACAAGCATGGCTTATCCGTAGATCCGGAAAAAGTTAAGAGCATAGTAGAATATCCCCGTCCAATAACAGTATGTGCAGTTAAAAAATTCATTGGTATTATTTCCTGGTATAGGAAATTTATACCTAACTTTTCCGATATGATATCACATATCACGGCACTTTTAAAAAAGAGGGCAAAATTTATATGGTCTCCAGAATGTGAGGCAGCGTTTGTAAAACTAAAGGATCAACTAATACAGGCCCCAATATTGACTTGTCCTGACTTTTCTCGTCCTTTTCTTTTGCATACGGATGCTTCTGGTTATGGTATAGGCGCGGTTTTAACCCAAAAGGAGGATGAAAAAGAAGAAAGTGGTGTGTTATCTTAGCCGGACGCTGTCTAGAACGGAGAAAAACTTTTCGCCCACCGAACGTGAATATTTGACGGTACTTTGGGCAATTGAAAAATTACGTCCCTATCTAGAGGGTACCACCTTTACGGTGATAACCGATCACCATTCATTAGTCTGGTTGCAAAACCTTAAAGACCCTCAGGGAAGGCTTGCGAGATGGGCAGTACGGCTCTAGCAATTTGATTTTACGATCGTTCATCGTAAAGGAAAAGAGCATTTTGTTCCAGACGCACTATCAAGGGCAGTGCCTGAAGAGGCCGTTAATTGTTTAGAAGTGGCCGATGAATGGTACGATTCGAAATTTAACTCCGGATAAATTACCGACGTGGAGAGTAGAGGGCGTCAAGCTTTATAGATACATTTCTCCTAGGGACGCAATTGCTGATGAGGAAGAGAATAGGTGGAAATTGGTAGTACCAAAGGATCAAAGGGGAGCGGTGTTGAAAGAGGTTCACGACGATATTCTGGGAGGGCACGGCGGAGTGAAAACGACTCTCGGCAAGGCTCAACAGCATTATTTTTTTTGAAAAAAAATATTCAAAAATATGTTCGCCAATGTAACATTTGCCAAAAGACTAAGCCAGATCTGCAGAGGCCAGGGGGCTTAATGCAAACTAGGGCAAAGGAGGTTTTGAAACCATGGACAATGCTTAGTACGGACTTGATCGGTCCATTCCCACATAGTACTCGAGGTTTTTGTTGTATCTTAACCGAAGTAGATTATTTTTCGAAGTTTCTGCTTTTCTTCCCTTTACGGTCAGCGACCGCAAAATCGGTATGTCAAGCACTAGAAGATTATGTTTTCTTAACATTTGGTGTACCCAAATGGATTGTCTGTGATAATGGCGTTCATTTTCGTAGTAAAGAGTTTTCAACACTAATGAATCCTTATGGCGTAAACATCACCTTTACACCTTTTTATCACCCTCAAACCAACCCTGCTGAAAGATTCAACCAAACTGTAAAAACCAAGTAAAGGGCCTATGTGGTAGAAAATTATGGAATTGGGAGTTTTTGTTACCTAAAGTAGCCTGCGCCATTCGAACGTCGTGGAATGAAATAACGGCAAGGACCCCATTTTCGATAATTTTTGGGCGAGAAATGACGTTAAAACATAACTCTGAGCCAATTCCTGCAGAAGGATTTCTGGTAGATCGGTCCAATGGCGACAGTACTTACTAACTTACTTGTCTGGCGCTTACAACCGTAAGTCGGTTTTGGCCTCGTATAAGAAATTGCGCCAGCCATTTCTCTTCTGCGCTTGCTGGCGCCAGTTGGAAACACCAAGCGTGGTCAGGTTATCCAACACCTGATCCTTCCAACGAAGATATGGGCGTCCTCTTCTGCGTTGACCACCACCGGGCACCGAATCGAATATTTTTTTCGCTGGAGCGTCATTTTCCATTCGCTCAACATGACCTAGCCAGCGGAGCCACTCGATTTAAATGCACTTAACTATGTCGATGTCAGCGTACAGCTCATACAGCTCGTGGTTCCATCGAATTCGGTGCTCGCCATTGACGCAGATTGGACCGAAGATTTTAAGAAGGATCTTTCTATAGAAGGCTCCCAAAGTATTTTCATCAGAACTGCTCAACGTCCAAGTTTGTGCTGAATATAATAGGACGGGCATGATAAGTGACTTATAGAGCGTAAGTTTTGTTCGTCAAGAGAGGGATTTGCTTCTCAGTTGCCTACTCAGCCCAAAGTAACACCTGTTGGCAAGAGTTATCCTTCATTTTATCTCAATACTGACATCGTTGAAAGAGTTTATGCTGGATCCCAGGTAGACGAAGTCCTTAACAATCTCGAAGGAGATGTTGTCAACAGTGACGTGGTTTCCAAGACGCTGGGACTGTTTATTTGTTGACACTAGGTATTTCGTCTTATCTGCATTCATTGCAAGACCCATTTGACTCGACTATTTCGCTTATCTGGAGAATGCTGCGCTGACTTCACACTTATTATGGCCAATGATATCGATATCATCAGCATACGCGAGCAGCATAATACTTTTGTAGAATATCGTGCCACTGCGTCTCAAATCAGCAGCTCGGATGATCTTCTCCATCATCAGGTTGAAAAAGTCGCACGATAAGGAATAACCTTGTCAGAAACCTCGTTTGGTATCGTGAGTGAGTTTGGTATCGTGAGTGAGATTCTTCCCGATCTTAACTGTGCTGCTGGTGTTGCTCAGTGTCGTTCTGCAAAGACGGATGAGCTTTGCAGGAATACCAAATTCAGACATGGTGGAGTATAGAAATAGAAAGATCCAAAATTGGGGATTCCGGGATATCATCTCTATTGGCGGGATTGTTGTCGTCGTCACCATTCAAAAGCCTAGAGAAGTATACCCTCCACATCATCAGTGTACTTTAAAATATATGTCACTAGATTCCCATTTTCATCTTTGCAGGAAGAGGCCCCGGTCTTGAAACCATCGGCCAGGCATCTTATTTTTTCGAAAAATTTTCGGACCTCATTCTTGTCACCATGCATCTCAATTTTCTCGCACTCATGCAATTCCGCTTCTCTTTTCTTTCGCCTGAAAATTCGTCTCTCTTCCCTCCTCTTCTCTTTGTATCGCTCTTTAGCAGCACGCGTTACAACCGACTGCAGGGTGGCTTTGTAAGCGGCGTCTTTTTCTGCAGTGGCGTCGCGACACTCCTGGTCGTGCCACTGGTTTCGGCGATGGCGATGATAGCCAATCACCTCTTCGGCAGCCGTACGCAAAGAGTGGGAAATGTGATTCCACTGCGCGCATATATCGTCGATCGGAGGAGTGCTTTCTTAAAGCAGGAGTGAGAGTCGAGTAGCGAAGTCTTCGGCTGTTCGCCTTGATTGCAGCTTTTCGACGTCTAGCTTTCTCTGTGCTGGATTGCGCGCATTTTTGGTTGCGCACAGACGTGTACGGATCTTGGCTGCGACAAGATAATGATCCGAGTCTATATTGGCACCGCGGATCGTGCGTACATCTAAAACACTGCAAGTTTCTTCCGTCGTTTTTCTTCCGTCAATCAAAACGTGATCAATTCGGTTACGCGTCTTTTGATCAGGAGACAGCCAAGTGGCTTTATGAATATATTATAAAATATATAGCGGGCTGCGCTCATAGGCCTCTTCAAGGCGCTCGTAGAAGCTGTCTTTGATCTCATCGTCCTTATCTTCTGTCGGAGCTTGCGCACAAATCAGGCTTATGTTGAAAAATCTTGCCTTGAAACGGATTATGGCAAGTCGTTCGTTCACAGGTGTGAATCGCAGGACATGATGCCGTAGTCTCTTGCCAACCACGAATCCGCATCCAAATTCGTGCTTCTCCGCATGGCCGCTGTAGTAGATATCACAGGATGCTTGCCGTAAGCTACCCTGTCCCTTCCATCGCATATCTTGGATTGCAGTGATGTCGGCCTTGTATCTTTCTAAGATATCTATCAGTTGTATAGAGGCACCATCCCAATTAAGAGTTCGGACGTTCCAAGTGCATATCCGTAAATCGTTGTCAGTTTTTCGTTTGCGATAGTCGTCATCAGATTTGGGGATCATTGTTACAAACCCAACGCACAACCCTTTAAAGGTAGGGAGCCCGCCGCTCAGATTAGCCGTCAAACTAACGGTTGCCAGTTTGCCGTTTCTAGAGGACACCACGCAGAGGTTTGAGTCGACTTGAGACGAGTTTGACATGGATAATGCTGGCCACACCAGGTTGAGGCAGTCAGACACGTTGCCATGTGAAGATCGCCCCCTTGACCCTCACGCGTTGCCTTGTGAGGATCGTCCTCCTATGGCGCCTGTCCCTGGTTTAAAAATATGGGAGTTATTATAAATGATGAACGCTCACGTATGGTAAAGTCGTCTACAAAGGCAGCCAAAAACTTTAATCTACGGCACTGATGCCCAACATAATCCAAACGATCTTGTGTTACGTCGAAACTACGTTTTGTCTGATGCTTCCAAGTATTTTTCGGCCAAGCTAGTTCCTACTTTTATAGGGACTTTCATGGTACGGAAAAGATTGTCCCCGTGGACATACGAACTGGAAACTATTGATAGACGTAATGCTGGGGTGTGGCATAGCAAGGATCTAAGGGTATATTATGAGAATTCACAGCACAGCAGTGAGTGAAAACTTCTTAAAGGAAGGAGGGAGTAGTCCTGACCAGTTTTAGTTATGCAGATTAATACTAATAAGAATAATAATATTAAAAAAAAAATAATAATAATAACAATAACAATATTTAAAAAAAATCATAATAATAATAACAATAATAATAATAATAATAATAATAATAATAATAATAATAATAATAATAATAATAATACTAATAATAATAATAATAATAATAATAATAATAATAACAATAAAAATAATAATAATAATAATAATAATAATAATAATAATAATAATAATAATAATAATAATAATAATAATAATAAAAATAATAATAATAATAATAAAAATAAAAATAATAACAATAATAATAATAATAATAAGAATAATAATAATAATAATAATAAAAATAATAATAATAATGATAATAATAATAATAATAATAATAATAATAATAATAATAATAAAAATAATAATAATAATAATAATAACAATATTAATAATTATTGAACTTTAACAGATCCACTTGAAATAAAATAAACCGGTGTGAATTCAAAGAGTGTTTATTTCAGACTGTAAGAATTACAATGTTCAACAGATAGTAACGGGAAAAGACGGAAAATGTTAAAGAACAAAAGAAAAAACAATAGAGAGAAATACAAACATGAGACGAATAACTGTTCATGTTGCACAGTGGGGAAGAATGAGTTAAAAATCCAACACTCCTTCTCAACATGAACACTTCGTACATTATTTGAGCCCCATTAAATTTGTAAATTTATTGTGTTTAATTTTAGCCAAATTTTTGGATTGGATTGTCTGCGACTTAGATTGACAGACTTAGATTGTCTGCGTGTATTATTATTGGTGCGTCTCCATCGTAGCACCCAATTTTTCTTAAAAGTCGCAGCAAATAAACCGCTTCCTTAGCCGCTGTAGAAAGCGCCATGTACTCCGCCTCTGTGCTGCTTAGGGCGACGTTATTTTGTTTCTTCGACTCCCACGAGAATGCGCTACCAGCAAGAAAAAATGCGTAGCCGGTGTATGATTTACGGTCAGTTGCACTACCGCCCCAATCTGCATCGACGTAGCCTTCGACTGGCCTACCACATCGCCTATAATGCAGTGTGTAATTTATAGTACGAGCCAAATATCGTAGTATATGTTTTGCTGCTGTTTCATGCTCGATGTGTGGATTTGTATTTTTTTGCGATAGCTTGCACATCGAATACAAAATATCTGGTGTAGTTGAAATAGCGAGGAACATCAGGGTACCAATTAGTGATTGATATGAAGTAGAGTCAATTTTTTTGCAGTCTTCATTAGCACAATTAATTTGAAAACAAACGTCAAGTGGGGTTGAAACAGGTCTACACATTTCCATGCCGTACTTCTTCAAAAGTTTGCTAATATACTGCTTGTGACCAACAGATATTGCACCTGTATCGCCATCACGCTCCACCTCCATACCCAAAAAATAATGAAGTTGACCTTTGTCTACCAAATCAAATTTATTTACAATTTGAGACTTTATTTGTATAAGATACTCTTGGCTCATGCTTCCTATAATTAAATCATCAACATAGATAGCTATTAGATTTAATTTACCTTCACGAGTCATTCTGTACAAGCAGGGCTCGTTATCACATTGAATAAAATCAATATCTTCGAGCACAACATCCAGCATTGAATTCCACTCACGGCCTGCCTGTTTGATAACGTAAATTGCCTTCTTAAGTCGACACAGGCGCTCAGGAAATCTTTTGCTTTGGAATCGCTCGGGTTGCTTCATAAACACTTCATCATTGAGATCGCTGTTTAAGTATGCTCTTGATATATCTAGCTGGTGTAGATGCATTCCATATTCTGCGGCTAATGCAAACATCATGCGTATCATTGCGTATCGAACCACCGGTGAAAAAATCTCAAAATAGTTGACGCCATACTGTTGGCTACAGCCTTTAGCCACGAGTCTAGATTTGAACCACTCAATGCTGCCGTCTTTGCTTGTTTTTACATTAAAAACCCATTTACAGCCGATCACCTTTTTACCTGGTGGTAGGTCAACTAATGTCCATGTGTTGTTTCGGATAAGCGCGTCATACTCCTTCTGCATCGCCTTCTCCCATTCACTAGAATGATTGCTTACCAGAGCCTCGCTTACTGTTTGCGGAATTAGCACTTCATCAACACACTGCATTGCATTCAAAATGTGAAACATCTTTCGTGGTCGACCCACCAAATTATTTTCGGCCTACCTGAACCAATCTTGACTACTTCATCGCTGCTTTCTTCATCAGGTGTACCGTAACTCTGATCGCTTGCACTGTCGTCGACTTCGGCTGCGCTGTTTTGTGCCTTATTACCTATCTGTTCAATGTGACTTTTCTGCAATTCCTTGTTTACATCGCCCTTGTCGTAAGTGATAAATGAGCTATCAATATGGCCAGAATTTGTATCATCACTTATCATATTATCGATTTGGTTTTGTTCGCCAAACAACAATTCTTGGAACATCACATCTCTGCTTTCAGTTATTTTACGTGTAGCCATATCAAACAATCGATACGCTTTGGATGTGAGTGAGTACCCTACCATTATGTACTCTTTGCCTTTAGGTGAAAATTTATGTTTATGTGCCTTATTTAGTGCTATAGCAGTTGATCCAAATATTTTTAAATGCTTAACCGATGGCTTTCTTCCAGTCCATATCTCATGCGGTGTTACATCATTTAGCGATTTCGTTGGTGCTCTATTTCGCAGATATGCTGCTGTGACCACTGCTTCTGCCCAAAAATATTCTTCAAGTCCAGCGTATGATATCATGCTTCGTGCCATTTCTACCAACGTGCGGTTTGCACGCTCAGCAACACCATTTTGCTGCGGTGTATATGGAACTGTCAGTTGCCGTGAAATGCCATGTTCATCTAGAAAATTATTATAATTGTTATTTATATACTCACGGCCATTGTCGCTTCTAATGGCTTTTATCTTCTTGCCAGTCTGACACTCCACCAAAGCTTTAAATGATTTGAATTTTACAAACGCCTCATCTTTTGACTTGATAAAATATATAAAAATATATCTGGACATGTCATCTATAAATGACACAAAATATTTTGAGCCGCCAACAGAACTGACATTCATTGGGCCACAAACATCAGTGTGTATCAGTTGTAGCATTTCTGTAGCACGATTTTCTGTTGCTCGAGGAAACGGTTGTACACAAATTTTGCACTTCATACATGTCTTGCAGCTTATATTTGTTGGCATATTCTGTTCTTTTATGCCATGAACCATTTTTTTTCCGAACCAACATACTCAAACTGGCGTAGTTTAAATGACCAAACCTGTTGTGCCATTTCACTGCGTTATCAACAGATGAATAAAAACAAGAGTTGACTGAATATGAAAATATGAATAAGTTGTTAATTTTTTTTGCTTTTAAGACCAAATTACCACTGCTTTCTTTAAAATAAGCATACGATTTATCGAAACTGACAGTAAGGCCACTTGCAACTGCTTTGCTTACTGAAATAAAATTTCCTTGTAAGCCTGGTACGAACAACACATTTTTAAGTAACGCTTAAAACGTGCATGTAGTTGTTGAAATTCTTACGTCGCCACGACCGACCGACTGTATAAACTGTTCGCCAGCTAATGAGATTCTCTCCTCTTGTGCGTGAAACGAACTGAACATCTCGCGCACGCTGCACATGTGTGACGTTACACCGCTGTCAACACATCATGACAAACGATTTAGCACATTGATGTCTCCTGCAGCCAGAAGAGAAAAACAATATTTTTGATCTTTATCTTACTTATTTTTTGTCGCTCGACATTTTGCAGCGAAATGCCCGTTTTTTCCGCAGTTGAAACACTTGCCATTCGTTTTACTGTTGCCTTTGTTGCTGCGCTCGGCTTTCTCTTTGGAGTATTTGTGTGCTACAAATGCTTGTTGGCTGTTTACGCTGGCTTCTTCCGAATTTTCTTTCCGCTGTCCCCGCCGATCACCTTCCTCAAGAAGCTTGACTTTAAGCACATCGTATGTAGGCAATTCATCGCGTGTCTCCATGGCGATTACAAAATGTTCGTACTGTCGCGGCAAACTCGATAGCAATATTATCACTAGCAGCTCCTCGTTCAAATGTATGCTTACCTCTGCCAATTTTTCTACAGTGGCTGCAAATGCATTCAAATACAGTGACATGCTGTCGCACTCAGACATACTGAGATTGAGCAACCTTTTATACAGCGTCACTTTTCTGGCAGGGCCACTTGGCTGGTATATTTCTCGAAGCTTTGGCCATGCTGCTGTAGATGTAGTGCAATGTTTAATCTTGTTAATTTGTGATGCTTTAACACTAAGCATCAACGTCGCTAAAGCCTTCTCGTCTAGAGTATCCCATCTTGAGGAATCTTCAGGGCTCATTCCTTCTACCTTCGCAAATTTTCCACTAACGACACACCATAGCTCAGAGTGTATAAAAATACTGCGCATTTGTATGCACCAAGAGTTATTATTATTATTATTATTATTCTTTCTTTATTCTTCTATATTTTTATAAAACGAAAAAGTTTACATTGATTTTAGCAAAATCTTAGAATAATTATAAGAATAGTTTTTGACATTTTGTATATTCGTGTAAGAAATAGTGTTAAATGTCACTTCAATGAAAATATAATTTAAAATTAAGTAATAAAAATTAAATTATAGTTAGATAAATATAAACTGTGAGGTGTTGTGGGGTGAAAAGATATAATAATTAACAAACTACAAACATTACGTACTAAAAATAAAAACAATGCAAAAAAAAACAAAATTTAAGTTAATATAATTTGAGTTTCACAGGAATAAAGTACATTTATCAATAATAAAAAGTATTTAAAAAGAAGTACAAGGGAAAATTTAACTAATGGAGTGCAACAAAACTTCGATTTGAGTGTGATCTAGATTAAGTAGCCACAATTTAATTTTTTTTAAAAAAGCAAAAACATTCCTTTGTATTTGTATGTGCGCCGGGAGTTTATTAAATAATCTACAGGATAAAATGGAGTAGAAATTCTTATAGTGAGTAGTGCGAAATGAGGGTACAAATGTGGCTAAGCCTGAATTTCTCCTTAAGTTATAGATACCAGATGTGGGTGATTGCAAATAACCACTCCTTATAAAAAATATTTTAAGGACTTTGTAATAATACAAGTGTCTTACAGGTAAAATCATTGAACGTCTAAATAGGCTTATTGATGAAGCAAAGCGATTAGCATTGAATATTTTTCTAAGTACCGATTTTTGAAGAATTAACAAAGGACGAGTTTTTTGCAGATAGGCACCTCCCCAGCAGCTGATTCCGTATTGCATTTTAGAGTGAAATATGCCATAGTAAATTTTAATTAATAAATTCAAAGGGCAAATTTGCCTTAAGCTGTAAAAACATCTGACTGTCCATAGAAGGTATTTTTTCAATATCGAGGTATGTTCCGTCCAGTTCAGATGTTGGTCCACCGTCACACCAAGGTATTTATAGCTTTGAACCCTTTCAACCGTAAAGCACTTTGAACTACATGGGGTCCTGCAATCGTAAGTTCTATTGGGGCTTTGTGCCGTGCATCTTGTAATGCTATATCGACGGCAATCATGTCCATGGAAAATTATGTCGATGTCAGGATACACTATTCCACATAAGCTGAAATACATTAGTTTTGTTTTACTACTTACGATAAGTCTATGTTGCGCGAACCAAACTCTTAACACATGAACATCGTGGTTAATATCAGCAACCATGTTTAAGGGACTAACTGATGTATAACCAATCGCAAGATCATCCGCAAAAGCTGTAATTTTTCCTACGAGTTGTTGGGAAAATATAGAGTTTATATACACTAGAAATAGCACAGGGCCAAGGACTGAGCCCTGGGGAACTCCTAATGTAATTATTTGTGGGTCACTCAATACATTACAAATTTTTACTCTTTGAGTTCTACATGATAAATAGGATTTAAACCAATTATAAATAAAGCCGCGGAAGCCCACATTATGCAATTTATTCAATAAAATGTTATGATCAACCATGTCAAACGCTTTTGTTATATCAACAAAAAGGCCAGCGCAATTAATTTTACTGTCGAGTCCTTTGTATATTGAGGTACAGAATTCGAGGAGCGCGTCCTCCGTAGAGAGACCTGTTCTGAAACCGTACTGGCATGAACTAAAAAACTTTTGCTTTTGCAGAAAGCTTAGTACCCTCGCCTTAATTGCTTTTTCAAAAATTTTTGAAATGGAAGATAAAAGAGAAATAGGCCTGTAATTATTTAGATCCTTCCTGCTGCCCTTTTTAAAAAGAGGAATAACCATTGAGTTCTTAAGAATATCAGGAAAAGTTCCATTCAAAACACTAAGGTTAAAAATATGCTTTAAAATATCAACAATATTAAGTGCAACATTTTTCAAAATATTATTAGAAATTCCGTCTAATCCAGACGAACCAGAATTGCTCAAGAATTTAATAATTTTTAGAATTTCGAATCCAGATATATTTTCAAAGTAAAAGCTGCCGTTTGAAACACAATCCATAGGATATGAAGTGTGTGCACAAGCGACATCCGGAAAATAATTATCACCAATTGAGGCAAAGTGGTTATTAAATTCGTTCGAGACTTCTTTGAAATCCGTTATGTTGTTACTTCCATTATTAATAACAATCGGCTCAAAACAATTAGTTTCATCTCGATTTAAAATACTGTTCACAACTTTCCATTCTTTTTTGGGATCTCCTTGCGCCATGTCAAGCTGCTGTCGAAAAAAATTACTCCTATAAGCTTTTATTTCTGTGTTAAGGTTTTTACAGAGACTTTTGTAACGCTTCTTAAGTCCGAGGTTAAATGGATGTTTCTTACACTTTTTACCTAGTTTATTTTTAATCCTGATTTTTTGAAGAATACGACGACTAATCCATGGTTTCAGGTTTTTTTCAGACCTTTTTAATAATATAGTCGAACTGGAACGATTGATATGTTCATTAAATATATTTAAAAAAGAACTAAACGCATCAGATACATTTTGTTCTGCATAAACTGAATCCCAGCTTTCTAAGCGGAGGGCACTGTTAAGTTTCAAAAAGTTTATTTTAGGAGTTCTTATTGGAGGTGTTAGTTTCGCACAAGCTTGATAATCAAGACTGACTAGAATACCCGTCAGGCAATGGTCAGTTATGCGGAGGTCCAAGTTTACCCCAAAAGAATGGTTAAAAGATATTTTAGCGAACCTGACAAAAACATGATCGAGACAAGTACCTGACGCAGGTCTGGTCGGCTCATTAACAAATGAAATAAGTCCATGTTCAGCTATAAGTGTTTGGTAAGAATCTGATGCGGGGTTGGTAGTTAAAATATCAAAATTAAAATCGCCTAATATGATAAGATTACCCGAATGCTCATTATCTACGTACGGTGCAAATTCATCCAAAAACAAATGAAAAGGATGCGAATGAAATGAAAGGATGATGTATACACAAATAAAATTAAAAGTTTCAGTATATATACCGCAAGACACTTTTATCAGATCTGCGCTAGTCAGATTGCAATGCGATACATGGCAATCATATACATCACGTACAAAAACACCTACTCCACCGGAAGAATACGAGTCATTAGTATTCGCGTAGAATTTATAACCAGGAATGTTAAAGTCATCCACTTCAAAAGAATAAATCCATATTTCAGAAACAATATGGTCATAATAGTTTTTATTTTATTTAAATACAATACTTTTTATTATTTTATTTATTTATTTATTATATGAAAAGTAACAATGAATTATTATTTTACAAAAGTTAAGGAGCACTAGCTGCCAGGGCTTACGGCTCGCAGGTTTAAAAGTAATAGTAATTTGGCAATAAAAATAAGATATAATACATTGACTTGATAGTTAAAAAAAGAAAAACTTAAACTTTGCAATATAAATTATGTATTAACAAAATATACTGATACAGTTAGTAGCAATGAAAATTATATAGATTTTTTTAAATTTGTTTGAAGTAAGTATTCAGCAATTTTTTTAATATTTTCTATTGAGGTAACTTTTAAACTATCAGATGGTTTTTTATCCTGAAAAATACAATTTCTGATTGTACTAAAATGTGTACATTCGTCAAGAAAGTGCTTAACGGTTAGTGGAGAAGAAGAGCAATGTTGGCATGAAGGTGCACTGGTACCTTTCAGACGATATGAGTGAGTAGCGATTGTGTGTCCTATGCGAAGTCGAACGAAGGCTTTGATATGATTGCAGCTGCCAGAAGGTGGATAAAGTGGTTTCTGTCCATCTATGTTGCAAACTGAATAGTGGTGTTGTACTTGTGTCCAATTACTTAGTCTCAAATTATTGTGGTGTCGTTCAATGAGACGAGAAATATCTTTTTCAACAATCCAGTTGGAAATAAGGAGGGGTTGCTAATCCATGCTTGATGCTAATTTTGCTCTATTATCAGCCAGCTCATTTCCAGTGATCCCGGCATGTCCTGGGATCCACATTATCTTTATGTTAGTGTTTTTAATAATTTTACTGCGCATGCAAGAGATAAGGTATGATTTGTTTGATGTATTGAGCAGGGAAGAAATTGTAGACTTACTGTCAGTGCAAATTATTGTTTTTTTATTGGAGTTTTGAGCAAATTCAATAGCATTAAGCAGACCTGTAGCTTCAGCCGTATACACTGAGCTATAGAAAGGCAAAAGACCAACCTTTATCGTACCACCATTACTGTTCACAACAGCAAAAGAAGTATTGTCGACAGATTTTGAACCGTCTGTAAAAATAAAATCGTGTTCAGAATGAAGAGGAGCTGTGTATTCTGCAAAAAGATGCTGGTATTCAGTTGAGCTAGTGTTGTTTTTTTGATGATTTTGAAGACACAGCAAGAACGATGAGTTTTTTAAATGCCATGGTGGTGAGCTTTCTGGTGGTCGATGTATGGGCACGGATGTAACTCCAAGCTCCAGGGCCTGCTTGATGCATCTGATGACAGCTGAATTATGTTTTTGAGTTCTTATTCTGGAGAATTCGTTTTTTATTACATCGTGAAGAACGCTCCGGCTGCATATAAACAGCTTAGATATCAGCTTTTGGGTTGCGTGTTGAGCTCTTGATTCAATTGACGGAAGGCCAGCTTCGGTTAAGATGAAATTAGTGGGAGATTTAGGAAAGGCGCGGATACTTCTACACACAGCGGTATGGTACGGTGCCTTTATTAGGTTGATGTTTGTTTTCGCGCAGTTGCCGTAAATCGACAAGCCATAATCAATTTTAGATAGAATAAAAGTTCTAGTTACATTTATAAGAGTTGAAGTATGGATAAGACAATGTTTGGATGATACATATTTTATTACATTTAACCTGGGAGCTAGATTTTTCCTTAGTTGAGTACAATGTTCTTTAAACGTGACTCGTTTATCAAAAATTATACCTAAGAACTTAAGACTATTTGTATTTTCAATGATTTTGTTGTTATAAATTAAGTTAAAGTTGTTACATTTGTGTTTTCTACAAATATGGAATGATTTACATTTACTGAAAGAAATATTTGCACCCGAATGTTCAGACCATTTAGAGATTTCAGAGATGATATCTACAAAATCTTTTTTAACCAAATCTAAATTTCTACGTTTTGAAAAAAGTAATACATCATCAGCGTAAATTACATGTGAGACATGTTTGTATCTTGAAATAATGGAACTTATTTCGTTAAAAGCAGTTATGAACAAAATAACCGAAAGCGGTGACCCTTGGGGTATGCCGTTGTGTAGATCATAGTTTTCTGAAAAAAGGTTATTGATTTTAGTTGTAAACTTACGATTAGTTAAAAAGGATTTAATTATATAAAAAATTTACACAAGTTGACGCAAGACGATATGCGCTCCGACTCTGTCAAATGCCTTTTCAAAATCAAGGCTCAAAGAAGAGACATAGTCTCTGTTTGACAGAGCGGATGAAGCAAAATTTTCAAAGTAAAGAAGGGCATCCATCGTGCCCTGCCCCGCCCTGAAAGCCACTTGATGTGGGCTTATTAGATTGTACTTTGTGGCGAACCACATTAAACGTTTTGAGATTATTTTCTCTAAGACTTTCCCCATGCAACAAAGTAGAGAGATTGGTCTGTATCCCGAGACTTCAGACGCTTGGCGAGTTGATTTGGGGATCGGTACAACAATCACACTCCTCCAGACTTGTGGATATGTACCTTGATCTAAAATATTGTTGTATAGTTTTATGAGTCTATTTTGAACGTTTAAGGGTAAATTTTTTAACATTAGGTAAGATATTCTATCTGCGCCCGGAGTTTTTCCAGACATTGAGGAGATAGTCATTTCAAACTCCGAGTACGTTATCTCGGATTCAATAATATCAGCTGAAGAGTGGCAGCCGCCGTACCTTCTCCCAAGAATTTCACTTTTGCGAGAAACGAAAGAGCTATGAAAGTTAGAGTAATGAGAATAATCAGACCAAACAGAAGCAAAATGATTTGAGATTGCCTTTGAATCAAAAATCGGACCATTAGGGCTATTTATAAATTTTATAGATGTTTGGGTGTATGACCCAGACAACATTTTTATGTCAGACCAAACTTTTTTAGAACTTGTTTGCGGAGTAATAGACTCTTGTCAGCTTTTCTAAGCTTGCTCTTTTAGCTTCTTTTGATTTTTTTCGAAAAATTGCATTTGCTTTCTTGTACATTATTAAGTTTAAGTCTGATCTATTTTGTTTGTATGCAGTCCAAAGAAGTTGTTTTTGATTTCTTAATTTAGAAAGCTGAGGTGTCCAATATGGGACAACATTTTTATGAGACTTTTTACAAGTTTGCGGAATTGAGTAGTGAGCCGTTATAACAATTTTCGTAATAACAGCCGTCTCTTTATTTATATTTTTAGTTATATCAAATTTCTCAGAAAGATTATCTGCTAATATCTGAAATTTAAGCCAATCAGCTTTATCAGTTCGAAATTTTGGTTTCGGAACGCCTCTGTTCGATAACGGGGTTGCCAGATCAGTAACGATGGGAAAGTGATCGCTACTAAATAGATTATCCAAAGTATGGCAGCTGAGCTTAGGAGATATAGAAGAAGAGCAGAGAGACAAATCAATGTGTGTAAAAGTCTGATGAGTAGAAAAATGAGTGGGCGCGCAATCATTTAAAACTGTAAGGCTCTCGGAAAGTATAAGATCTTCCAAAATTTTGCCTCTCTGGTTTGAGCAGGTAGAGCCCCAGAGTAGACTCCACGGATTGAAATCGCAATCGACAATACTTTTTAAACATTAAAATTTGGGATCTGGGCCCATAACCTATTGAACTTTAACAGATCCACTTGAAGTAAAACAAACCGGTGTGAATTCAATGAGAGTTTATTTCAGACTGTCAGAACAACAATGTTCAACAGATAGTAACGGGAAAAGACGGAAAATGTCAAAGAACAAAAGAAAAAACAATAGAGAGAAATACAAACATGAGACTAATAACTGTTCATGTTGCACAGTAGGGAAGAATGAGTTAAAAATCCAACAATAATAATAATAATAATACTTATAATAATAATAATAATAATAATAATAATAATAATGATAATAATAATAATAATAATAATAATAATAATAATAATAATAATAATAATAATAATAATAATAATAATAATAATAATAATAATAATAATAAAAATAATAATAATAATAATAAAAATAAAAATAATAATAATAACAATAATAATAATAATAATAATAATAATAATAATAATAATAATAATAATAATGCTAATAATAATAATAATAATAATAATAATAATAATAATACAAAAAAATTAATAACTGGCCATTTCAGCCCTTGAAAGGACTATGACCTAGCTTCTTATGATCAATTGTGTTGTGCGTGTTATTAAGTTTCTACACAATTGGCCGAGAAATGGACCTACAGGCTTAACGCCGACTCCGAACGGCGATGAACAGAACTGTTCTTATTCTCAAGAAGCTTTTAACGGCATTTTGATTACTCTCTGAGGTTTGCCATTGTCTGCAGAGAGGTGGCGGCCGTACAGAAAAATTATTTTAATTAATTTAAATTATTTTAATAAGAAATTATTTTTATTAAAAATAATAATAACAATAATAATAATAATAATAATAATAATAATAATAATAATAATAGTAATAATAATAATAATAATAATAATAATAATAATAATAAAAATAATAATAATAATAATAATAATAATAATAATAATAATAATAATGATCATGATAATAATAATAATAATAGCTAACAAAAATATTTACACAATACGAGTAACCGGTTTTGTTTCAGGTTCAGTTTTCACATCAGTGCTGTTGCATTAATTGAGTAATAACCCTTACTGTGGTGAATATAAATAGAACAAGCCGGGTCTTTAGGGGTGAACTATTATCTAAGCTGAGATCAATAAGGAAGAATAGGGGTATGTAAAGGTGTTAGTATTAGAAAAACACAATGATCTGAGAAAAAAACAATGTATGGCGGATTTACACAGAATTAAGTAAGAAAAAAATAACGTCATCAAAAATTATAAACAATTTGTTTTTTTTCGAGAAAATTGCCTTGAAAGTTGATTTTATTAAGAAAAAAACTCATTTTTTGAATTTATGTGCTTAAAACTTTCTTAGTTGTGATTTTATGGCAAAACTTTGTGCTAATAACTTAAAGCACATTTTATTTTCTTTGCAAAAAGCTATTAACGTTGGTAATCGTTGTAGAGACATGTAAGTAATTGATTAAAACGTAATGACACCTATTTTTTTTGTTTTCCCTCCTACCTCCCTAGGGGGGAATTTGCGAACACCCCCAACCATATAATTTTTTTCTCGTCTCATTATAAGGAATCACCCCCCGCTGGATTGTCTTCCAGGTCTGGGACACCCTGTATATAACTTTAGGGGGTAAATATACCCACAGGCTGAAAATAAAAGGTCATGTTTGTGCATTTTTTTAAGGAAACCTAAGGGATGTATTTAAATGAGGGTTTTTATACCTTAAAATATACACATTCAAGAGTATGTTTGGTTTTTTTTTATGAAAAATAAATTGATATTACGGTAGATACAGCATTTTTTGTAGAGCGCTCTGAAAATGCGGTGACCAAGATTGCTGCTCTAAATTCAACTGAAACAAAAAAATAAAATATATTATTAAACTAGATACTTAAAACTCGTACTTGTCATAGCCGATTTTGAAAATATTGATTTTTCACAAAATGGCGGACTTCCGAACGTAAATTTTCGACAAAAATTTTGTCCGTATTTTGCCTATAAAAAATGAACGAAGCTACGAAAAAAATGACAAGTACGCGATTATTATGAATAAAATACGCCTGCAAAAAATCAAAACGTTCGGTTCACTGAGCATCGAGAAACCTTGGTCACCGACTTTGAAAACAGGGTTTCGAGAAAAACGAGTTTGAAAATAAGGGCCAGCACTGCGCGCTCTAGAAGGCGGTTCACTCACTAGGCTATAACTTTGTTAACTTTTGAGATATCGACTTGAAATGTTCACCACATATTCTTGAGACTTTAAGAAAAACTTTAAAAAACTTAAAAAAAAAAAAGGCCTGGGTATATTTCTCCCCTTAATATCTGCTAACAAAAGTAAGCAGTTAATAATACACAATTTTATTAACTTTAAATTGCAATTTATCTGCACACATAATATGGCAAAATGAAATATTTTGGAATATTTGCGTTTTTATTTATTATAAAAAAATATTCTGGATTGCTAAGGGGGGGGGGGGGGGGTTTGAACCCCCAGAAGCCCCCATATCTACGGCGTTGCCTAACATATCTAGAGGACCATCTTGTCAATTTTTTGTTCTACCGCGAAGAGTGCAAAGAACTATCACTCACGCATGTCCTCCTCGCAATAAAATGTCTCAGTGACTCAACAAATTCAGTGCGGTCTGAAAACATACACTGCGTAAAAAAAATAGTTGATCTAGAATAAAAATTAGAAGAGGCGTTAAAATCAATAGAAATTCTCAATAGTGCTGTCGAACTCACTAATATTGAAAGTGTTAGAAAGCTCGAACTCATATCAAAAAATATACAAAAAATTGAAAACTTCACCAACGACCATCAAAACGATTTTAACTGTGTTGAAACGGCAATAAGTGCTATGAACAAATCAATGAGTACAAACTTTGAAAAATTCAATACAACAGAATCGGTGGAAAACTTAACACTAAACATCGAGCGCCTAAGGAATGGCGTCGACGCCCTGATGCAATCAACCTCTAAACAACCAATTCATACACCCATTAATACAAGTTTTGTACCACAAAATAAACGAAATCAGTGATGATTTATGTTTGTTTAGAGAGTCACTGCAGGAAATATCCAATGCCATTAGCTTTGCGCCCAATGGAATGATCACGCAAAATACTGTGGAACGAAATTCATCTTCCCTCTTCGATGAAATCATGGAAACTTCCATGATTCCCCCTTCAGTACTTCCTTTACGTTGTCCAACAATAAATAATTCGGAATTGAAACCTGCCCCACCCTGCACAACACCATTAATAACTACAGGACCCGTTCCCGCACATCGAAAAATCATCAAACATTTTGGGACCTCTTGGACTTGGACCTCATCGGAATGGAACAACAGAATACAAAAACTGATGAATAGAAACCAAAAGGATGGCACTGCATTGTTCGCGAAAGGTTTCCCAACAACTGCAAAAGCAAAATGGGTAGAAGTTACTTCCAAAAGAATTACAAATGAACGATTTGGGACTGCCATAAAATTTCATCGAAACACGCCAAGTCGAGCAGTTTTAAAGTTAGCGTACCCAAGGTATATGCATGGATGTTTCTTAACTCTAGTGATGGAATGCTTATTCGCGATAATAATCGTATATCGGAATGGACGGACAAGCCAAAAAAGAAAGCTAAGGCACCTAGTGTTAAGCCTATTATTCCCATTAATAATAAAAATAGTTTTAAGAGTAATTATAATACCATAGCCCAGCCTATTAATAATATAAAGCCACCTACTAGAACCTCTCCTAAGAATTCTTTGCTAGAGTCTAACTGGACTTGCAAGACAAATATCTTCCCTAAATTTTCTCCACTTTCAAATCAACCTTTAACTCATTCGTCCTTTTCCTTTAAACCTACAAATTCTAAACGTAAACGAGTCTCTTTTAATCTTTCTCCTAACACTACCCCTCCTCCAAGTCCTAAAATTGCTAAGAAAAACATCGATTCTAGTGCCAATTACTACCCCAATTTTGTCCATTCCCACACTTTAAACCCCTCATCTCCTGTTCCTGTCACAAATACAACGTGCAACCAACCAAGCAGCCCGAAATCCTTTTTAGACCCCCTTCAACCACCAAGAGTTAAACTAACTTTGAATTCTTGTGCTGGCACCGAGAGCAGATACGCCCTTTAACGCCTTAGAGAAAATAGTTTCTATAATAATGTGCGTTTGTATCTAGCTTACACGCATAAAGCACCGGTCTCAACATGTATAGAAGGCAAGACCAAGACAAATCTTAAAGTCTTGATACAACAAGAAGGTTTACCCACTGAAGTCGATGTATTGCGCCATTTATTCACTAATTTCCACGAGCAACTTGGCTTGACGAGCCATCAAGTTCAGGAAGATCTTAACACCTATGGTGCTCATGTAAGGTCGAAACATGTCTCTTTTCTTCAAAAGTCCCGTAAAGAGCAGCAACAATATTATTCCTAACCAACATACTAATCGCAGCCCAATATTTGTGTCTCTCTACTACCAAAATGTCAGAGGACTACGCACAAAAATTTCATCAGTCTTTCTGAACTCTCTGAAACTTCCATATGATATATTTGCCCTCACTGAAACTAATCTCTGTCAAGATTTCAAGGATCAAGAAGTTTTAGCGTCCGATTTCGTTGTGTTCCGAGACGATGGACTAGATAAAGATGATCATTCCTCTGGCCGCGGTGTTCTTTTGGCAATTCATAATCGTTATGATTCAATATTAGTTCAAAATTCACACACTGCAGACTTTGAATTCATTTGTGCCAAAATTAGTATCGCTAAACGTAATTTATATGTTATATGCTGCTATATTCGCCCATCTCAGCCAACGACAGGTTATCAGTTGGCAGTAGATGCTATAGATTCTCTTTTAGATCTCATGGATTCATTTGATACCGTCATATTTTTGGGAGACTTTAATCTTCCTAATCTTCAGTGGGTTTTATCAGATGATGATGTCATTTCTTCCCCTTAAATCCAACATCTGAAAAAGAAATTCTCTTTACTAGTTGCCTCTCTGACTGGACTCTTTCAGTTAAGTGGAGTAACTAACTATATGAGTAGACAACTAGACCTTGTATTTTCATCAGAAGTTGAAAATTGTGCAGTTTCCGCTAGCAACCATCTACTCTCAACACTGGACCAGTACCATCCACCGCTTTCAATTACCTTTTCCTACAATAATACTAACAAAAACACACACTCCGAGCACGTGTACAGTTTTAACTTTCGGAAAACCGATTTTGAAAAACTAGAATCACTTCTTGGTAGAATTGACTTCCTTCACATTTTTGAAAGTGCTAATGAAGATATCGATAATGCTGTTGGCCTTTTCTATGGCATAATCTTTAACTGTTTCACACAATCTGTTCCTTTTACTAGGCAAAAGAGCTTTTCGTCTTCACCTCCCTGGTATAATAAAGAGCTACGTTCACTTCGGAATAAGAGAAACAAACTTTGGCGTACATATTTAATATCTAGGTCTTCTGATGATTTCACGAGTTACCTTAATGTTTACAACCATTTTTCTTATCTTTGTGATCATCTTTATGAATCCTATCTAGCACATATCCAAACCAAACTTATCACTGATCCAAAAAAGTTCTACCAGTTTATTAATATCAAGAGAAAATCAGACAATTACCCGCCAATCCCAAAATTTTCAGACAAATCTTCGGACGACCCTGAAATAATTGCAAATCTTTTTGCAAGTTTTTTTAGTCAGTCATTTACCAGTCATAATGATGAACTGGACTCTGAATATTTCACTAATTTAAGATATTGTACCCAAACGTCTTTAACCTCGGTTAATATTACACTTGCCAATGTGAACGAAAAGTTACGAAATTTAAAGGACGCTTACTCTCCTGGACCCGATGGGTTGCCTGCTATTATTTTAAAAAAACTCTCAAACACTTGCTCATCCTCTGTTAGCTCTTTTCCAGCTCTCTATCTCTCAATCAATTTTTCCTAAGTTTTGGAAGGATTCATACATTATACCTCTGCACAAAAAAGGGCCAAAAAATGACATCACAAACTATAGACCCATCGCTTAACTATCATGTACACCCAAAATATTTGAAAGTATACTCTACGAAATTATGTTTTTCCACTGCAAGTCTATCTTCTCCCCTAACCAACATGGCTTTCTCAAGGGAAGATTCACTACTACCAACCTCACAGAATTCGTTTCGAATACCCTATGTTCTCTAGAAAGTGGTTATGAAGTCGACGTTGTCTCGACTGCCTTTAGCAAAGCATTCGACAAAATCTCGCACACTGTCATCCTTCTGAAGCTAAAAGCTTTCGGCTTTCTACCCACATTTATTGCTTGGATTAAATCTTACCTCGAAGAACGCCGATATAATGTCATCTTTAGGTTTTCAAAATCTGAGTTTTTTACAGCAACTTCTGGTGTCCCTCAAGGCAGCCACCTTGGTCCTCTGCTATGCGTCTTAACAATAACCGATATCGATGATGCCATCAAATACTCTAATCTTTCTGTTTATGCTGACGACATGAAAATCTATCGACGCATACATACTAATACTGACTCTTGCCGTCTTCAAGATGACCTAATCAGTTTTTCTTCTTGGTGCCAAAAAAACTTCCTGGAACTCAATATCAGTAAATGTCAAGCTATCACATACTCGCGGAAGAGACTCCAATCTCCATCACGAATTTATTACATATTAGGTGAACCGGTTCCCTTAGTAAGTTCTTTGCGAGACTTGGGTATAATTTGCGATAAAGAGCTTAATTTTCGAATTTGTTGATTAACATGCAAACTCTTGAAAAACGCAGGGTAGTTGCTGATGTCCTTTTCATTCATCAACTACTAGCAGGCACCATTAATTGTCCTACCCTGCTCCAATTGATATCCCTTAATACCAACCCACGCAACCTAAGGTCTGTACCTCTCTTCCATCTCAACTTTCATCGCACCGTCTATGGTTGTGGTGAACCTATAACTAGGATGCTTCGTCTAACCAATAACATGGTCAATGAATTCGACTTCCATCTCAGTAGATCCGAGCTCCGTAATATCCTTCTTAGCTCCAACCCCACTTCGTCCCTCTGAAACAAATTTCAGAAATAACAAACAAATCAAGAGAAGAAACAAAACCCAACAATTTACAGAGTATGTAAAATCTCTGGAAACAATTTTTTACATTGGAACATGTTAATGCGATTTGAAGGCAGCTCCATGTGCATGCGGCTGGGTTCCCGAACGCCTCAAAGAGTTCATGCACGATCAACATAATCAGAGAAGACTAACAATGGATGCAGTTGTGATGGAAACTAAAGAGCAAGGAGCAACGTCTATGTCATCAATGCCAACATACCAAGATCCCGATGATTCAACATACGCACCGCCACCGGTTCAAGAAGATATGGATAGAAGCACAAGTTCACAATACGCAGAGAGATACGATTATTTTAACTTTGCCTTGGTATGTGACAGACTTGGTGTGTCTGATAGAGTAGTATCGACATTGGGAACCGCTCTTTTCCAAGATTTTAAAATGAAAGATAAGCATGGAAAACCTCTCATCATGGATAAATCGAAAGTTCGCAGAGAAAAAGAGAAATTCAGACAAGAAGTGGTTCGCAAACGGTTAGATCATACCAATTTGTTAGAGTTTTCATTCGATGGCAGAAAAGATGATACTTTAACGACAGCTAAAGTTGATGAGAAGTATCATACTAGGATGGTAAAAGAACCTCATCTTGTTATTTTGAGAGAACCCAATTCTGAATTGATTGGTTACGTAAGACTAGAACATGAAACCGCTGAATACAAGACAACCAAATTAAATGATTTTTTCAACGATAAGAGTATATCACTGGATGCATTAATTGGAATATGCACTTACGGTGAGCCAACAAACACTGGCCCACACGGTGGAATTATACGACGATTCGAATTTCTGTTAAAAAGTCGGTGTCGGAAGTGTTTCTGTGTAATTGTGTATAATTTTTAATTTGTTTTTGTTTGTTGGTGAATACTGTATTAATATTTAAAAAAAAAATTCGCTGTTTTGTTTTGTTGTAATTTTAACACTTAATATTTAACTTAATTTAATATTTAATATTTTACAACAACAATTTCTTGTTTACATACAATTTTTTTTTGTTTAGATTGCTTGCTTGTTGTGTTTCTCATTCCTCTTTGTGCGTGGCTTGTTTATTTCTAACGTAGTGAGTGTTGTTGTTTTTTAACGGTGTGCTCACTGCATTGTGTTTATACATAACAAGCTTAACTCTTAAAGCACATTTCGAACTTGCTCATTTCTGATTATGGATTATTTTTCTTCAGAAAATATTGCAGCTTGTTCGTTGAACGAGCTATGCAGAAGCCAGAATATTCTGAACCCAATGTTCAGTTGTTCTGGCCCATGTGAGCGAATGTTTCATGTGAGATGTGCGGGTATTTCTAAATCGTGTTTAGACGATTTAATGTCTGTCCGATCAGGTGTGCGCTGGTACTGTGCTTCGTGCAGGGCCTTTTCCCCAGATGAGCTTTATTCTAAAATTAAGCTTTTTGGTGAAAGTCTTAACTTGCTAAATACCAATTTTAGGGAAATTGTTACATTTTTTAGCGAAGTTAGTGCCGCACCCAGTATCTGCGTCTATGATGAATGTTCTTCACCAGAAGAAATTTCGCCTTCTTTGTCTCAGACAATCTCTTCCGGGACGCAAACAAACATTCAGCCTGAAGAAGACCGCAGTATTTCAAAAAAGAAGAGGAAGAATAAAAATAAAAATAATAAGCGTCGTAAGACGTCCTCAAACCCTCCTCAGGCTAAGCAGCCCTCAGCTATGCCTTCAGTAAACAATAGTTTAATATGTCTTCACCTCCATCTTATACTCCTCTATTGGCTTATAGTCCTAATTTGATTTCAACTGAGCCCAATAACCCAATAATTAATTTAAGGGCAGTGTCGAGGCAAAAACTCTTATTCATTTTACGTCTTCAGCCCGACACAACAAGTGAAAATGTATTGACGTTTGTCAAACAAAATATTTTATTTAGTCAAAATGCATTCTGTTCATGCAAAAAAATAGGTAATAAACCCTCCCACGCCTCCTTTATTCTAACGGTTGCAGCTGAAGAGTTTGCATCTGTTCTTAACTCTAAAATGTGGGCCGATAATATCCTCGTTTCTGAGTTTACGTCTAAAAATACGTCTAGAAGGACGAATAAAATCGCCCATCAGACACAAAAAAACTAAATAGATTATCCCTTTACTATCAAAATGTAAGGGGATTACGTTCTAAAACACGCGACATATTTTTGGCGTCTCAGAATTTCTCTGAGGATATTATCGCGTTAACAGAAACATGGCTGAACGGAAGCATTATTGACTTGGAACTGTTTGACAATAGTTTTCAAGTTTTTAGAAGGGACAGACACACTGACAATATTTCTGCTGTTGGTGGTGGTGTCCTTTTAGCTGTAAGGAATTCCTTTCTCAGTTCCTTAATTGATGTTCCCTGCTCTTCTAATATCGAACTTTTATGCGTTAAGGTGTTACATTGTAATTCCAATGTATATGTTATTAATGCATATGTTCCCCCAATCCGCAAGGCTTGCATAGAATATATAATAAGTCTACTTGACGTTAATGACGACATTTTACTGTTGGGAGATTTTAATCTGCCTGACTTAAAATGGCATTCTTCCGACGATGATACATATTTTTGTGCATCAAATTCGAAGACTCGACAAGAGCATATATTTGTGGACAATATATGTTCTGACTTACAACAAGTTAGTTGTATTTATAATAGTCTTGAAAGACTTCTTGACCTGGTCTTAACTACAGACAGCAACAATGTAATTGTTAAGAGGGCCTTTCATGCTCTGACTAATGTTGATGAATACCATCCACCATTGAGCATTTGGTATAAATCGGACAGAGAGAGCATAGTTAATTCGAGTTCAATCGATAAGGTTTATGAATTCAATTTTAAAAAAGCTGACTTTTTGAAGTTGAATCATTTACTTCATAACAAACTAAATGTTATTTTAGAGTACTTCAATGGAAATAACCTTGATGGTTCCATAAATTTTTTTTATACGGAGCTCTTTACTGTATTCTCTCAGTCCGTACCATATAGCCTCAAATTTGTGAAAAACTGTGCGTACCCTTGGTACACTAAGGATTTAAAAACTCTTCGCAACAACAGAAATAGGGCATGGAAGAAATATGTCTGTAGTTTAGACTCAAATGACCTGGAAACCTACAAACGTTTGTTTCTGGAATTTGAAAATAGCTCAGCTGCATTATATAATGAATATTTAGACAATATAAAGCTGAGAATACTGTCTGATCCAAAGAAGTTTTGGGGATTCATAAATACAAAGAAGAAGTTATTTAATAAGTCTATAAACGAAAGTTATTTTCCACTGTTTTGGAAAAAATCATTTATTAGTCCTATTTATAAAAAAGGTTGCAGGAATGATGTTATTAATTACAGGCCCATTGCTAAACTGTCATCGATTCCAAAACTTTTTGAGCGAATCGTGTATGATCGGGTAAAAATTCACTGCCGTGAAGTCATAACAACTCGTCAGCATGGTTTTGTTAATGGCAGATCTACGGTATCTAACCTACTCGATTTTACAACCTTTTGCTTAAACACCATTGAATCTGGTTGTCAGGCCAACTGTATCTACACTGACTTTAGCAAAGCATTTGATAAGTTACCACACAATTTAATTCTATTTAAACTTAAGTCCATTGGATTTCCACAATATTTTGTAAACTGGATTAAATAGTATTTGACAGAACGATCTTATCAAATACGATTCCGAGGGGTTTTGTCTACTGAGTTTATTGCGTTATCAGGTGTTCCTCAAGGAAGTCATCTTGGTCCACTTCTGTTTATTTTAGCCATTAATGATGTGACCCATATCATTGAAAACTCTCATCTGCTTATTTATGCGGATGATATGAAGATATACAGACAAATAAATTCTCAAGACAATTCAGCCCTACTCCAGTCCGATCTGAAATCTTTTGAAGTTTGGTGTTCTAAAAATAATATGTTTCTTAATCCAGATAAATGCCAAACTATGACCTTTTCGCGAAAAAGGAATAATTTAGTTTTTGATTATAAAATAAAAGAAACTGCTTTATGTCGTGTGGATGTCGTTAAAGATCTGGGAATATGTATGGATTCTAAGCTATCCTTTAACATTCATATTGATAACATTTGTAAAAAAGCATCTTCTATGCTTGGATTTATTAAACGCTGGGCCAAAGAATTCAATAGCATGATTACGACTACAACGTTGTATTATGCAATAGTGCGTCCTCACTTGGAGTACGCAAGTCAAGTTTGGTCTCCAAGTTACAATGTGAATGTTGATCGAATAGAGAGAATCCAAAAATCCTTTGTTCGGTTTGCCCTAAGGGGCTTAAGTGGATTTGACATTTTAAACCTTCCTCCTTATGAGGATCGCTTAAAACTTTAAAAATGCAATCATTGAGTGAGCGAAGGTAGTCTGCAGATATCGTCTATGTGCACCAACTCATCACCGGTGTATTCGATTCTCCAGAACTTCTTTCTCTTATAAATTTTAACTCTAATCGTAGAAGCAGTAGAAATGCTAACAATTTAATTTACTTACCATTTAGTAGAACAAATTATATGTTAACTGCTCCTTTAAGCCGTATGAGTAAATTCGTTAACAATTGTAGCTTTTTTGATGTTAACTTGTCTAAAGGTCAACTCAAGAGTAGATTAAAAACTACTGTGTAATTGCATGGTTATGTTTTTGCATGTTTAGTCGTGATGTCTTGTGTTGTCCTTGAGCCCAACCATATTTTGGTGGGTACATTTTTCTCACATTAACTTATTTTGAGCCACTAATATCAATATCGTTGAAAATTTCAGAGATTTTTGGGTTGTGACTTTGAATGCGTTAATGAGGAGAATGTGCGAAAAAGCTGTAGTTACTAAACTCTATTGTTATTGCATGAAAAAAAAAAAAAAAAAAAAAGACGACCATTGCATTGTTTCGTTTGCCTTCTACACTTCAACGAACTTCCGTTTCGGCATTTGTTTGAAGCTTTGGATAAATCAACCAGCACTGGACCAAGATCGGCAACCGGAAAACTGACCCGTCAAATCGAAACTTGTGAAACTCTTCCGGTAAGTTATTGCTATCACTCATTTATTATAATTGTCAACCATTTTTAATTATTTTATTACTATATATTTTCAGGTGGTGGACGGCTTCCAGAAAATTGAGTTGCAAAATATGCCCCCGCTCCAGAAAAAAATTGAATTTTCCACCGATTCGAAGTACTTATACGACATGGCCCATGCAATTTCTAGCGGCGTGGTTTCGGTGGATCTGGCTAACATCAAACCAGGGAAAATTGTACATTCTCGGTGGCTCACCAAGGCTGCTAGATTATTACGATTATATGTGACAACGGAAAATCCAGATGCAAATTTAGGAATTTTGGTTGAATTTATAATTAAATGTTATGTGCCAATGAACTTCAATATCAAGAATTACAGCTCTGTCGTGTACGGCAGTGCATTATTTTTCAACTTCATTAGTTGGTCATATTTCTAGAACCTCGTTTACGCAAAATTGTCAATCAAGTAATTATAGATAATTCATATTATGCGCATTCGGAAAATATCTTGTTATCAATGTTGTTTGATGATAGCAAAGAAAAGCGCGACTGTGCTATCAGCATTATTCTACGCTATCGAACAGATGTTGACGACCCAACGCAACTTAGAGCTTATAAAAAAACCAGATGTAAAGTTTAATTGCACAAGTTACACGGAAATGATCAATATGAATGACATAAATAACGTATTTGAACCACCATTCACGCGAAGCATTCCGTACGATATATTGAAAGAATATTTAAATCAAGATGATCCACCGTTTAATGATCCAAAAATTCCATCACACATACAAGGAACGGAACGACATGTTCAATTGCTAGCTAGCGTTTCCAAACGGGTTATACCGGAAAATGTAGAGGCTGTTATGGCGACGACATTAGAGAGCCGTGCGAAATTGCCCAGACTTGAAAGTAAAAAAGACTTCAAACAATAATTTTTTTAGTTTCTTTTCTATAACTAACTTAAATTAATTTTTTCATTTACATATGTTCTGACTAAATAAATTTCAAAAGAGAAAAAATAGATATTATTATAAATAAATAATAAATATTATTATAAATAAATAAATAAAAATAAAGAAAAAACATAGCGATTTCGCTGATTTTTTCATGTAAAGGCCAAAAATGGTGATTTTTTTAAATGTTTGTATGGGGAACCCCACAGGGGGGTTCCAGGGGGTGTGCCACTGGCATGGGTGGGTCGGGCCTCCAAAGTTAGTGGGGGTCGGTCATACATTTGGACTCGATTGGAGCACTCTAAATGGGTCAAAGTGGGATTTTTCAAAATTTGCCCCTATCCAAAAGTTCGAACCAAATTGGGGGACATCAGAATTCGTTTTAGAGGTATGGTTCCTTCGGCAAAAATTCTTATTTTGATCCCTAGAATACGATTTTTACAGAGCAATGGGCGATTTTTTTGCCTCCCCGCAAATCGACCCGGCCTAATATATATAGTATAGTATATCCCAACAGAGATTAAAAAATACACAATCGCAAAACAATACAGTCGGAACCAAATAAAAACCATACGGTGCAGGGAGTCGGATCCTCAGTACCGGCGGCTTTAGGTAGTGTGCAAGCGGGCTCCCAGTCGTCGTCATCAAATGACCGCAGTGCTACGGTGGTGGCTAACTTGGCTGTTGAAGCAGATAATGCTACAAGAAGTAACGAAAGAGGTAGTACTCCCGGTTCCTCATATAGCTGGGAGACTCAGAACCCCTTCAAGGGTACTCCAAGGGTTGCACGTTCTCCACAGAAAGCGGCCGATAGAGCATATGAGCGAACACGCTCATCACCACCAGCTCTATCAACACCACCAGTAAACCACGCGCAAGAAACGTCGGAAAGTGATATCATTTCCGTCAAAATTCAGAAGCTTGTGGAAATGATGGCCCTCCCTCAACGAAGCATTCACCAGCCTCCAAGAGACCTCGTGGACGAAATTGCAGCATTGCAGCATTGCACCAGAATGCATTCAAAGAGCGGCACAAACAGGGTGCCACCAAAGCAAAACCATCGGAACCACGACAAAGGCAGAGTGTGGAGACTCAAACAGAGTCCACAGTGCTCCCCACGAGAGCAAGGGGAGAACAACGTGACCCCCAATCGCTGACACCATCTGCCAAGAGGAAGCATAAAACACCTCTTCAAGGTCAAGGTACGGTTCAGATTGCTGGGGACAAAATCCACCAGGCTCAATCCAAGGACAACGCGAGTGCGCATGAAAAGGAAAACCCACCACGTAAGGAAGCGGTGAAACGGGGCACAGCTGACAAAGCTAGCCAGAAGCAACTACTACCGAAAGCAACTGAGAATATTGCTACTCCCCACGAGAGCAGTGTCCAGAGCCATAAGTGGACAAAAGTTCGAAAAAAACAAAGGAAAGTGAGGAGGCTACCGAAAAAGGACGCCATAGTAATAAAAACGGCAGGCGCAGCTTCCTATGCTGATATCCTCAGACAGGTTAAGTCTGAACCCCAACTAAAAGAGCTAAGCCAAAATGTCTGCTGCGTGAGAAAAACGATCAAAGGTGAGCTCCTGCTTCTCCTAGAGAAAACCTCGGACCTTGGCTTCGGAAAGTTCTAAAACGCAGTACAAACGGTACTCGGAACTAATGCCGAAGTCAAAATCCTCATTGAAGTTATCCAAATAGAGATAAGAGATATCGATGCGGTCGCTTCGAAAGAGGAAGTGCTTGAGGCAATAAAACACCAATTTGCTGATATGAAGGTGTCATCATCCAACATACTCAGCCTAAACAGAGCATATGGAGGCACCCAAATAGCAACAATTAGTTTGAAACCCGAAAGCGCCTTAAAGCTGACTAAAGCAGGCAAAATCAGAATTGGATGGGTTGTGTGCCGCATAAGGTCTAAAACAAACTCCATGAGATGCTTTAAATGCATGGACTTCGGCCATGCTGCATCAAAGTGCGAGAGCAAAGAAGACTGCTCAAAGTCCTGTTTTAGGTGTGGCAGCTTGGGCCATCGAGCCAAAGCATGCGAAAACGCAGCAATAAGCAGGCTCTGCGTAAGACATAAGAAGTCTGACACAAAGCACGCAACAACGAGCATCAAATGTCCTTTTACCAGAAGGCTTTGCGAGAGACTAAAGCACGATAAGGTTCTATCAGCTTAATGTCAACCACTGCGAAGTTGCACATGATCTCTTGAAGCAAGTTGCACGGGATGCCAACGCCGATGTTGCCATCCTCAGCGAGCCCTACCGTGCTAGAAACTCCGGTGACCAGATCAGTGATAGGTCTGGGAAAACATCCATATGGTACTGTGGCCAACGACAACAGCAAATTAGAGACACAAAATCTATGAACTACTTCATGAGGGCTAGACTGGGCGAACTCAATAGCTGCTACCTACCCCCAAGCCTTACTCTACAAGAAGCCACGAATGTTTTAGAAGAAATAGCAGATGACGCTGTCGGAAGACATCCAATAGTTATCGCGGGTGACTTTAATGCAAATTGAAGATAAGTGCAACCAAGCGGTTATAGTAGTGCGACAGTGGCTGAATACAGCGGGGCTCAGTTTAGTCGAGCACAAAACCCAGGCAGTACTAATAAGCAGCCGAAAAGTCGTTGAGACCGAGTTATTGTATGAAAAATAACTTAAAATTCCGTTTTTAAAGTTGCCATAAGAAAATGGTACGGGGAAATGTAATAAACGAGTTGGAGCCATGGCTGAATAAATAAGGTTGTCTCGTGGCTGATCGTACTCTCTCTCAGTACCCATTATTGTCAAAATCAATGCAAAGCAACAACAACAACTTCAGCGGCTTTACATGTTATCAATTTTCGTTTTCAGATTTTGTATGCGCTGTCAACTTCGATTTGATATTTATGGCAACTCGCTCTCACCCATGCGACAACCTTATTTATTCAACCATGAGTTGGAGCGACCTCTAAACGTTCATATTTTTCAATAAAATTTTCAGGAACTTATTTTTAAATATTATCGAAACTACTTCTCGAGTACTTTCCTTACAAATTAAAAAAACAAAATTTTTTGGTCACTCTAACCTACATATACAAATATGTATCTGAAAATTTAATATTTTTGTTCCGTCAGTTTTTAAGACTGCGAAGTTAATAAGTTTTCTTTTTTTACCTTTTGCCTACATATCTAAATATGTAGACACCTGAAAATGGAAAATTATTGTTCTGTTTTTTACAAATTCTTATTGTTTGTCATATGTTGTTTGTTTTTTTTTCGGAAAACATAAAGATCATAATAAAAACACTTAATCTCGTCGAATTGGTTTCTTTTTGTATTTAGGAGCGAAGTTTCTGCAGAGCTTTCGAATATGAAGACAACTATCAAAAGATTGGTTGAGCGAGTTACTGTTGTCGAAGCAGCATATGCTGATCTTGGTGTATTGAAAGAGAGCGTAAAAGAATTAAGAAATGAAGTGGAAACTTTCAAAGCCTATGATGTGACAACAACAACAACACAATCATCTACTCTGGATAGTGAAGTGAGAACGCTGAAGACACAATTAGAACATCATGAGTCTGAAGCTATTTCCACTGATGTCATCATACATGGAATCCCCTCTGCTGCAGATGAAAACCTCAGTGACATGTTTAGCAGAGTTTGTTCTGTATTAAAATGTGGCACTCTTAAGCTACGTGATATTTTCAGACTGCGAACCAACAACAACACGAGAAATGCAATGATCATCGCCAAGCTTGCGACATCGTATGAGCGCAAATATTTGTTTAAAGCTATTGCTGCATATCGAAAAACAAACAAACGGCAGCTATTTTTTAGCGACATCGGGTGTGGAGGAGGAGAAAATTTCTTCCTAAACGAAAGCCTTACTAAAAGAAATCGAGCAATTATGCAATATGCTAATCAGCTCAAGCGAGAAAATAGGCTTGTTGCTGTTTTAACACTGCGTGGACGTGTGTTTGTAAGAGCAAATAGAGATGGTGAGGCAAGAATAGTAACAAGCATAGAAAGCGTTGGCTGCATTGCTGGAACCAGTGAATAGCACAACAACAACAACATCAAATGAAGCAAGAATCTGATCTTTTTTATTATTATATTATGTTTTTCAATGTGTTTCTCTCTTATTGCTACTCTCCTAGATATCTCTCTTTTCCCTTCTTTCTCGTAATTTTCCCGACTTTCTTTTATACTTTTATCTTTATTTATATGTATCTTTCTAAAGTGAACTGGTTGATAGGAGGAGTGAATATGTCTCGTTGTTTTTGTTATTGTTTTGGTTTGTCTATTTTTTGTGTTTCCTTACTGTTGAATGTTTTGTCCTAATATCAACAATCGTGGCGTTAATAACAAAACTCTTGTGAATGTCTTATGTGGACGACACTCTGGTTTAAAAATTGTTCGTCTTAATGCACGAAGTCTAAATTCAAATAAGCTGGACTTCATGAACTATGTTTTTCAAGATTCCTCTGTTGATGTAATATGTGTGAGTGAAACGTGGTTTTGTAGTGATGAGTCTGATTCTGTTTATAGTATCGATCACTATAATGTCTTTAGAAATGATAGGCTCGGTAGAAAGGGAGGTGGGGTTGCAATATATTGTCGCAAGTATCTTAAGGCCAAACTTATACAAAAATCTGTAAACTGCAGTGTTGAGTATATCAATATATGTATCTATGATAACTTTACTAAACTGTTTGTATCGTGCGTCTACAACCCTAGCAAGTTAAATAGCTTAGCAGCATTATTTTCGGAAGTTTCTGATATTGCAACTGACTATAATTTTTTTGTAATATGTGGTGACTTTAATGTTAACCTTCTCTGCAATGATACCTACACTAAAGATTTATATGAAAGTGTTTCGTCCGTCGGTCTGTCTGTTGTTAATGATGTAATGCCCACTCGGTTTTCTTGTAATGATAATCCTAGTCTTTTAGATTACTTCATTGTGTCCGACTTATCACCCGTCTTACTCTTTGACCAAATTTATTTTTTGTCCGATCACGATTTAATTTTTTGTACTCTAAACATTAACTTAACGCTTAAATTGGAATGAAATTTGGAATAGTGAAACGGTTGGTGAAAAGTTAACGTTTTTTACAGATATTGTTAATAGACTTCTTGCAAGCTATGTTCCATTCAAAACTGTCACCATAAAAAATGCATCTTGCCCCTGAGGCTGGATTCTGAAAATTGCTAAAGCTAAATTTTTATCGCTAAAGCTAAATTTTCTTCGCTAAGATATTTTTAGCGATTTTGCGATTCTCAACCTGATTATCGCTAAATTTCTGTCGCCTATTCTCTAAAATTACTAGCTACTGAACGAAAGTTTAACGAATGATGAAACAGCTGTTGGCGAGGCTAAAATTTAAGCAATTATTGCGATTCTGAACGGATTTGTAGCGTTTTGAAGAAACTCTAATTTTGTTTTTAGCAATAATTTTAATATACAATTTTTCGTTGCCGCTAAAAGTGAAATATTGAACTTTTTTAATTGTTAACATAATTTTCTATTTATTAGTGATTAAAAAATGTATATTAAAGATATTTTAAATGACTAGTAAACCCGTATGCCGTCAAAACACCAAAATGCGAAAAAAATATCTAGTGTTAGTTTTTTTTTTTATTAAAACTTTTACATTTTTTGATATATGTCTGTATAAACTATACTTGATGTTATATTAAAAAAAATATATTATAGTGCATTAGTGCAATATATATAGTGCAGAGTAAAATGCACTGCGTAGTCTTTTTAATAAAAATGTTCACGCCATCAAAAGAGTGGGCTCGACTTAATGTCAATTATAATTGACCGTGTGTCAATACTGGGGCTTGCAGGAATATTGCAACTATTCGCAATGACTTTTCCAGAATAGTCAAAGGCAAATGATAAAGACATCGGAAATTGAAAAATTACTTTTTAAATAAAAAAAGAGTTGGCTGTGCCGTAGGTTTTGACAAGACACCCGTAGGTTTTGACAAGACAGTGTTTTTTATCCGTGTCCTTTTTTTTGTCCCTATCTTTCCTTTGTTCCCAAACTTATCCTCATCCTTCCGTTATTCTTTTATTTGTCCTTATAATTTTATTACTTCATTCCCAAACTCTTGTTTTAATCCCTGTTCAAGTTCTTCACTTAATCCTTGTCCGCATCCCTTTCCTAATTTGGAAAGGTGCGTTTTTGGTCTGTCTAAATCTTTGTCCTAATCCAGTGATGGGCGATTTGGCTCGCAGGAGCCTTTTGCACTTACGAGCTACCCGTTTGCACTTGGGTGCTAGACGAAGGGGACAGTCAAGAGCCAGCATGAAGGGAAGGAATACAAGAGCAGAATAAAATTCTTTACTGTCATATTTCATATTTCTCTCTACTCTCTCTCTTCTTATTCTACTCTCATATTTCTCATGCATGACAACATGCTTTGCCCACAAGTACAGTGGAATAAACACCAAATTCTCATAATACAAAATATAAAATTTAAATAATACATATAAATAAAATAAATAAATAACTGGCCATTTCAGCCCTTGAAAGGACTTTGACCTAGCTTCTTATGATCAATTGTGTTGTGCGTGTTATTAAGTTTGTACACAATTGATCGAGAACCGGACCTACATGCTTAACGCCGACTCCGAACGGCGATGAACCGAATGTTCTCGTTCTCAATAAGCTTTACATGGCATTTTGATTACTCTCTGAGGTTTGCCATTGTCTGCAGAGAGGTGGCGGCCGTACAGAAAAATTATTTTAATTCAAATAATTTTCTGTCGCTGCTGGGGTTCGAACCTGGGTCTCTCCAAAGTTCTTTGACATAGCGGCCACGCACTTTAACCAACTACGCCACGGACGCCAAATAATACATATAGTGGAATTTAAAAAATTTCCGTATATTTTCCAATCATAGTATTATTAACGTACAAAATTTTATTATACTATTCAATACTTCAAATTTTATATTAGGAGCATAATCAGGTGTAGTAGTATCTTTGTGAAGAATTAAAACAAATTATTCAACCAATGATAAATTTTCCACTGGTTCACTTTCTATGATAACGATAGCGTCTATTATAACGAATGATTGAATTATGAAAATACTGCAAATAAAAATATTTAAAATATAGAAAAACTCTAACAAAAGTTAAACAAAATTTTTCATACAAACAAAATTTGAAAATTTAGGATTTAAAAACATGTTATTGACCACAGTGCTTGGTTGAGCGACGTCGAAAATGAAAAGTGTTGCCGCTTACACATAATTGTATGCTTTATATATAGAACAGTTTCAACATTTGCAAAATCTATTAAAATTAGCTTAAAAATTGTAATTTAAAAAAAAGAAAATTTAGTTACATTTTTTAAAAGTAAAGTCAATGTAAAATTTGTAATTTTCAAACAAATAATTGTATATAATTATCATTTGATATTTGCAGTTGAAATTTTTATTCATTAATTGAGAGAGCTGGTAACCCTATTGCAGTCTTTGCTGAAAGAAAATTTGTTGTCAATGTTAGTTTCTCCGCAACTCTTGTGCGATGAACATCATGAACGGATGGATGTAGAAATTTTTGTCGTTTCCCTTTCCCCGCAAGTAGTTGTGCCCTTTGTCTAGCACTCGTTTGCACTTTGACTATTTTAGGAGCCGAAAATTTGCCCATCACTGTCCTAATCCATATCCTATAAAATATATTTGTACGTTTTTCACTTTTCTCTCCTGCTTTAATTATACAATAGTATGATTTTGGAAAATTTCAGAAAAAATAATATCACAGTTTTAGGCGCTACACAGAGGAATCACTTTCTTTGTAGAACATTGTTTTGCTTGTTTTTGTATAATACAGAATATTTAACCCCTAAATGCCCAGTGTATCTTTTTGGATACAACCGAGAAAATAAGCTATTTTTTTTTTATACATATTGGATATGTAGTTTCACTCAGAAAATTGTAAGTATCAAAAATTAAATTATTGACATAACTTTGTTGGTTTGGGAAATATTGACCGTCAAATTAAAAAAATAGTTTTTCCGTTTAATTTTTACGAAAAGTTCGCTTTTTGACATGAAATATCTTTTAAAATATTAACAATTTTAGAGTAAAACAAATTACTAGCTAGTCTGGTTCTCATAAAAATAATCGTTTTCCACGGTTTTCCTTGAACTCCTACAACCAAGCTGATTGATGGTATACCTCGAATGGAGAACTTATCAGCATTTTTCTTCTCACTCTTAATTTATTTCGCGTAATTCTTTGCGTATTACTTACTATAAAATTAATTCTACGCGCTGAATTCGTTATAAGCAGCCAACTATTACTTTTTTAATTGTTTTATTTACATATTTTGACATAAGCATCGCTAAAAGTACGCCGCCAGCGGCAAATAGCTGAAGTAAAATTTTTAGCTAGGCGACTTTAAGTTGAGAATCGCAATTAAGCGAAATCGCCAAGGAACTTGACGAAGAAATTTTTTAGCATTTTAGCGATAGAAAATAAGCTTTATTTAGGCGATTTTCAGAATCCAGCCTCTGGTTCAATGTCCGAGTTCAGAATGCAATTAATAAACGGAATCGATTGCACAGTCTGTGGAAAAAGAATCCTACTAGAGAGAAATGGAAAAATTATAGAGCAGCTAGGAATGAGTCTATAGGTATAATTAGGCACAGCAAAAAATTTTATTTTTCCTCGAAGCTAAAAACATCTCTTCCATCCAAGGTTTTATGGAATAACGTGAAAAGACTTGGTATTAGTAGTGATATAAAGTCTGAGTGTACTATTGATCCTGAATACCTTAATAATTACTTCCTGTCAACTTCAAAAAACCTGGGCAATATCGACTTTGTAACTCTTAGGCATTATGCTGAACAAACTTTTAAATTTTCTGCGGTGAATGAAAGCGATGTTGGAAAGTGCATTCAAAAAATAAAATCAAATGCGGTTGGAGCAGACGGAATCCATATTAAATTCTTAAAACTCATTATTCCATTTATTCTCAATCCACTAACGAATATTATAAATCACTGCTTTACAACATCATGCTTTCCGAACTCTTGGAAGGCTGCAATCGTTCTTCCTGTACCCAAAAAAACAAAAGCGAGCGAGGCCAATGATTTCAGGCCAATCAGTATTTTATCTTGCCTATCAAAAATTTGTGAATCACTAATGGCTAATCAAATTTCTAACTACATATCCCATAAAAAATTATTATCTCCATTACAGTCAGGTTTTCGCGTTGGGCATAGTTGTTCCACTGCTATGCTTAAGGTTTTAGATGATATTAGATACTCGTATGATGATAGTTTAGTAACATTGCTGTGCTACTTGACTTCTCAAAAGCGTTCGATATGGTTAATCACTCCTTGCTTTGTCTTAAGCTGAAATATAATTATGGCTTTTGTGATAGTGCCGTGTCCCTGCTGAGAAACTATCTCTCAAATAGAACACAGAAAGTAAAAGTCGGCGAAAATTACTCGAAGTATTTTCATGTGTGTAGTGGGGTACAGCAAGGATCGGTTATTGGGCCGCTCTTATTTTCTATTTTCATAAACGATATCTTCAGCGTATGCAAATATTCAAACATGCATGCTTATGCTGATGACATACAGCCAAGGGCATCCACAGGGGGGGGGGGGGGGGGCATTTCTCCCCCTCCCCCTCAACTGAAAAATTTTATATATTTTTATTTCCTGTGTATATGTAACATTTTTATGTTACTGTGTATATGTAATATTTTTATGTAACTTATATGTTACAAAGTTTTAAACCTTTAAGTTCTGATTTCTTATACTATGTTTACATTACCTCGAAACTACACAGTTAACTTTGAAATTGGATACTTAACTGTTTCCCATACAAAATCTTAACTATCTCGCAAAGCAGTTAAGTTGAAACTGCGACCCAAACCATCTCATTTTGCTTTGCAACACTGTGTTTTCATCAAGAACAAAAGGAAATTTAAAAAAATGACAAGGAAATGTCACACACAAAAAGCAAAACAACATTTGAAAACAATTTCTTTTCATTTGATGATTCGGTTAAAGACCACCAGTTTAGAAAACACTTCCTGCTAATGATGAACAAAAACTCCTACAAGGCTTTTATCACACATATTGTAATATTTTTAATTTTTTTTTTTTTGCAACTATTGTTTTTATTAATTGTGTTGCATATATGGAGTCTAAATATTATTTGAGAAATCAACAAAGTGTATCAACACTTTGTTCCTACCAAAAGTAGCGAGGCGGCACGCAACGTTTGTTAAAAACAATATTGATAATTTTAAACAAAGTGTTAACGCACTTTGCCAAAGGGAGCTAGAGACGTGTCGGTTTCAAAAAAGCCTCTAAGTCCTGTCTGAGTCCGTTGTCTAGTCGTCTGAGTCTAACTATGTCTGAGTCCTTATCTAACTACACTCAAAGTGAGAGCAAAAATAACTTACTCTCACCGAGTATTAGTTTACTTGAAATGAGAATTAAATCATTCTCATCCCAAGTCTAGCTACTGTCAATTGTTTTTACTAATCTGTTCTGTTCTTATATATAATTGTAATAAAATATATAATAAAAAAAAATATAATAAAAAAAAAAAATATATTAAAATAAAAAATACCAAAAATAGACATAAGTAATACACAAAATAATTTTTAATAAATAACTGTATGATAAAAAATAAGTAGCGATTAAAAATAAATAAAGAAAAAACTTACGAGAAATAATAAATAATATACTATAAATAGTAAACAATGTTCAATAAATAATAATAATGAATAAAAATAAAACCTAAACAGATAATTAACTGTCTGAAATAAAAAATTGAATAAATATTAACAAAAACCTAGCTCATCTAAAAAATAGAATGAAGTTTAATGAATAAAATGTTTGATATTAGGATTTTCCCATTGCTAAGTGGGAGCTTAACAATAGGAATGAAGGAAGCCGAAGAAATATAAAAAGATATTCAACCCGATGAAAAAAGTGGAAAACGACCCATTACCTTATGCCTGGTTAAAGCCGTGTAGGCGCGTGGGCTTCCTTTAAGAATTCTTTTCTCTTACCACCAAGTAAGCTCATCAGAAAGATTTAAAAATAAAAATTATTCTACCGACCCTCTATAGACTGAATGTTACACATTCGAAGAAAACTACGGCTAATCAAAAGAAATTTGTAAAATTATATAAAACATTCATGTCTAATTAAGGTACTATTACCGTCTAGAATGCTAAAAAATAACATATTCAACAATTTTTTTTTTCACTTTATTTATTATACAGTACCGAGCAATACCGTTCGGATGTTTGTCAATGTTAATTTGTTATTGCTGTAAAGAGAGAAATAATACTCCGATCGTTTTGAAATTTTGAGCACTTGTTCTTTATATGTACTCTTTTCTCCCAAGTATAACATTTTAAAACAAACACAAAAAGAAACTAATACTATTCTTCTAATATGCAAATATGTCAATGCGAACGGTTTTGCACGTTCACTTTAATTTTGAAATAACATTATACTCCTTCCAATAATCCCGTTAGTTTACTCCCAAAAATTATGTTTATTGCATTTGATGTGTTATATTTAATCATTCTCATTTGGTATTACGTAAAGTTAAGTTCTAATATTTAAATTTTTTCAATTCGACTCAAGATAAGAAAAACAATGAAAAAAATTCCGGCAGATCTTGAAAACCGTGTTGTTGTTTTATTACGAAATAATAATAGCATAGGAAAAGTTGCGAAAATTACCGGCCTTAGCAAATCAACAGTTTTTTCAGTGCGAAAAAGAAATAATTTGGAGAGTTCTGACAATTGTGGTGGACGACCCCGAGTTTTAAATGACACTGATGCTCGGCATATGGAACGCTTGATACGAAATTCATCAAAAATTACACCTAAGGAGGCTTCACAAATGATTAATAAACCAACTAGTGAGTGGACAGCCAGAAGAGCTTTAAAAAAAATTGGTATGGTCGCGTCAGTAAAGAAAAAAAAACCAGCCCTTTCAAAAAAAAACATTGCTGCACGTTTGAAATTTTGTCGTGAACATGCAGAGTGGACTGTGAAAGACTGGAAAAGAGTGATATGGTCAGACGAAACAAAAATAAACCGTTATCTGTCCGATGGTAAATCATACTACTGGCACCGTCCTAATGAGTCTCTTCAACAACACCAAGTTAAGCAAACTTTAAAGCATGGAGGTGGTGGCATAATGGTGTGGGCTTGTTTCACTTGGTGGCATGCTGGACCAATTGTAAAAATCAATGGTATAATGAATAAAGAATATTATTTAAACCTTTTGAAAACTAATTTGCCAGACTTCGTCGATGAATGTGCATACCCCATTGATGAAATCATTTTTCAACAAGATGGGGATCCGAAGCATACTGCAAAAATCGTAAAGGAGTGGCTAGAAAATCAACAGTTTAAGACTTTAAAGTGGCCAGCGCAAAGCCCAGACCTCAACCCGATCGAGAACCTATGGGCTATTGTAAAAAGAACGCTTACGCGGCACGATAGTCCTCCAAAAAATTTGGATGAGCTATGGGAGCGAGTTCAAGCAGCTTGGAACGAGATTCCCCATTGCACGTTGGAAAAACTGGTAGAAAGTATGCCAAATAGGATTAAAATGATAAAAACAAGAAAATGACTTTGGTCCAAATACTAAAAAAATTGAAAAATTAATTGTTATTTCAAAATTAAAGTGAACGTGCAAAACCGTTCGCATTGACATATTTGCATATTAATAGAATATTATTAGTTTCTTTTTGTTTTTGTTTTAAAATGTTATACTTGGGAGAAAAGAGTACAAATAAAGAACAAGCGCTCAAAATTTCAAAACGATCGGAGTATTATTTCTCTCTTTACAGCAATAACAAATTAACATTGACAAACATCCGAACGGTATTGCTCGCTACTGTATATGGTTATCAAACCTTTTTTTTATTAAACAGTTCTTGAAGATTACGAAAAAATTTTTTATTTTTATTTTCTATTTATTGTACATTTAATATAGAGTGTTAAAATTTTCTTCGCAAAAACACTGCTGCTAAAAAAATGGCGGACATTTGAAAATGTTTTTCAAAAATCGCCTTTTTTCAATCTTTTTTCAGATTCAAAAATTTTATATATTTTTTTTTTTGTGGTAAACTACCACACAGGATATAAAAACAAACAAAATGCTGCAAAAATTATTAATAACGGCCTAGTAGATCCGAAGATTAAAAAAAGTACGCCAGTTAAAAAAACCTTAACTCGAGAAAAATGCGTGTAAAGTTTTTTTTACACCTGCGAGCCGAGAGCGCGCTTCAATTCAGTCGTTATATCTCGGCACTGGCTTCGAATTTCGATTTAATATTTTAGACAGTTATAATTAAAGGTATAAAGAATCTTAAAATGTAAAAAAACAAAATTTCATTTTTTGAAAATTCTAGACGGTAATAGTACCTTAAAAAAACATTAAGCAAGTTGCTCTGTTCATAACTGAACGAGCATTCAAGAAAAACGAATATTAAAAAATTTTTAAAACACAAACACAAGATAATCATGCACTCTTTTAATAAATTATACACACACACACACATTCATACAAACAAAAGAAAAAATTAAAACAGCTATTTTAAATGATAATAAAATAAAATAAATACCTTGAAAATATCTTTTTCAGTCTGAACAGGTCTTTAATTTTATTTAAAAACGAACGACAATTATTTTAAATATTTTTAAATACATTTAATAAATGTCAATATGATTTTGTAAACCAAAAGTTCTTTATACTGGAAGTTAAATTAAATAACAGTGTTTACAAAGTTTGCACAGAAAATCTCAGGCAATAAAATTTCATAGGTAACATTCCAGGTTCATTTTCATAAACGTGCACACCAATGCATACCTTAGCCCCCCTCGACAAATTCCTGCGGACGCCCATGCATACAGCTTTATCTTTCTCGTAGATCTGGTCTTATGGAAGATCTGGTATGTAGGCTAAATGAGGATCTGAAGAGTATAGAGCAATGGGCTTCTAGTAATGGGCCTCAGCTAAATGCTTTAAAGTCATATGTGTTACCAATTAGTAAAAATTATGTTTTTTTTCGAAGATATACCGGATCTGTTTTTAAGTGACAAAAAGCTAACTCTCGTCAGTAAAATTAAAAATCTTGGTTTTCATATCAATTCTACATTGACCTGTACCGACCACATTAACAGTATAGTTAGGAAAATTTACTTTATCTTACGTAACCTCAGAGTCTCAGTGGAATTCACACCGGTTGAAATGAAACGTAAACTTGTTCTACAACTTATAAATAAATAAAATAAATAAATAACTGGCCATTTCAGCCCTTGAAAGGACTTTTGACCTAGCTTTTTATGATCAATTGTGTTGTGCGTGTTATTAAGTTTATACACAATTGACCGAGAAATGGACCTACAGGCTTAACGCCGACTCCGAACGGCGATGAACGAAATGTTCTTATTCTCAAGAAGCTTTACATGGCATTTTTGATTACTCTCTGAGGTTTGCCATTGTCTGCAGAGAGGTGGCGGCCGTACAGAAAAATTATTTTAATTCAAATAATTTTCTGTTGCTGCTGGGGTTCGAACCTGGGTCTCCAGGTTCGTTGACATAGCGGCCACGCACTTTAACCAACTACGCCACGGACGCCACAATAACTTACGCCTGTAATAACTTACGCAGAATGTGTGTATATAGTACATTAGACTCGCAATTACAATTAAAATTATGTTCAGCATTCAATCAAGCTACAAGATACGTCTTTGGTCTACGTAAATATGACCACATCTCGCAGTTCAAAAAATGCATTCTTGGGTGTGACATTCAGCCTGATTCTTGTTGTCACCTCACTTATGTGAGTTTTGTCACAGTCGGTGTCACGTCACTTGAAAAGTGGTATCTTGGCTGTCACGTGACGTGAGGTAAGGGAACATTTGAAATGAAACAAAATATGTTATTAAACACATCTAAAAATGGTAAATAAGTGACAGCTGTGCAAAAAAAAAGTCAAAAAACAAAAGAAGCAAAAAACGAAGTCAAATAAAATAAGCTTTAATAATTTATTATGAGTTCTTTTGTGTTATGGTTTTCGGATTCTGATAGTGCAGATTATAGTGAAAACTTAAGAATTATTAAGAAATTAAGAAAAACACTTGTTCTTCCTGGGCTGAAAGGTGAGCTACACGAAATGGACCACCTCCGGTACAGTTTATCTCCTTTTTATTATGCGCCAATTTTTCGCGGATCTTCCGTTTGTAATCGGTTCAAACCTAGAACAATTTCATTGAATTTAATAGCATTTAAAATAAAGTCGTCACTCCGCAGTTATGCTATTGCTATTGATGTACGTAAGCATAACTTCAAGGCGACGACTGCAATTGCAATTGGAGGGCCCAAACTATTCAGCTTTGAGGACAACAAGTGCCATTTACCCTCAAAAATGGCTTTATTTATGCAGCAATTTTCTGCATATTTTAAGCCCTTGGCTACAGATGCGTTTTTGATCATAAATGTGACCATCTCCTCGAACTGCCTCCTGGTGGTTATTTTCAAGCTAAAAATAATTAGTTATAAGCAATTTCTATCAATAAACTAGAATTTTTGTTCATTTACCTTTTTTCTGCTTCCATCTCACTTCAAAAATTGCGGCGCTTAAAATATCACTTAAATGCGACACACGGCGCCTTACAGTGACAACTATAATATGACGAAAAAATTATTTAGCTGTGTTTAGTCACGCATGTGACGCAGGTCGCTGTTCAGTGACTACTAGAATATGGTTTAGAGTCGCAGTGACTTGTGTCACCTCACTCCGCCAACTAGAATAGAGGCAATTTTTAATTACCTAAATTCTAGAAACTGTATATTCTTGCATAAAATAATGACGGACAAAATACCATCTTATTTGTTTAAAAAAATTAAATTTGGTCACTCCTCAAGAAGCTCCTCGCTTACTCCACCTAGCTATAATTATTTAAATTCTACAAGAATGGTTTTTATTAATGCCACCTGATTATGGAATTCTACCAAGTCACATAAGAACTTTAAGGGAAACAACAAATTTTAGACATGCTGCAATTCAATATTTTTCTTCTAACTGAATTATTGCCAGTTTTCTTCAACACTACTTCTCTCAACTTCTTTTCTCAGCTATCGCCTCAAACATCTTAATTCTATCGCCTCAAACTCTATTGCTTCTTAATATAGGGGTATCTTTTAAATATATTTAATAATTATATATAAGGTTAAATATAAGTCTGCAATTTGAATTTAAATTTAATTTAGTTATGTTATTAAGTTGTTTGTTATAATCCTTGTAATATCTCTGTAAACTGTACATTAAAAGAACTAAGTTCTTATAGTTCTATGAAATAAATAAATAAAGTGAAAATAAAGTGAACGGATGTTTTCACAAAGTTAAAGTTATGTTGAGATTCATTCGTTGTCTCGTTCTCTTGCTCTGTGTTGAATTCTATCTCAACGGTTTCACCGAATCCTAGTGTTTGTCTATATTTTTGGTGGGAACGGATGTTTTCACAAAGTTGAAGTTATGTTGAGATAAGTCAGCTGTTAGAGTTTAGTCAGCTGAGTTGTTTAAGTCAGCTTAGATCACCCGAAGTTGCAATACTTTACCGTTTGTTCGTTACATCGATTTTCTTCTTCGTTCTAAAGTACTGCATTTGCGGCTTAAGAAATTCACTTAAAAATACTTATGATTTTTCGAATTATAGCTAATTTTGCAAGTGAGTTTATGGTAATTTACGTGATGAGAAAATCCTTTAAGGGGGATTATATACCCAGAAGCTGAAAAAAGGTCATGTTTGTGAATTTTTTTAAGGAAACCTAATGAGGGTTTTTATACCTAAAAAAATACACATTCAAGAGTATGTTATTTTAATTGAAAAATAATGTAATATTAAGGTTTATAGAGTTTATAGAGCGCTGTGAAAAAAATGTGAAATGCGGTGAACAAGGTTGCTCCTCCTAAATTCATCTCAAACCAAAAAATGAAAAATATTATTAAATTAGCCTTTTCCTGGCGCGCGTTGCTGCACTCTGCAACTATATGGGAACATAAAAGGTGTATTCAAAACTTTTCTTAAACTCATAGTTTCACACCAGTGTCATTTTCCACTGACCGTTTTAGTTTTCCAGTGGCAGGAGATCACCAAATAGTAACTCCATTTTGAGTTTGTATGTAAGTACTGCTACTTTTACTTTCGTAGCTATTCGATAATACAAATTGTATGGGTGGAGCCACACCCCCTTATATAATGCCCAACCCAGTTTTCTAGTAGATGGACATAACCCAGTTTTAGTAGTTTCCGACTGTGAGCATACAGACAAAATTACCAAAATGTAGCCAAATCGACGAAAACCATAGGAAATATAGCATTTTTATTGATTTGTGTGCGGTAAAAGCAGGTGTCACAGAAATTTAAGCCATCTCGTACTTAAAAAGAAATGTACTGCCAAAATTTTAGCTCTATCGGCTCAGTAATTTTGAAGTTTCCAGCCATCATTGGACACAATCGCGGTACTGTCGGATTTTCCGCTCGACGGATATCATTCTTTCCGACGAAATAAAAAAAGCAATCGAGTTATTCGACGAGAAGGGATAAAATTTAAAACCATGCAACACTATTCCTCTCATTTTCGGTATGGCTGTCAGATTTTCGAAGAGTGTGATACTGTATTCAGTGTTGTGCTTTTGTAAAACTAGGGGAAAGGTCACTTTAATCACAAAAAACATAAGTTATAACTGCTATAACAAACGTTGTTTTTTAATCACAAGTTATGTTTTTTTTAATAAAAAATGTTTTAATATGTATAAATATTAATAAAAACTCAATAAACAATAAAATAAATGAACATGAATGAGTTTTTTTATGGTATGACGTCCATCTCTTGAGGAAAATGTGCAACCGTGGCGAATGTTTTCTTCACAACAAAAACAGCTTATTTTCTGAGAAAGTTGAAAATTGAGTTGTAAGTTAATAATATTTTCTAGAAATTATTGTTTTAATTGTTTTTCCTTATATTTAGTCAAAATGGATACGATATACGCATTTATTTTAGCACAGCGCGAGGAAGAAATACAAGCAAATGTGCACCAAACAAAAAAAAAACATTACGAGAGCTTATACTCATAGAAATGAGAGATAAGGAAGTGGTGTTCTGGAATAAAAATGCGGCATTTTTCTTGCTGGTGTATGTTCCCACTAATACATTAACATTCACTCAGGGCCGTATTCGATTGTTACGTATAGCTAGGCGCAGTTTTTCTAATTGGAATTGTATATTAAACAAGTTTCTTTTTAACATTTTTGGCGTAGTTTAAAATTTATGTCAATGCTTTATTTTATTTTGAAATTATTCTATTATTGCATTTCCACACCACCCTTGAGGTATACAATTTGGCGCGTTACCGATTTTTTTTGGGTGTTCGGTTTCCCCTGTAGGCCTATTTCGCCCATAAAGAAAAGAAATCATTAGTAAAATAATTATAAATAATTCAGCTACTAAAGTAAACTACTAAACCAAACTACTACTAAGCTACTAAACTCCTTTAAAATGAATAGTTTTATGGAGCTTTTGTCTGATTGAAGGCTTATCATTTATTGTTTTTGTTATATAAAAATATCGCGTTTTTAAAAAAATGTCAATTAATGATTTGACTACGATATTATAATGGCCGGAAGACTTTATATGACCTTCAAACATACTTTCTCCAATAAGAGATTTTTGTGTATTTAATAATATTCTATTATAATATATTTTTTGCAAAATAGATTTGACAATTTCCTTCAGTGATGCAATGCGTTTAGATTTTCGTCTTACTTTTTCATTGAGGGTTTTTATTTTTCTATTTTTTGCTCTAACTATTTTCCGGAGCACGTGAAGCTTTTCTTTTGCTACTCTTTTTCTTGACGTTGATGATAAATCATCGCAAGAATCTAACGCTCTTTTTGCTGTCATTTTTTTTGCGTCTGGCAAAGGAAAATTAAAATTTGTGACAGGCTCAGTAAGATTTTTTTTAATCGTCGGTGGTACAATCTGTACATTCTCAATAATTTGTAAATTTTCTTTATTTGAGCCATGCGTCACCCCAAAACCTATATTTCGACTACCTAGTGCTTCAACATAATTGTTGCTGCAGATAGGAATCAAATCAATGTCCCTAAAATATTGGTTCATATATATACATTTATTAACCATAATGGATGAAGTTTATACTTACATGTGATCACTAACAACACCTAGATACGGTATTGCAGACGGAAATAACCGTTTACTGCATTTTGAAAATCCGATGAAGTCGTTCTCAATGGGTGATCAGAACAAACAACTGATATGTTATTAACAGCATCGGCTTTCAATCTAAGCGCACAAATCCATTTATACCTAATGTCCAGGATGTGCGGAAATCTGAAAATAATCACAAATCTTTATAATATTTATTTAATATACTGAAAGAATGGGCGCCCTGAAAATGGGTGGCCCCTTAAAAAATTGAATGCGGCCTTGCAGGTGTGCTCTCCCTTTGACAATTCTTATCGCAAAAAAAATGGCGCGAAAACAGTTCCCTCTATTTTCGATTTTTCTAACATTTCTGATTGGAAATATATTTATTTCCAATTCATAATCACTTATTTAGAATAACTTTATTATAAATAACAATATTATTCTATTAAAAACACACCGGTGTGGAAATCATTACCTGTGAAAGGAAATAGCACTGTTCTTGAACTTTTGGCTATTTTCACAGCTATGCACAATACAACGCATGTTAGTAAAATTGTTTAAAAGTTTATTAATTATTATTTAACACTTTTTAGCGATGACAACCACTTTTTAATTAATTTATTCTTAATTTCTTACAAGCACTTTGCACTGTTTACTAAAACGACAAGAACTGTCAAAAAAACATACGAGAAAAATGCCGCACTACACGTACACTGTATGTGTGCAAAACACCATTTCCTTATTTTTTACTTCTATGCTTATACTATGTTCAGACATCTAGTAATCTTTCTAGTATTTGTACAAATACTAGATGTCTGTACAAAAATACTACAAAAAAACCAACAGAGCAATCTAGCATTTTTGTGGCATAAATACTATGTTCGGAACATTGTATTCTTGCTAGTATTCATAATAAACACAGCCAAAGCAAATTGAACAGAGCCAAAAATTGCGAATGACATTTCGAAAATCTATTGTGAATACCAATCAGAAAGTTTTTTAAAGAGACGTTAAATAAAAAAGTGGAAATTTTTAGATTAAATTTTTGAAAAATGTCGAAGAGGGCAAGAAGTTATCTTGCAAGCGAAGAAACCGAACTGGTAATTGATATATGGAGGGAAAATATAAGTGGACTGCGCGGAGTGCATAAAAATGTTCACATTTTCCATAAGATGAGTGCGGAACTTCTAAGGCGCCACGCAATTAATTTAAGCGTCAAGGAGCTGAGATCACGTATCAACAATCTGAGTAAAAGATACAGGTAATGTTTATATGAATATATTTCTCCAAAACTAAAGTATGTGCTTGCCTTGATATGTTTCAGAGAGGAGAAACGTGCAACAGGGCCATCTGGGGGCTCCCGTTTCACATGGAAGTATTTTAAAAAAATTAACGAGTTTTTGGGATCATTCAAATCATACAACGCCCAACAAAATATGGAGGAATCTTTTAGTTTCGGTATGAATTTCTTTTTATTGACTTAATCATTATTAACAGCTTCAATTAAAATCAATTTCAGAAGAAAATTTATCACCACCTTGCTCATCAACACAAATGACTGCTGATTGCTCCTCAGTGTCACCATCACCTACTGCAAATTCACCACCAAACGTCATGTTTTCCGATTCACTGTCAGAGATGCCATGTTCTCTACCAGGTCCCAGTGCATCAGCAGCCAAATTTGATGAAGGATCATATAAAAAGAAAAATAAGAAGAAACCAGTCGATGAAGTATTGACAGGAATAGCAACTGAAGAGCATAAAATGATGAACAGCTACTTAAAAAAATCGTCCGAAAATGAAGAAAGAATCATAGGTCTTCTGGAGCAAAATAATGCATTGATCGCATCATTGCTAAATAAAAGCGCATAATTTAAAAACTATGTTATTTATATGAATAAATAAATATATAACACTCACATTGAAGAAAGTGTTCCGCTATCGCCTGCCTTATTTTAACTCCATCTTTTGCAGATGATCCAGCAATACTTCTACTCGGTTGTGGTTTAGTCTTTTCTGCGTTTAGATCCTGCATCCAAGACTGATTTATTTTGTCATTATGGTTATTGCATATGTTGTGCAATATGCAGCAGGCTGTAATTATTACATTGACATTTTTCATGTCTACTTCCAAGCCTTTTCCAATTTTTATGAAGCGTGCTTTCAGGTGGCCAAATGCGTTTTCAACAACACGACGGCATGAAGAAAGACGCTTATTAAATGTTTCTTTATATTGGGTTTTATCAACGGAAAAAGGAAATGGTTTCATTATATATCGTGAAAGCTTAAATGCCGAATCTACAATAAGCAGGATTGGCACTTGTACACCTCCTATATTTCTTGAATGTCGATCAAACACTTCATTATTAACGTGACATGATTTTAGCGCTGAGTTTTCAAAAATTGATGAGTCGTTGCTCTTTCCTGGTATGCCAACGCATATGTAAGTGAATCTGTACCGGTGATCCACAGCAGCAAACAGAACGGTGGAGTACCACCCTTTAAAATTATAAAAATCACTGGCTTCGTCTTTCGGACGTTTCACTTCAATATGGCATCCATCTATTGCACCATAGCATTGTGGAAATCCAAGCTGCTCAAAGCCATCAACGATTTCTTCAATTTTGCCATCTGTAGGGGGATACGCGTCAAATACTTGTTTTTTAAAAACTCTGCATATTTTTTTGCATACATCGATGACGTTTCAGACACTGTGCTCTTTCCGATGCCAAATAAACTGGCTACTGTACTGTGCTCAGCCGATGACGCCAGGGCATAGAGTGCCACCGAAATGCGTTTCTCCAGTGGAATGGCGAAACGCCAGTATGTATCCAGTTTTCGTAAATTTTTTAATGCATCCACCAATATTGTGAACGTGGCCCTTCCCATCCGGAAAACATTTTTGAATTTTTCGTCACTGAAAGATGGAATATCGTTCTCAAAATATCGCGATTTTTCCACCTGGTAAGTTTTCCAATAAAGGATATCAGAATAAGTGGTCAGTAATATTCAAATTATTTTTCGCCTTACAACTGTCCAATATTTCCTGTACCTTCGAGTTATTTTCTTTGAAGAAGCCAGCAATCGATATCTTCGAGATTCTTTATAAGCCATTACCGCAAGATTAATATATTTTCTGCTTTTATGGCGCAAAACTATTATGTTTACGTTATTAGATAAAATAACGCTTAATGCCTTCTCCATATTCCCAAATTATATTAAAAAAATATATGTCAAAACAGCTGTTTAAATACAATAAAAAAACAATACTAGTTGTCTGAACACAATCTAGTAATTCAAAATAATTCGATAGTATTTTAAAATTTATATACTAGATGTCTGAACATAGTATTAATGTGCTTGATCTCAGCGACTCTGAGTACTTTGAAACATTTTATTATTAAAACATCTTTTAATTTTTTCCTATCATAGGTTCATAAAAAACTTTAGAGTGAACAAGGAGCTGTTTAAGTACTTGGTGGACGAAATGGAAAAGAAGCTTCTTTCACGACGAGCGGACAGCTTATCAGCGGCAACGAAACTTGCGTGCGTCCTCCATTTTTTGGCAGAAGGCGGCAGTCAAGAAGCTTCTGCAAAGGATTACCGTGCCGGTATTGGATAGTCGACTTTTTGCGAGGTAAAATAAATAAATAACTGGCCATTTCAGCCCTTGAAAGGACTTTAACCTAGCTTGTTATGATCAATTGCGTTGTGCGTGTTATTAAGTTTGTACACAATTGACCGAGAACCGGACCTACATGCTTAACGCCGACTCCGAACGGCGATGAACGGAAAGTTCTCGTTCTCAAGAAGCTTTACAAGGCATTTTGATTACTCTCTGAGGTTTGCCATTGTCTGCAGAGAGGTGGCGGCCGTACAGAAAAATTATTTTAATTCAAATAATTTTCTGTCGCTGCTGGGGTTCGAACCTGGGTTTCCAAAGTTCTTTGACATAGCGGCCACGCACTTTAACCAACTACGCCACGGACGCCACTTTTTGCGAGGTACTTACAGAGTTTCTCAACTTCATGGAAGAACATTTGTGCACCACCTGTATAGTGTTAAAAATGACTGACGAAGAGGAAAATGCAGCCAGACTGTGGTTTTACGAAAAGTCCGCATTTCCAAACACTATAATGGCAATTGATGGCACACATGTCCGCATTATTGCTCCTAAGGACGACAAGCATCTTTACCTAAGACTTTATTTTCATAGTCTTAATGTTATGATGGTAAGATCTTTTGGTAATAAGAAAATTTTGAATTTTAATTTGTGCACATTTTTGTAGGCTTGCGACCACAAACTGACGGTACGGTACATTGATGCACGCTACGCCGGATCCAATCATGATTCGCATATATGGGCAATAAGTGGTATGCGACAGAAAATGATAACATGTTATGAAAATGGTTTCCGCAACATTATATTAGGTAAATGTATATTACTGTTTCATAATTAACACAAATCATAAATGTTTATTTTTTCATTGAAGGAGATGCAGGATATCCATTGGAACCTTGGATAATGGTACCGTTCCGAAGTCCAACCACCGAGGCTCAAACACGCTTTAATAGAAAGCATAGTAGTGCCAGAATGATTATCGAGAGAACATTTGGCATCATGAAAAATCGATGGCGATGTTTGCTAAAAGAACTTCACTATTCTCCACAGAAAGCGTGTCAAATTGTCAACGTTTGTACAGCACTTCACAACATGTGTTTAAAGTTTGGTGTTCCTTTATCTTTTGATACCGTTGATGAAAATGATGGTAATGAGGACATCATTACTTCGGAAAATCAAGAAAATGAAATTGAAAGAAGAGAATGGAAACAACAAGCTTTAAATATCCGCCTATCTATTATGAATTCTTTGTAAAAATTTGTTTAATGTTTCATATGTAATATTTTGTAATATACTTTATTAAAAAAAAATTGGTTTTAAATTAAATATGAATTATTAAAAATAGTTTTATTTGCTGTTTTTAAAATGTCAATTTTAAAAGATAACAACTTGTTGTTTCTGGTTCTTTGCAATTCATTTTAACAATTTCTTTGATGTGTCGGCAGTCGCGTATAAAATTTTGCTTTGTTTGGTACATACGTTTATTTAACGCAAAAGTGGTCGATATGTGTAAAGTTGGTTGCACTTTTTTTTCTGTCTTGTTACGTTATTCTGATTGGCCATTGTGAATAGTCAGCTTGAAAAGATCGTTATACAGAATTGTTTTATAAAAGTGAATGCAAAGGAAAAAACTTGCAATGAATACCAATCGTGAACAATTCGTAAAATTATTGGAGCTACTGGAATCTGAGCCAGAAATTGCAAATGGGGTTTAAAAAAATTAAAGAGGATCAAATTGAATTTTGGAAACGCGTTCAAATTGAGCTTGACTGTCATGGGCCACCAGCAAAGGATGTTACAGCTTGGAAGAAGGTAGGTGCACTCCGAATTTTAATTTTTAAACGGAAAATATTTCAAGGTTTGGTCTGATTGGAAAAGAGCTGTTAAGGCCAAGCTCCGAAAAGAGGGGGCTGATTACACAAGCACTGGAGGCGGACCACGAAGGTTAGTTCCCTTAACTGACTTGGAGGAAAGCGTTGCTAGCCTGGCTAGTCTAAGGCTAACAATTTCTGGTGTGCATGGGGGAAGAAGCTTTGGAGATAGAACCTTAGAAGGCGCAGAGCCATCGACTTCAATGCGCAACACTACCGTTAATGAGGCGGCAGAAACTGAAAGTGAAAGTAAGATGCTCCAAGTTTGGCTTTGCATCTTTTCCAATTGGTATTTTAAAAATAAATGTGTTTTTTATATATGATAACGCTGTTTTACACACAATAAGCGAAGATGCGCATGTGCCGACAAAAACAAAGCGAGTCTCAGAGGTTGATTTGCTAAGAACTCAAATTAGCTCTCAAAAGAGATTCTACGAGAACATGCGTAAGAGTCAAAGGGAACAGAACAAGCGTCTTGCAGGCTTAGAGCACTATACTCGCCGGATAGCAAAAGCGCTTGAAGAAAGTGCAGCTGAAAAGAAACGCCACAACCGTGAAGTTGAAAAACTAAAATTAAAAAAGTTTGAGCTGGGGAAAACCCTTTTAGAGGCTCAGCTGGAGCAACATAACTAAAGTTATTTCGATTTAAAAAATGTATATACACCTAATTTTCCGTATTTTCCCTTTTTATGAACAATTCAAATTATTTATTTTAATTTTTATCTTTTATTTTACTTGATTTTTTTTTACATTAGTTTATTTTTCAATTTTCCTTTTTATGAACTAATAATTTTCCATAACAAATACATATTTAAATTTAATTTTCGCTTATTTTTCCTTACATTTTATCCATCTCACGATCAAAATTCGCGTGAGTAATTTTGACAGATAATTTCCATCCGTCGGAAAACTTGATTGCACATTTTCCGACGGATTGGTTCGAATTTTCGACGGAAACCTCGATTGATTTTTTAGCGGAAATCGGAAAAAGTCGTCCGACGGGCTTCCGTCGGCTACCGCGATTGGGCCCATTATTGGCTATAGCTTTTGATTGATAAGAATAATTTTTTCTAATAAATTAATTTTTTAGCTTGTATATTTTTTTCAAAAATATAAAAACACAATATTGGAAAAAACATTTTGTTCGAAAAAATCAAGGGGTAGGCCTTGCTTTTGAATCACAAAAATTGTTTTTAATTTTTGCGTAAAATTGAAACAAATTTTGCGTATAAATGTTAAAATTTTTAAATGGAGTTTGAAATGTTGTTTTTATCTTTACTGCGCAAATTATATTTGCGCATTGAAAATGCGGGTAGTCTTCAGCGGAAGTGAGGTTTTTTTATTAATAAAATAAAACTTAAAAACATAAACTTGACAATTATGGTTAATTTCGCCTTCACAATTCTTAGTTCTTAATTTGTATTGATCCGGTCCGAACTAGTCGTACTCGTATACAATCCAGTTTAAGCGCTAACAGTGAATGATCCATGGTATAATAATACAAGGTAGCATTGACAGTTGCTTGGGAAATCATATACTGTCAAAAAATATACTCAAAAAGAGAGCGCTCACAATCCGCCATTGAAAACACAAGCAATGTTGAAAACGTTGAAGTGAAAAAAAAAACAACCACAGCAGCTGCTGATGTATTTCCACAAAAAGCTGTTTTTGACAGTTTATGTTTTCCTGTTGAAGAGAAAATAAGCAGTTGTCAATGCTACCATGTATTATTATACCATGGAATGATCTATCTATGCAAGCTTGAGCTCCTTTTATACAAAAATTCATACAGGGTTGCATTTATAACATGGTTAAATTATTACAGCATTGTAGTTTTGACAGTGATGTAGTTTTTAGACACGGTTGCAGATTTTAGCAGGGTTGTAGTTTGACAAAGCTTATAAGGGTGAACACACAGGGTAAAATAGTACTAGAGGTACTTCAGTCTCCCCCTCTGATACTTTGATCGTCCCGATGAAGTATCAGAAATTATGCTTTCTTTGGACGTCCTCGACGTCGTATCATGTTGACTGGTCTTTCTTCGTTGTCTGTTGAGCTTCGAAATGGTGTTAATGCTGAGGCGTGGTATGTACCGAGTGCTAAATTCAAATCGTCTTCATGTGCAATAACGTAGCTTGTTGATCCAGTCTTTTTGATGATTGTATAAGCGCCATCTCTTTTCGGAATAAATTTTGAAGTTATACCTTTAGTGGCGTTGCTTAGAACATGGGTGGTAACTAGTACTTTGGAGCCGATGTCAAAATCTGATTGATTTCGTCTATGGTTGTTATTATTTTTCTTGTTTCGGTCCTGCATCTTCTCCTCTGATTCTCGAACGTTTCTAAATATGTCGGCTATAGTTTTTAAACATGGTGTTATCTCTGGAATGAAATTTTCGGACTGTACTATTGATCTCAAATCATGTTGAACGTCATCAAGAGTGCGCATTTCTCTCCCAAATGTTAGATAAGCCGCTGTGTAACCAGTGCTTTGACAGTAGGATGAATTTACGCAAATCGTATGGCTGGTAACTTCTCTGCGCAAGATTGATGATCCTTTCCAACAAGTATTGCGAATTGGGTTTTAAGATCTCGATTCTTTCTCTCGATCGGATTGGCTTCTGGATGATATACTGGCGTGAAAGTTTGTTGAATATTAAGGCAAAATGTAACTTTTTGCATTACAGCAGACACGAATTGTACTCCATTATCGCTAATGATTTTTCTTGGGACGCCGTATCGGAAAAATACCTCATTTATAAGGGTTTTCGCACAGACCTCGGCTGTTGCTTCTATAATAGCGAAAAGTTCGACCCAACGGCTAGCTATGTCCTCGACAAAAAAATCCATTGGTAATCGTCTGAGGCTGCCGGTAATGGTCCAAACAAGTCGATGGCGATTACTTCAAACCTTTGATTGCTTGAAACTGTTTGGTATAAGCCCATTGGCTTCATATTTGTTGCTTTGTATCGCTGACAATCAATACAATCTTTGACATGTATTTCAATGTCTCTTCGTATACCGGGCCAGAAATATCTAGTGGTTATTTTATTGATAGTCCTATCGATTCCATAGTGTCCAGCTGTGTCTTTGTTATGGTAGTTTTCCAATATAGCGGGTCGTTCGTCTATCGGTATGACTAATTGCGCATTTTCGCTATCATCGTCATTATAACAGTAGAGTACCCCTTCATTCATAACATAACCACGCTTTAACCAGTATGGCATGTCATCTGATTTTTGTTCAAAACAATCGATAATTCTTTTTAAAGAAGAGTCGCTAAGTTGTCCCTCTCGAATTTCTTTTGCTCCTTTTCTGGGAATTTCAACATCGAACGAACATATTTCGCAGCTGGCAGAAGCTTGATGAATCTCTCCACATGGTGGTCTGGACATTGTGTCAGCAACCACGTTCGTTTTTCCAGGCTTATACTCGATTTGAAGATTGAAGGGTTGCAACAAGAGAGCCCATCTTGCAAGGCGCCCAGTAGGAGATTTTATTGTCATTAGCCATTTTAAGGGTTGATGATCAGTGATGAGTTTTACTTCAGCTCCATCAAGATAGCCTCGAAACTTATGTTCTGCCCAAACAATTGCCAAGGCTTCTCTTTCAATGGTTGAATAGTTTCGTTCTGCATCGGTCAGAAGCCTGCTAGCATACTCAATGGGATGTTCCGCAGGACCCTCCCCCTGGAGTAAAACTGCTCCGAGTGCATATCCACTGGCATCTGTTTTCAATATAAATGGCAAGCCATCTTCAGCTTGCTTTAAGATCGGTGTGGTCGTAAGAAGCTCTTTTAGTGTGTCAAAAGCTATTTTCTTTGTAAGTTGGGATAGTGCTTTGGAGATATCTGCAAACTTTGGTATAAACCGTCGATACCAAGAACAGGCTTGTAGAAATGATAGCAGCTCTTTGACGGATTTGGGCTCTTTACGAGATTGTAGCGCAATAATCTTTTCAGGATCAAACTTGATTCCACCGGTCGTCAGAATGTGGCCCAAATATTTTATCTCATTGCAGGTAAAACGACATTTCTTTTCGTTTACTTTAAGCCTTAACTCTCGTAGCCGACAGAAAATGCGTTGTAAGTCATCAAGATGGTCTTCAAAAGTTTCAGAACAGACTATAATATCATCTAAATATGTCAGGAGTGTAATGTCGCCCAGATTTACTTTTAACCTATCTATCAGGCGCTGAAACGTTGCTGGTGCATTTCGCAAGCCGAACGGCATTCGAGTAAATTTGTACATGCCAAATGGTGTGACAAATGCTGTTTAATCTTGGTGGGGTGGATGCACTCCAATTTGCCAATAACCTGTTTGAAGATCCAGAGTAGACATAAACTTTGTTGTTTTAGCTTCATGTAATAAGTCGTCTATTCTTGGTAAGGATACCTATCAGGTTTTGTGATAGCATTCAGTTGTCTGTAATCTATGCAGATTCTTATTCCACCAGTTTTCTTTGGTATCATGACTACTGGGGCTGCCCAAGGTGACTTACATTCTTTAATGACACCTGAATCTAACATTTTTTTAACCTCTAACTTTAATTCTGCCTTCTTTTGAGGTGATAGTCTATAAGGAGGCGTGGTAAGAAGGGAATTATCTTCGGTTTCTATTTTGTGAACAGCAAATGGAGTTGCCTCTATATTTTCTTCGAAGATATCTGAATTAGCCAACAGAGTATTGTCTAGCTCTATCTTTTGTTGTTCTGACAACCCGAGTCCATGCGATTCTTTTAAAAAATGAAAACAAACTGAGTAAAGTGGGATAAAATATTTATTGACAAAATCTTGATGATCTGTATCGGTTTTTCTTGCTTTTGCTGGTGGTGCAAAAGTCTTGAATTATTTTCTGGAGTCAGTTGCCCTGGTGGTAAAGAATTTTTGAAGATAGACTGGACGGAGTGTGGTGAATAGTCGTTGTTTTTCTTTTTTCGTTGAACTTCTTGACGCTTAGGAGTTGGGCCGAAGTTTTCTTCTTGATGGGCCTCTGGTGTACGGCATAATGGACTGATGTTAGCTTGGTTTTTCATAATATTCATGAAATTGGACATTTCCTGCAACGCTTGTGAAAATGGTGACTGCTTCGATGGTGTTGTAACAACACTTTCACCTAAGATGTCCATTGAAAGAACTTCTATTTGACTTGGCTTTACAAAATCAAATTTTGGTTTGGGGTCGTTTTCGAAATACCAATAACGCTGTGCCATATTTAGTACGATGCCAGTCTGCTCCAAGAAGTCTGTACCGAGGAGTGTACGATTATTTTTCGCATTTTCCAATGCGAGGAGCCGTATTTTGTGGACTCGGTTTCCAATGGTGACATCACAAATTGTAGCCATGATATTTTGGGTGGACGTTGATCCATCTGCCAATGAAACCTCAGCGAGCATGTTTTGGAAGACACAGCCTTTGTTGGTCAAGATTTTTTTTAAATTAACACTTGCAATGCTGGTTTTGGCCCCGCAGTCAAAGAAAGCTTCACCTTTTAGGCCAAAAATCTCGATATGAACTGTCGGCAAGTCTCGTCCAATTATGTTTGTTGCCACATTGTTGAATGCTAAATATTGTGGGCTTTCTTTACTATACGTGCTGCATTGTGGACAATTTGCTCTGTATACCCCAGGTGCACCGCAACCATAGCATGAAAGTGTTGGACGTTTTTGTAATGATGTTTGTTGTGCTGGTGGCGGTTGTGGCTGCTGTGACAGTTGTTTTAGCCGTTTTCTGCAAACTTCTGTGGTATGTCCACGGATTCTACAGAACGCGCATCGAATTGATTGCGTAGCTGCTGATGACGCTGTTGACGACGCTGTCGTTGTTGAAGGTGCTGCTGCCGATGTACCTAATCCTGCTGAGGGTGTGTTCTTTGTTGTGTGTGGCTCGAACTTATCTGCGACTGATGACATTTGCTTCGTCTCAGCAAAAAGAATTTCTGCTTCTCTGCTGGCTTGTATCAGATGCTCGAAATTGTTGAGTTCTTCACGGCGCACGCGCTCTCTTATTTTAATATTTAAGAGGCCGTAAACCATGCTTAATTGCACGGCTTCGTTGACAGGCTCCTTAAGTTGTGACATCAAAAGTCGTTTTTTACAAACAAAGCTGTCCGTTGGTTCTTTTGGCTGCTGCTTGGTTTCACATATGGCTTGCAAATTTTCCAATCTGGAATTTCTGGGGAAAATGTGGCCCGTAAAAGATCTAATGCTACTTTGAAAGTTTTAACGTTGTCTTTTACACCCATCCACCAAGACGCTGCGTAGTCTTCAAGTAGCAGTGGCATTCCACGAAGTGCATCGGTATCTGATATTTTCTCAATATCTTTGTAAACGCTCACCGTTTCTATGAATTCGTTTACCGCAGCCATGTCACGCTGTCCTTTGAAACGCGCGGTGCAACGTGTAAAAGAACCTGCTTTAGTGTTACCAGCGATGACTGCCATTATTTGTTGAAACTGTTCTGTGGAAGAGGTTGCCATAGTTGATGTTCTGTTTATATAGTTAAAATCTGTAGAGCTAGCGCTGCCAAAAGGAGTGACGTCACTGCTGCTAGACGTGTTGTTGTTGGGATTAGATGAACAGTTCTTGTTTATAACCCCCAAAACCCGGTATGTTGGCACGTGGATGCTTTGAGTGATGCTAGCTGATGTTGGGCCGCTGGCCGCTGATGCGTTGATGCTGTTGGTTGAAGATGTGACGTTTTCCAGTGTGAAATCAGAGATCCAGTCCGACTTTCGTACGTGGATGCTGTTGGTTTGAAAACTGCTTATAGATGCGATGGCTCTTGCTGATTGCGCTTTGCTGGCTGAAGATGCGTTGCTTGCATGTGTTAAATCAGAGATCCAGTCCGAATTTCGTACGTGGATGCAGCTGGTTTGAACACTACTTATTAACGCGTTGGTTTTTCCTGAATGCGCGTTGCTGGCCGATGATGCGTCGCTGGCAATTGTCAAATCAGAGATCCGGTCCGAATTTCGTACGTGGATGCCGCTGATTTGAGCACTGCTTGTTGACGTTTCGCCGCGTTCTGTTGAAGTGTTGTTAGCTGACGTAACGTTGTCGTTGCTCAATGAAGCTGCGTTTTTAGCTGACGTGACGTTGACGTTGCTCGATGAAGTTGCGTTTTTAGCTGTGTGAAACTCGCTGCCGCTGGCCACTAAGTTGGGCGCCAATGAAATGTTGTTTTTATCTTTACTGCGCAAATTATATTTGTGCATTGAAAATGCGGGTAGTCTTCAGCGGAAGTGAGGTTTTTTATTAATAAAATAAAACTTAAAAACATAAACTTGACAATTATTAATGCTTGTTAATTTTGCCTTCACAATTCTTAGTTCTTAATTTGTATTGTAATGTAATTTAATTTTAACTTTTTTTCAAGATAAATCATTCATATCATCAGTGGCTGCTTATGTTGCGGTTGTTGCTTTGTTTGAAGCGAATATTTTCCAGTACCCGCTTGTGTTGTTGTTAATGCTGTTGTTGTTGTTTATATGTATGTGAATTTGTACGTATTTTGTTGATGCTGCTGTTGTTTATATATATATAAATTTGTATGTATATAAATAGATATCAGTTGCTTTAGTTTTTTTCGTTTGTTATTGTTTTTGTTAAACTTCAGCAATGTAATACAACATATAACACAGATGTTTGTTTATTATATAAATAATATAACTTCTACGCTGGTTAGATATGCAGAAACATTTATTTATTAAACATAATAAATTGCAATTATTTTCTTTATTATATAAATAATAAAGCATATAACAGCATATAATTTATTTATTTATAGCGACGGCTATTAAAATATGGATAGCTAAAATGAATAAAGAAATATAGCCATCATGTACTTCTACCACATACATTGTGATTTGGGGATTTCAGACTTTGTGGGATTTTTTTTGGTTTGAATGCGTACAGTGGCATCATCTAAGTGACAAACGCACGACATGCTAACGCGACATTATGATTTCAAAATTATAAGGTCGGGCGTTTTGACAGTTCATCCCGTAAAGTTGACCAAAGTACGATCAAAGTACGGTCAAAGCGCGACCGAACTAAAGTGCCTTTGCGACTTAGCCTTAAGAGTGAATGATCCACGGTTGCCACTCGCCTGTTATTTTTCGTACCAAATTTTCCGTAAAAATGTACCAAACAGGAATAAAATGTACCAATTTTTTCATTCGTGTATATTTGCGTGTATGTGAACAAAACAAAAATATTAAGTTATTTTATGTAATATTTATAATATTTTATATCTTTATTTTATTCGACAGTTACGTCGATTAAGTTCTACCACATTTTAAAATTTTAGCAATTTGTGAGTCTAGACAGCATACCAATCACAAATTTGAAAGAAAGTCCATTAGAAGAATGGTAGATTATGCATAATGGGGAACATTACAAGCGCAAGTTCCACCTGCCGAACTTGCTTTTCTAAAATTGTATTTTCGGCTTTCAAGAGTACATCCATTGGGACCATTTTTTTTTTTTCTTTTTTTCATTATTTTGGCAGTGCAAAGTATTCTTTACACGTCTGTGCAAGTGTCGCAAGTGGTTCACGAACGGTTTCTCGCAGACGATACAAAATGTATTCTAATTTTTGTTTTGCAGCCAAGAAAATTTTTGCAACCATTCTGGACGAAAATTATTTTTGAAGTCAGTCTTAAATTGGGAATTAACATCAACACTATAAAATAAAATTTTACAATTTCTAATAAAAATTAAACAACCTGATGCATTCAGCTTCACTTTCGCAGTCAGAAGTGGACGCTTCCCTTAAATCTATCATTGGCATCAGATTTTATTTTTTTCCTAAGAGATATCTGCAAGCAAAATATTATTATATTTAATATGATATTGAATATCGAGTGTTTATAAACACCTTTCCATTAGCAGCGTTTTTCCTTCCACTTGCACACACTTGAACAATTGTAAATTACATTTTTTAATTTATACAAAAATTGACCCAAAAATCCATTTTGTTCATCTTCCTTTCAATTATGATTTTGTACTTTTGTCTCTTTCTTTCCCTCAGAATAAAGGTAGAACTTTATGCAAAACAAGTTTCCACTGAACATAACTTCGGACACTGAACATTACGCCAAGAGTGCTACCAAATTTCGATTTTTGTAAAATTTCTAAACTTTTACAAAATGTACCAAATCAGAAAATAATGTACCTATGTACCAAGCGAAAATAAATGTACCAATTTTGGTACAATTGTACCAAAGTGGCAACCGTGGAATGATCTATCTATGCAAGCTTGAGCTCCTTTTATCAAAGAACTGAAATATAAGGAAGCGGTGTAGTTATACAAAAATGAAGTACTTTTGATAGTGGTGTTGAATCACTAATACACAAACATACACACAGGGCCGCATTCGGGAACGAAGTTATAAATGGCGCAAAGAATGGAGCCCTTATTTGAATACTTTTTATTAAATTTCTTTTAATTTTAAAAAATCGTTTGAAATCATATTTTAATTACATATCTTTTTAATTTTATTGTATTTCCACACCACCTTCGAGGTATACAATTTGGTGCGTTACCGATTTTTTTGGGTGTTCGGTTCCCCTGTAGGCCTATTGCACCCATAAAGAAAAGAAATCATTAGTGAATAATGTTAAAAGAAATGCATTCGTAATAATAAATTAATAAATATATTACAAATTTAAGTTTATTATATATTTATATATATATATATATGTATATATATATATGGGTAATTCCATGAAATTTCGCCAAATCAGCGTCACCACGGGTCTCCGGAATTGCTGCGCCAGGTTGATCATCGACAGTTGGCATGAATACTAGATGATTTTCATAGATTTCAAATTTCGGAACCACCGCCCCTGCTCTACGGTACACTAGCAAAGCTCAAAAAACAACTGTTTTAGGCCATGTGTTAAAAAAATCATATCTCGGCGTAGAAATAAGATTTCAAACTCGTTCTTACGCCATTCTCTTTGTAATAATACGTACTTTTTAGTAAAAAATTGCAAAACCCAAAGTAACGGACTATAAATGTATTATTCATTGATATATGCATACGTATTTAAGCCTTTTTACATCATCTTCTTGGGCTTATAACTTTGACGAACGATAATATTTTCTAACTTCCAGGGTTGCATTTTGTTTGTTTACTCAATTTCCAACATTTTGCGACCCAGAACGATCAGTTTTGACTATTTGTTGCCTAGTTATAGCGCTTTGAAGTTTGCATTTTTCTTCATTTTAGCCATTTTTACCTGCTTATATCTCGCTTCTACCTTGATTTTTTTTCAATTGATTCCCACCAAAATTTAGTTTCAAACACGCATAGTATGATCCAATAGGTCCGGGTGTGTTATTTCGATATATTACATGCTAATGAGGCCAGGGAAATCTGAGCAAATCGAGTACATTTTTATACCCCTATGTTTAAAACCGCAAACGGGGTATATTAATTTTGTCACTCCGTTTGTAACGCCCATAAAGAGGCGTGGTAGGTATATAAAATATATTTATTCTTGATCAGCATCACCACCCGAGTCGATTTAGCCATGTCCGTCTGTCGTCACGATTACAGCCGTAATTTTCAAGCTATCATCACGAAACTCGATATTTAAGCTTTTATTTAAAAAATAAAGGTCAAGTTCGAAAATGAGTCAAATCGGATCATAACCACGCCTACCTCCCATACAAAGTGACTTTATCAAAACGGTAAAATCTCTTAGAATTCCACAAAAATTAATATATGAAATTGAAATTTTGCGTATGAGCTTTGATATATAATATACACTCTGAGTATGAAATTCAACTAAATCAGGTGAAAACCACGCCTACCTCCCATACAAAGTGACTTTACCTGACTTTATGTTGATAACATATTTTTAAATTGATAACGAAAATGAAAATTGAAATTTTCTACATTAAAATTCATTATTTGATGTCTGATTGATGACTGAGACAAAAATTTTCAAAATGTCCATAAACCATAAATGTTTTTATATGATCTGCACGATCTTAGAGTCTTTCTCATCAGACAAGACTTTTACCATAATAGAATCTATACTTACAGGTTTAAAATAATGATACTTTCGACATCAGACATCAGAAAACGTATCAGTTAATTTTTACATTTACAATCTGATCTACTCCTACTAACGTGCACATGCCAATTTCCGTACGATGTGTAGAACTTTTATATTACATATAGATATTAAAGAGTCAATGTGCATTCTATTCAACGTTGTGATCGACAATTTTACCTCACCAGGACCCGAGAGAATATTATATCCGCAACACAAAAATAAACTAGTAAGAAATGATCTTCGACTGGGTCGAAGCTAAAATACTCCCACGTCCGAACCAAAGTATATTCAAAGTCTTAAGCAGTCAAAAAAATGTTTATTTGTAAAAACATTTTCGTCATAGTTTTAAGAGAAAAATATTCTCTTTTGTTTTTTGATAAAGTCGCTTTGTATGGGAGGTGGGTGTGGTTTTCACTCAATTTGGTTGAATTTCATCCACAAAGTACAAGTTATATATCAAAGTTCATATGCAAAAGTTCAAGTCCATATATTAAGTTTTGGAGAATTTAAAGAAATTTTACATTTTTGGTAAAGTCACTTTGTATGGGAGGTAGGCGTGGTTTTCACCTGATTTAGTTGAATTTCATACTCAGAGTGTATATTATATATCAAAGGTCATACTCAAAATTTCAATTCCATATATTAATTTTTGTGGAATTCTAAGAGATTTTACCGTTTTGATAAAGTCACTTTGTATGGGAGGTAGGCGTGGTTATGATCCGATTTGGCTCATTTTCAAACTTGACCTTTATTTTTTAAATAAAAGCTTAAATATCGAGTTTCGTGATGATAGCTTGAAAATTACGGCTGTAATCGTGACGACAGACGGACAGACAGACGGACATGGCTAAATCGACTCGGGTGGTGATGCTGATCAAGAATAAATATATTTTATATACCTACCACGCCTCTTTATGGGCGTTACAAACGGAGTGACAAAATTAATATACCCCGTTTGCGTTTTTAAACATAGGGGTATAAAAATGTACTCGATTTGCGCAGATTTCCCTGGCCTCATTAGCATGTAATATATCGAAATAACACACCCGGACCTATTGGATCATACTATGCGTGTTTGAAACTAAATTTTGGTGGGAATCAATTGAAAAAAAATCAAGGTAGAAGCGAGATATAAGCAGGTAAAAATGGCTAAAATGAAGAAAAATGCAAACTTCAAAGCGCTATAACTAGGCAACAAATAGTCAAAACTGATCGTTCTGGGTCGCAAAATGTTGGAAATTGAGTAAACAAACAAAATGCAACCCTGGAAGTTAGAAAATATTATCGTTCGTCAAAGTTATAAGCCCAAGAAGATGCTGTAAAAAGGCTTAAATACGTATGCATATATCAATGAATAATACATTTATAGTCCGTTACTTTGGGTTTTGCAATTTTTTACTAAAAAGTACGTATTATTACAAAGAGAATGGCGTAAGAACAAGTTTGAAATCTTATTTCTACGCCGAGATATGATTTTTTTAACACATGGCCTAAAACAGTTGTTTTTTGAGCTTTGCTAGTGTACCGTAGAGCAGGGGCGGTGGTTCCGAAATTTGAAATCTATGAAAATCATCTAGTATTCATGCCAACTGTCGATGATCAACCTGGCGCAACAATTCCGGAGACCCGTGGTGACGCTGATTTGGCGAAATTTCATGGAATTACCCATATATATATATATATATATGTATATATATATATTATATATATACGTATATAAATATTATAAATAATATGTATATATAAATTATTTCTAAAACATATTTATGTAGGACACATGCAAAAAAAAACAAAATTAATTCACATTTATATCATAAATAATTTAAAATATAAAGACATACATATAAATTATTTCTAAAACATATTAACGTAGAACACATGCAAATAAAAGAATTAATTTATATACAAAATTATTATTCTCAAACTCCTTTAAAATGAATTGTTTTGTGTAATTTTTGCTGTACGTTGGCTTTTCATTCGTTTTTTTTTTTTGTTATGTAAAAATAACGCGTTTTTAAAAAAATTGGAAAAAACTTGGAAATCTGTAAAAAACAAGAAATTAATTTTATATGGTCATAATACATTAATTTTATATTGTTAAAAAAATAGCGCCCTGAAATGCATACCACCTCAGAAATTAAATGCGCCCGTGAAGTGGTGTTTGACAGCTAACATATCACAATTTCGAAGCTTTCAATGGCGCCAGATTGCGCCAAATCGACGCGCTGAACACATTTAATTTTTCTTATAATTCTGATAAGAAATACATTTATTTCCAATTGGAATTCACTTCTCACACATCACTCTTATCAAAATAACAATTTCATTCTTTAAAAAGCTTACTTATCTTATGATACTTACTTGTGGAATGAAATCAGCACATTTTGGAAGAGCTGGCTGCTGCCGCAGTTTTTCACAATACAACGCATATTTAATGAATTCTTTTAATAAATTCTGATTTCACTTTCGAAATTTAAGAAAATTTGAGCGATAATAATCAATTTTTGATTTATTTATTTAATTTACTTTGAATCAATTTCACCGACACTTGCTTTCTTTTGTTTTTTTTTTTTATTTTTGTGATGGCTAGCCTGTCAAAAAACACTTGCTATCTCCTTCACTCACAATTTTAGAAGTACTTCATTACACATACACTGTATGTGAGGTAAACGCCACTTCCTTATTTCTTAGTTCTTTGCCTTTTATACAAAAATTCATACAGGGTTGCATTTATAACATGGTTAAATTATTACAGCATTGTAGTTTTGAAATTTACTATGTTTCCATGGCGAGTTAACTCGGGGTTTACTCGGGGTTAACTCGCTATGGAAACGCGAGTTGAGTTGAGTTTCGTTAAATCCACGAAACTCCACGAAACTCCACGAAACTTGTAAGATTTAACTGGGTTCTATCTGTCAAAGTGAATGCTGCCATTTAGTATCCATTTCGCTAGTAAAACAATAACAAAAATGCAAATGAAATTGACAAGTTCGACTCAACTCGATGCTGTGCATGGAAACACTATCGAGTTAGCGACGCCATTTTCTTAACTCGACGAAAACTCTAACCCTGAGTTAACTCGCCATGGAAACATAGTAAGGCCGCTGTTATACAGACGCTCATATGATCCAAGATCACGTCCTTTTTTACGCTCTTTTTTCGTTTGATGAGCTCTGTGATGAAAGTATGTTATACAGACGCTCATTTGATCCCTGAACACTAGTACACTTCTTGCTACTTTTAATACTTTATGCAAAAAAGTATCACGAGTATGAGTATGGTGAGTGTTGCTATTAAGCAGGTTTTACTACTGCTTTCATGCATTTCGTACTAAAAGTGTACTATTTGCATGCAAAAACACAAATGTTGTGAATAATTGCACAGCGAAACCCTTTTTTGATCTCGTGATTCCATTTCATTTTGGAATCATTTGGTGACCAGTTTGAGCAAAATAAATTTCCTAGCTCACTCTCTCAAATTTCCCTTTTACATTGAAACAACAACAATGCGTGCCCGTGATGTGATCGTGAGCGTCTGTATAACAACGGCCTAAGTGATGTAGTTTTTAGACAGGGTTGCAGATTTTAGCAGGGTTGTAGTTTGACAAAGCTTATAAGGGTGAACACACAGGGTAAAATAGTACTAGAGGTGCTTCAAGTTGAAAATTTGTGAATTTGAATTTAAATTATTTTTACAACAAAAACAATTTTTAGCCTTGTTTTGAGGAAAGCTCCAATATTTCAGAACTTTTTTGAAAAAAATACAGTGAAAGATTCCATAAACGGACGCTCTAATAAGCGGACATCTCCTAAAAGCGAACACATTCTTGGGAACGAACAATTTTTGGTTCTTTTCCATAGAAAATGCTCTCGCATTTGCCATAGCATGCCCTAGAAACGGACGCGGACACACAAACATGTATATTTATAAAAACAGAATCTCCCATAAGCGGACGCGAAGCTCTTATAAGCGGACAATTTGGCTTTTTTTTTATCACAAACATAACTGCTTTTATATTTTTTTTTGTTTTGGTGTTTTTGACAGTTAAAGGGTTTTTTTCTTCTCTTCTTAACTCTTATTTAATCATAATTTTTTTGCGCTGCTCATTTGTAACGGTAAAGTAAAACAATTAGTTTCAGCGTTTGCTCTAGTTTATGGGTTAATCCATGATACAATTATAAATACAAGGTAGGAGTGACAACTGGCTATTTTCTCACGAGTGTCTTGCATCGACTGTCATTTTCTATTTTCTGTTTTACTTTTTTCGTTGGTGCAAGACGAAAGAACTGTCACTCCAACCTTGTATAGTTGTATCATGGGGTAAATCATTATAATGTTTTGCAAGAACAATCCAGTGACGATGACTCTTGCACAATTACAAGAATTATATACATCTATATAAATAAAAATCAAATGTCGTTCGTTGGTAATTGTATCAGTTGAGAACGGCTGGACAGATTTGAATAATTTTTTTTTAAATGTTCTTAATGGTCCAACTTAGGTTATTACGGAAAGAAAAATTGACCACTCCCACTTTTTTGAGTTATCTAAAATCTGAAAACTCCAAAAAATGCAAAACAAAGCCATGCGATTTATATTACAAAAACGTTACGATACACCCATAAACGAAATGTTAATTGCCCTTAATTGGCTTAGTGTTAAGCAACAAATTTTTTATTTCACAATGAAATTTATACATAACATTAAGTTAGGCCATTTGCCTGATTATTTAAGTTCAAATCTACAATTTGTAAGAGAAGTTCATAGCTTTAATACAAGAAATAGAAATAATTTTAAATTGCCATTGTATAGGACTGAGTCTGAAAAAAATAGTTTGTATTATAAAGGCTTAAAATGTTTTAACGAGTTACCTGAGTACTTAAAAAACTGTGATATAAATACCTTTAAGAAAAAATTGTTTGATTACTGTAAAACTCTAGCTATAAGATAAATATGTTGGTTATCATTATTATAGCTATTACACTTTTTTATTTTATTGTAACTTTTAAATAGTAAATAAGTTTCTTATGTTTTAGTTTATATGCATTTGAAATAGGCTTCAAAAGCCGTAACAAATAAACAAATAAAATAGTTTAAGATTCTATTGCATAGTTACATACAAAAACTCTTTTTTTATATATATAGATACAAAAAAGTGGGCGTAAAAGTAAGCGTGGTCAATTTTTCTTCAGTAAAAACTTAAAATGGATTACTACGAAGATTTAAAAAATAAATTAGTCAAATCCGTGTAGCCGTTTTCCGATTTTAGATAAATCAAAAAAGTGGGAGTGGTAAATTTTTCTTTCCGTAAAACCCTAAGTTGGACCATTAAGAACATTTAAAAAAAAATTATCCAAATTGGTCATTTTTGATTTTTATTTATATAGATTATATACTTAAAACTTGTCAGCCGATTTTGAAAATATTGATTTTTCACAAAATGGCGGACTTCCGAACATAAAGTAACGGCTTTCGACCAAGAATTTATTTTGCCTATTGCTAATGAACGAAGCTACGAAAACAAAAATAATCCTATGACAAGTACGAGATTATTATGAATAAAATAAGCCTGCAAAAAAAATCAAAACTATCGATTCACTGAGTTTCGAGAAATTTTGGACACTGACGTTGAAAACATGGTATCGAGAAAAACCCGTTTGAAAATAAGAGCTGACAAGGCACGCTCTCGCCAAAAAAGTTCTGGGTATATAATCCCCCTTAAATAAAAACAAATAGAAAAAACAAACAAGACAGTAAGCCCTTCCATACATTGTTCTTGTTAAAAACTTGTAAAAATATCCTTCCTTTTTTTAAAAACAAAAATACTTAATTTGATTTAAGGTTTATTTTAAAAATTTTTCAACTTTAATTTAACTCTTAGGACCCACAGGAAAAACAGTTATCTCTATTTTCTAAGGAGCAAACAATATCAGACGAACTTGATCTTATACAAAGGCCTGTATTAGTCTGATTAACAATTTCATTATCAAGTAAACTATTTTTTATGTTTTGTCCAATTGGTTTTTTATCTACAGTGAATTGAATAGCATTTGCAGCCGGTTTGGTACGTAAATAATACATTCCAGTCTTTAAACCCATTTTCCATGCGTAAAAATGTATCGAGGTAAGTTTTCCATAGTTTGGTTCGGCCACATGAATATTAAATGACTGGCTTTGATCAATAAACGCTCCACGATCAGCTGCCATTTTTATAGTTGACTTAACTGATATTTCCCAAACAGTTTTATATAGATCTCGAATTAGTTTTGGAATTTTATCAATTTTCTGAATTGATCCTCGGTTTTTCATAATGCTGTTTTTCATATCATCGTCCCACAAATCGAGTTCAGTAAGGTCTCTTAATAAATGATGATTTACAACTTGAAATTCACCAGAGAGAACACGCCGTGTGTATATGTTAGAAGTATATGGTTCAAATGATTCATTGTTTCCTAGAATTTGGGCAGTTGAAGCAGTTGGCATTGGTGCAATTAGTAAGGAGTTCCGTATTCCATATTCAGCAATTTTTTCTTTCAAGCAACTCCAGTCCCACAGATCTGATGGAACTTTATCCCACATATCATATTGTAATATTCCTTTACTTGCAGGACTTCCTGGATAAGTTTCATATGCTCCAAACTCTTTTGCTAACTCACAGCTGGCTTCTAATGCACCATAATATAATGTTTCAAAAATATGCTGATTTAATATGAAAGCTTCTTTACTTTCATAAGGAAAACGCATAAGAATAAGGGCATCGGCAAAGCCTTGCACACCTATACCTATGGGTCTGTGGCGTAAGTTTGACTTTTTAGCCTCAATTAAGGGATAGAAATTTATGTTAATTATTTTATTTAAGTTTTTAGTAACGATTTTTGTTACAGATTTAAGTTTATCAAAATCAAATTTTCGATCCGATGTTACAAACATGTTTAAAGCAATTGATGCAAGATTACACACGGCAATTTCATCTGGAGCTGAATATTCTACTATTTCAGTACATAAATTACTACATTGTATTGTTCCAATATTTTGTTGATTACTTTTTTTATTGCATGAATCTTTATAAAGCATATAGGGTGTTCCAGTTTCCACCTGAGACTCAATTATTGCATACCAAAGTGACTGCGCCTTTATTCTTCTATTAGCTCGACCTTCATTTTCGTATCTAACGTACAATTCTTCAAACTGCTCCCCCCAAACTTCGTTTAGCCCAGGGCACTTATGTGGACACATAAGTGACCAATGCTTGTTTTCTTCCACCCTTTTCATAAAAAGATCAGGAATCCATAGAGCATAAAATAAATCTCTTGCACGATGTTCTTCTTTCCCGGTATTTTTTTTCAGATCGAGAAATTCAAATATATCAGAGTGCCATGGCTCTAAATAAATTGAAAATGCACCTGGTCTTTTTCCACCTCCTTGATCTACGTAACGGGCAACATTATTAAAAACTCTCAACATAGGCACCAGTCCATTTGAGGTACCATTAGTTCCAGATATAGCTGTTCCTTTAGCACGAATACAATGAACGTTGATACCAATACCACCAGCAGATTTTGAAATCATTGCACATTGCTCTACTGATTTAAAAATTCCCTCAATAGAATCAGCTACCATAGTCAAAAGAAAACATGATGAAAGTTGAGGACGAATTGTAGCTGCTGCAAAGAGTGTTGGTGACGCATGGATAAAATATCGTTCCGAAAGTAGATTATAAGTTTCAATGGCAGCTTCAATATCATCACCGTGAATTCCAATTGAAACTCTCATAAACATGTGTTGAGGTCTTTCGACAATTTTTCCATTAATTTTAAGAAGATATGAACGCTCCAATGTCTTAAAACCAAAATAATTAAATCCAAAATCTCTGTCGTATATTATTGCAGAATTCAGTCGTTCAGAATTGCTTGAAATGATTTTATATGAAATATCTGATATAATAGGTGACCGATGACCAGTTTCTTCATTCACTGTTGAATATAAATCGCTGATTACATCTAAAAGAAAGAAACATTTATTTTAAAGTTATCTTAAATAAAGTTTTTATCGGAAATTAGGAAAATTTAAACAAATTTTTTGTTATAATAAAGTTCTACCTGATATATTTAACTCTTAAATGACAAACACCTTAATTACCTTAAATTACCAAGGTAATCAAGGTCAAAAACTTTTTTTCGAGGAATCACCAATGGTGAATTAAGTTATTTTAATGCGAATAGTTTTTCTTCAAAAGTCGCTTCAAAGAAAAGACCCTAATAATGATGCTAAGGTCTTTCTGAATAAAATTTGTTACTTTTATGGTCTAATACTTTGTAAGTACGTACTTTGGAATCAAAGTTTGTGTGCAAATTAAGGTTTTAGATTAGTAAAAATCTCATAAATAGATTAAATCTTAATTAAAATTGTAATAAATAGCCTTGTACAACAACATAGTATTTAAATATTGGTACCACCGTTAAAACAACATAAAAATTTAATATGAGAAAAAACTAGTAAGAAATGATCTTCGACTAGGCCGAAGTTAAAATACCCCCACGGCCGAACCAAAGTATATTCAAAGTCTTAAGCAGTCAATAAAATGTTTATTTGTAAAAATGTTTTCATCGTAGTTTTAACAGAAAATATTCCCTTTGGTTTTTTTTATAAAGTCACATTGCATGGGAGGTGGTTGTGGTTTTCACTCGATTTTGCTCATTTTCAAACTTGACCGCGATACTGTCGGATTTTCCACTCGTCGGGAAGCTTTCCGCTCGACGTGATAAAAATTTCAATCCAGATTTCCGTCGGGAAGGGATAAAGTTAAATAACAAGACAATTCCTCTCAATTCCGATGTTCGTTGTATCCTCATTAAACGACGAATTAGCACGGCTTAACAATTTAGCTGCTGCACAATGGGCTACAATCAATAATCTATGTGACCTCGCTAAATTAAACGCCAATGCAAGCGGTAGCTCCTGCACCAGCTCACCTGGAATAGCACGCAATACGACTAGGGCGCAAGTTGCTGCAGCTAAACTTAAATCTGCGACTACTACTGAGACTGCTAACGCCTCTGGTAATAAATCTCCGCAAATTATGCAACCTGCTTCAACTGAAGTGCCTGTTGCGTACCCTATCATCATGCAACCTGCTTCAACTACCCTGCCGGAAATAAATAATAATAATAACAATATGTCAATTCAAACTGCAACTACAAATGTGGCTAACTCTACATCTGTGGAGAGCCAATATTCGCCTGAGATTCCAGTAATCTGCCAACGAGCCTCAACAAATTTGCCAGTCTTTACTAATAATTCATCAACCAATAACATATCTTCAATTCCTGATTTATCAACTCAACCATGTCCTGGTGACTTGTTAATTTCTACCCCAGCCACATCACCGGAAGATACTGCAGCATTAGTTAACCTAGTAGTTGTTCAACGAGCTCAGCTTAAAGTCATCTTTCTGTCCAGACTCGCCGCCGACACGTCCGAGGATACTATTATATCCTACGTCAAGCAAAGATTGCCTTACTCAACACCATCTTCTTCCTTCAGATGTAGAAAATTCAGCTTCAGCTTTCAGCGTGAAATAGCTTCTTTCACTCTATATGTCCCGGAGGATAAATACGACATGATTCTATCTAAAGAGTTTTGGCCTAGCGGCGTTATAGCTAAAGAATACGCTGCTAAAAGACGACTTCCTCCTGCAAGATTGCAGCAAGCTGTTTTGCTACCTCAGTCAAAAAACTGAACAATTCATTCTCATCTCCATCTATTACGTCTTCATCAGCATCTGCAATGCTAACTCCAACCGCAACAATCCAGCCATCATCTCAAGTCTACTCTCCTGTCTTATCGAGTGATCTGTCATCATCGTTCCTGTATTCTGAGACAGTCCCTAATTCATCATCATCATTGCCAATACCGCCTTCTGCTTCCACCATTTATAATTCTTTTTATTACCAAAATGTGGGTGGGTTAAGAACTAAATTATCTGATTTATTTTTAGCCTCTTACTCTTGTAACTATAATATTATCACTCTTACTGAAACTTGGCTTACTGATAAACATTTAACCTCAGAAATATTTAGCAGCGCATCCTTCAGTGTTTTCCGTAAGGATCGTTGTCCAAACACTACAGGTCTATCGAGAGGGGGTGGAGATTTAATAGCAATACGTAACTCCTTTTCATGTTATCAATTGACTCTTCCTCATCTTAAATCTAACGATGTCAATAATTTAGACATTGATCAAGTCATTGTAAAAGTTAATTTTAGATCTAATTTTGAACTTTTCATTATAGTGTCTTATATTCCTCCTGCTAGCTCGATTCTTCTTTACAATACTCATTTAGAAAATTGTCGATTGCTACTAGAGAAGGCAACACAAGCACATCACTTTATCATTGCTGGTGACTTTAACTTAAGTACACTCGTTTGGAAACCTGTAAGTGATGAGTTCTATATCATGCCCTTTAACGTGAATACTGAAACCGATGCGCTGGTAATCGATTTTTTCACTCAGTTTGATTTGGTTCAAATTAATAATATCTTTAATGAACGTAAACGTATTTTGGATTTAATCTTTGTTGATAAAGAATTTATTATCTTCCTAGATTCTACCCCCCCCCCCTAATCGGGAATTGTTCACAACATCACGTACCATTAGGTTTGGAATTTTCTACTTATACCTATCAAATTGTAACGTCTACCGTTTCTTTTTTCAATGATTATAATAAAGCCAATTTTGTTGAATTAAATAGAGCTCTTAACCTAGTCTCCTGGTCGGATAACTTATTGTGCAAAGATCTGGATAATATGTATGACTATTTCCTTTCGGTGATTAATGACTGTTTGAGCCTATGGGTCCCCAAAAGGAGGGCTTCTCCTCTCAAAAATCCTATTTGGTCTAACAAAAGACTCTCTCTTTTAAAAAATAAAAAAAACAAATCATATAAGCGTTTCAGAGCAAATCGTGAAAATTCAACACTAAAATTGGCTTATCTATCCTGTCAAAAGGATTACGATGTTCTCAATAAATTCTTATTCCACTCATATATATCCTCAGTTGAAAGTAAAGTAAAACAAAATAGCAAATACTTTTGGACTTTTATAAACAACAAAAGAAAAAGTAATGGTTTTCCGAAATCCATGTCTTATAAGGATATGTGTTCGGATGATACAATGACTATCTGTAACTTCTTCGCTGAGTATTTTAAATCTGTTTACTCACCTTCTTCCACGGTTTCTACAACTTATAATAACCTTCATCACAATACCATCTTAGATATTGGTATGCTTTATATTGATCCTCTCGAAGTTGAATCGGCCCTAAAAGCTCTAAATTCTAATAACAAAGAAGGTCATGATGGCATTGCTCCGATTTTTCTAAAAAATTGTGCTGCTTCAATTGCTCTTCCACTCTCCATCATTTTCAATAAGTCCCTGACAACTGGCCACTTCCTGGACGCCTGGAAAGTCTCACTCCTGGTTCCAATTTTCAAATCGGGTCCTAAACATGATGTTCGCAACTACAGACCTATATGCAAACTTCTTTGTATTCCTAAATTGTTTGAACAGATTGTGTATAAAAAACTCAAATTCCTTGTAAAAAATATCATCTCTCCACAGCAACATGGCTTTATACCTGGCAAATCCACGGTAACTAACCTTGCTATTTTCTGCAGCTATATCTTAAAAAACTTTGCAAAGGGTCTGCAAACGGACGTTATATTCACAGACTTTGCAAAAGCCTTCGACAAGGTAGATCACAATATTTTACTTTTTAAACTCTCTTCTTTGGGTTTCCACTCCAACTTCCTTAGTTGGATTAAATCATATCTACTAAACCGTAGTCAAAAAGTGATAATTTGTGATTGCCTATCTGAACCAATAGTTGTCACTTCTGGAGTCCCACAAGGAAGTCATTTAGGTCCTCTTCTATTTTTACTTTTTATTAATGATCTTCCCTGTTTGATCAAAAACTCAAAAGCCCTTTTGTTTGCTGACGACCTAAAAATATTTCGAGCTATTTCATCTTCTAATGATTTTGTGTTATTACAGAATGACATTGACGCTGTAATATCATGGTGCGAAATTAATAAACTACATTTAAACATTGCCAAATGCCAATGTTTTACTTTTTCTAGAGCTACTTCTCCAATATTTTGGGACTATTCTATAAACTCAATTATTCTGAATAGGGTCGTCGCCAAAAAAGATTTAGGTATTTTAATGGATGCACGCCTGAATTTTAATGACCATTTCGATTTTATAATTAGCAAGGCTAACTCGTTGTTAGGTTTCCTTAAAAGGAACTCTAAAGACTTTTCTGACCCATACGCTTTACTCACTCTTTTTTCCGCGCTAGTGAGACCACATTTAGAATATTGTTCCACTATCTGGAATCCAATTTTTCAAACTCATTCAAATTGCATCGAAAAGGTTGACTAGATTTGTGATGTACAAGCTTAATTGGCATCTACCAGCCGTTCCGTCCTATAGCACCCGTTGTGCGCTAATTAACATTTCCTCGCTTGAAATAAGACGCAAAGTTTCTTCTATCGTGTTCATATGGGACCTTCTCCATCATAATATTCAATGTGATGAGCTATTATCTCATTTAAATTTTCATTTTCCTTCAAGACAGCTCCGAAGCCAATTTCATTTCTCCGAACCACTGTTTAGGGCTGTCTATGCTTCAAATATGCCTTTAGCTCGATGTATTAGGGAGACAAATTCGGTACTTGCGCTCATTGATATATTTGAAAATGGCTCTAAAAAGCAACTTAAAAACCAATTATTTATGCATCTATTGGCGCGCGATGTTTTGAACACCTAGTTACATCCCCTCACTTCTACTGTATATTTTTGAATTTTTTAATCTTAATAATATTAATGATAATCTTGTATTTATTTACAATGTATTATATTTTTATTATGTAATCTATTATATTTTATATTATATTTTATGAAACTTTCTTAAATTTAATTTGTAGTCTGTAAGAGTTGATCTCTGTTAGATGAAATAAATAAATAAATAAATAAATTATTTTCGAAGTGAGTGAAAAGTATTCACAATGGAGTGTTCTAAGAAATAGGACATATGGGACTTTTTGAAGAAATAAATGTATAAGTTATGCTTACATAAGGGAATATTGAAACGCAAATAAGCTATGTAACATTAAAAAAAACATATTTGTGGTAAAACTATCAGATTATATTTGTAATAATTGAAGAAAACTTATTTGTTTATGTGATGATATCAGAATCCCATTAAAATAAGAAACACCCGTGGTAGTTTATTTTTCAAAGCAAAACACAGCTGATTGTCAGAACAAAAAAAAAAGAAAACAACAACAACAACAACAACAACAACAACAACAACAACAACAACAACAACAACAACAACAACAACAACAACAACAACAACAACAACAACAACAACAACAACAACAACAACAACAACAACAACAACAACAACAACAACAACAACAACAACAACAACAGCAACAACAACAACACCACCACCACCGGAAAAGGACTATGACATGAATTAGGATATGGATTAGGACAAAAATGAAGACACATAAAACACACCTTTCCAAACTAGGAAAGGGATTAAAAAAAGAGGGGAAGAAGTTTTGGAAATGGAGGAAGTGGCTCCACAACACCTTCAACATCTGCGCACCACGCTGTTTCAAACTAGGAGAATGCTGAAAGTGATGGTAAGATGTTTCAAAACATTGTAAGATTCTGTATCAACATTCCTGATTTTTAAAGACGAAAATACAGTTGCTGCAAGTGAGCCTCTTGCTAGGAAACGAAAGAACCCAACAAGCAAGAAAAATATTTTTCTCCAAGCTTGGAAAAAAAGGGTTCAACCTGCACTTGATCTCCAACACATTTCTCTAAGTCAACTCCAACATCTTGGAGTTAACTGGAAATTGACTTGAGATGTCTTAATTTTCAAAGTGGCAATACTGTTGAAGTGTCAGAAAAATTATTTGTTTTTGTAGTTGGCAGCACTTGGTTGTTTGTTTTTTTTTTTTTTGGTTATTGTGTTTCTTAATTTGTGAAAAGTGTGAAATAGTCAAGTGCAAGAAAATAAAGTGAGTAAAAAGAAATTATTTCAACAAATAAATTTAAATTACGATAATAAAAGTGTTAGCTTTTGTGCCCAACGGCCGTAAATAAACTTTTTCTTGAAGGCGGAATTCAAAACCTTGTGCAAGTGGCAGTAAAACACAATGACTTTGAAAGTTTGAAATGTATGTGAAAAGTTTATTCTCTATATAAAAGTTATAAGTGATAAAATAATATAGAATATACAAATTGTGGTGCAAAAACTCTTACTCGTTTCCTTGGCTGCTGGACTTAAAAAGAATTTGAACAACATTTAGAAAATTCCTAACAGCCAAATTTAAACTACAAATACATTTACATCAATAATAATTATACATAATATTTTCATATACTTAAATATTTTAACAAATACGAAGTAACAGATACGGTATAAACAAACATATAGATCACGACTTACTAATACAGATGACAGATACCGTAACTTTAAAAGATACTGAGTGAAAATAAGATACATAACAATGATTACATAATATTAGTTAGTTGACTGCTTTATCGAGCAGTCAGGGCTTCAAGCTTCAACATCTCCACCCCCGTGAATCGACCCCGGACGGGGAGACTCACCTTTTTTCGCATTGGGTTCTTCGACGTCGAGAATAGCTAGTTTAGAGACGGGCCTCTTTACGATTCCACTGCTGGTCGCTACGTCCGCTGATCTGGCGATGTCATCTTTTCCAAAATAGAGATTTATTATGCGGCCTCTTCGCCACTGGGATCTCGGAGCGTTGTCGTCGCATATCAGTACTAGGCATCCCCTGCTGACTGGGCGTGAAGGTAGGCACCATTTCGTTCGACGTGTTAGCTCAGGTAGATACTCCCTCATCCACTGCTTCCAGAATCCATTTTTTAGGTTTATTAGAATACGCCATTGTTTGCGCAAACATAATAATCTCGGCTCAAAGGGCGCTGGCGTTTGCGTCGAATTCGTGCCTCCTAGCAGGAAATGGTTCGGCGTAATCGGCTCGGGATCTTGAGGCGAAACAGGCAGATGAGTCAGCGGCCTGGAGTTCACAATGTTTTCAGCTTCGATTAACAGGCTAGCGAAAGTCTCCAACCGTGGCGCGTGCTCCTTCAGCATAATATACAAGGCCTTTTTTACCGACTGCACCAATCGCTCCCATGCTCCACCTGCACTAGGATTGGATGGTGTATTAAACACCCACTTTATGCCGAGCGTAGACAGACCGGAAATCATTTTATTTTGGTCGAGAAAATCTTCGACGCCGCGCAGCTCTTTTTCTATTCCCACGAAGTTGGTGCCATTGTCCCTTCTAATTTGAATCGGCACACCTCTTCGATTTACGAAGTTTTTTATGCACATCAAGCACGCATCGCTGGAGAGGTCGCTAGCTATCTCTAGATGTACGGCCCGCACGGTTAGGCACGTAAACAAGGCTACCCATCTTTTCTCACGACGCCTGCCGATGGTCACTTGAACGGGTCCAAAGTAGTCCAGACCAGTGTAAGTAAACGGCCGAACGTAGGGTGTCACTCGGTCCACTGGGAGGTTTCCCATTTGAGGCTGAATTGGCGTTGCTTTTCGCACCTTGCAAAACGTGCAGCTTGATTCCACGCTGCGGACCAACGATCGAATAGCCGGAATCCAAAAGCGTTGCCTGATCTCGCTAATCACTGTAGATGTATTTATGTGACGCAACTTCTGGTGATAGCTTTCAACTAGTAAGCGCGTCAGCTTATGCTCCTTGGGCAGAATAATCGGAAGCTTCGCAGACATCGATAAGCTGGGCGCGTTCTGTATACGACCGTTGACGCGCATGATCCCTTGATCGTCTAGATACGGGTTTAGCGACACGAGCGGGCTGTCTCTGGAGATGGGTTGATTTTCTGCTAAACACAAACTTTCAGAATTGAAACTCTCTTGCTGCACGCCACGAAAAATAGCCATCTCAGCTGCGTTTATTTCTTCAGTCGTGAGTTCACCGCTTTTCTTGATTCCCCCTTTTGTAGACCTCAAAACGTTTTCCCTGAATCTATTTACCCAAGCCATCGTTCGCTTACATCTCTGGAAGTTGGAAAAATCATTAATTTTGAGAACTATTGGTTTACTCACATGGCAAAGATGAAGGGCAAAATGTTTTTTCCTCAGTTCGTCGCAGCTATGATCAGCGTTGGTTGTCATTAGTGATTCGTCTGGCCATTCGTTGTCATCTCTCTGAAGAAACTCTGGACCGTTTTTCCACCTGCTCTCAGCATTGTAACACACTGCAAACTTTGCTCGTGTTGCGTCGTCTGCCGGGTTCAGCGCGCCTGGACACCATCTCCAATCCACAACCTTCGATGAGTCCAAAATTTCTGCAACTCGATTTGCCACAAACTGCTTATATACCCGATGGTCTGATCTAATCCAACGAATAACTGTATGGGAGTCTGTCCAAAACCTGCATCTATTTATTTTTATTCCGTGGTGTTTGACGATTGTGTCTTTCAAACGAACACCAATCACCGCTGCCTGCAGTTCCAGCTTTGGTATCGTATGGTATCGTGTTGGAGCGCACGATGTCTTTGCTGCGACAAAGGTTAGTCTTACTCCAGACGGCTCCACGTATCGCCAGTACGCCACTACCGCCATCGCCTCTTCACTGGCATCACAAAATATGTGCAGCTCGACATCGCTATACTCTAAGGATAAAAAATAGCATCTTGGCACTTTGAAATTTCTTACCTTATTCAGCTCCTCCAACCAATTCTTCCATTTGCTGTAAATGTTATCTGGAAGCTGCTCATCCCACTCTATGCCAGCCTTCCACACTGTTTGCATAATAATTTTTGCACAAACCGAAAAATTAGCAAGAAAACCAAACGGATCGAAAATTGACATTGTAACACACAATGTCTCACGTTTAGTAGGTTTCCTTTGAAAACGCAAAATATCGGAAGGCACTTTAGCGAATTGAAGAGCAAAACAAAAAACATCTGTTTTTGTTGACCATTGCATTCCCAGGATACGTTCAACGCCTTCAACGCTGATTGCAGTGTCTGTTGCCACGTTGCCAACTTCTCTTTCAAGGCGCTCTGAATTCGACGCAATGTTACGCATTTCAAACCCACCAGCTTTGTGTATTTGTATCACTTGTTTGACGACATCGATGGCCTCGGACTCCGAATCAAAACAGTCTACGTAGTCATCTACGTAGTGTTTGTCAATTATACCTTTTACTGCGCGTGGATATTCCTTTATGAAATTCTGAGCGTTAGTATTTTTTACGTGCTGTGCTATAGTTGGAGAACACGTTGCGCCGAATATCATTCTCTCCATGACGTAAGTTTTCACTGGCAAGTTAGGGTTACCATCTCTCCATAAAAATCGCTGACAGTATTGATCTTCTTTAGTGATTTTTATCTGATGAAACATTTCTTTTATGTCACCACACACTGCAATACGAGCCTCTCTAAACTGGAAAAGAATTTGTATTAGTGGCTTATTTATGTCAGGGCCTGGCAGTAAGGCTTTGTTAAGAGATATATTCTGAATTTCTGCTGCAGCGTCAAAAACAAGACGTATTCCGCTTTTGTTTGGATTTTTTACGCCGAAGTGTGGCAAATAAAAGGTTTTAGTTGATCGCTTTTCTACTTCTTCACTGGTTAGACACCTGGCATATCCTTTATTTACATATTCTGTAATTTTCGAGCAATATTCCATTGCGTAACTTGGATCTCGCGCCATTTTACGCTCAATGCTTTCTAAGCGGTGCAGTGCCATCTGAAAGGATTCTGGAAAAATTACCTTATCGTTTCTCCACAACAGACCAGCTTCATATCTGTCACCAACCTTTGTAACGTTCTTATTTAGCAACTCTATCGCTCTCACCTCTGTCTCCGATTGTAATGGCATGATCCCTGGCTTTACTCCAAAATTTTCTGCATCAAAGTAGGCTGCTATTATTTCTTTAATATCTTCCATCTCTGTTTCACATCTACAATTTTTTCGCATATGAAAAACATGCTTCGACTTAGTGCGGATATTATTGCTTGTCGGGCCATAGACCATCCAACCTAAGCGCGTTTTTACAGCAATTGGTCCGTCCTTTAAGGGGGCTCTAGGCACTTCCAATGGCACTGTCAGGTAGGCATGCTTCAAACTTATAATTATTTTTGGCTGAACATTATCATAATCGACGAGTGGCAGCCCTGCTAGATGAGTGCCTTTGTATTCACCATACCTGAAAGATTGCGTTGGCAACGCGAGGCTGTTGGTGGCGTAGACGTCTGACAGCTCATATTTTGGGGCATTGTTTTCAATGCCGCTAATTGTCAAGTTCATAACCTGTGTCAACTGCCGCGTGCTTTGCTCGTTGATCCACTGAAGTTCCAAAATCTCGTTGCGTCCGCTCAATCCCAAATCCTTTGCAAGCTCCTGGTCTATCATCGACACGTTAGCACCGTCATCAATGAAAGCGTAGACGCTGACAGCTCGGTCTTTTCCATAAAGCACGACAGGCAGCACTTGAAAAAGAACTGTGCCCTCGTGACATCGGTCCGCGTGACAGTTGCGCCTGTCTGGCAGGACTTCAGTGGATCTGGGTATACGATTAGGTGCAGGTGCGCGTTCGGCTCTGCGCGGTGGCTTTGATGCAGTAGGCTTGGTGGTGTTCTGACGCTCCGTCTCTGAGCAGTGAAGCAAGTGGTGATGAACGTGGCTGCAACCGTCGGTGCCACAGCGTTTTCGCGAAAAACAATTTGTGACGTGATGCCCTCTCTTAAGGAAAGAAAAGCAAGCGCGAAGTTGCTTTATTTGTTTCCATCGTTCGTTGACTGAAAGTTTTAAAAAGGACTTACATATCGACAAGTGGCTGCAATCCTCGTTGCATAGTGAGCATTTCGAAGGGGCGACTGTGGTGCAAGCAAATCTTCGGCCGATGTTTGTAGCGGGCATATTATTTGTTGGCTTTCGTTGAGCTACAGCGCGTGCGAATTGCGACGATGTGGAAGGTAGCGAGTCTGTCACGACGTTCACGAGGCGTCGCAGGTGGTTGAGCCATTGGCTGAAGTCTTCAAGAGATGGCGGTGCTTCAAGTGAAAGGCATCTTTCTGCCCATTTGAGCTGCTTCGTTATTGGCAGCTTCGCGACCAGCTCACTCAATAACGTCGGGTTCGAGAGGTGATGTTCACCCCGCGCGTTCTTCAAAAATGCATATTTGTCATTTTATTGGCAAAACTCACTAGCGCGTTCAGGTCGTCTTCGGCTAAGGCTGGTATAGCTCGCACTTTCTGGATTTGACTTTTTATTAGCTGCTCCGGTCGTCCGAAAGTCTCCTTCAGGATTTCCACGATGGTTGGCACATTTGCAGAGTTGGATAGAAGGCTCTCGACCGTTTCCCTGGCTATTCCTTTGAGCGCGTCGCGCAGTCGCATAATGTTGTGGAGCGGCGAGTATTCAAACTCTGTTGTGGTGCTCTGAAAGGCTTCGAAAAATATGTACCAATCCTCGGGTGAACCTGAAAATATAGGGAGCGGGTAGATTTTTTTATGAAAACTTGTCCTAACGCTTTCGTCATAAAAGGAATTTGGAGTTCCATAGTTTACACAAAATGTTTGGCCTTGCGGGTTCGCTGAACTCTGGATGGCTAGCTGCTGCTGCCTTGATGTCGGCTGCGACGTTGGCTGCAGCGTCGGCTGTGGCGTTGGAGTCGGCTGCGAAGCTGGCTGTATGGGTGGCGGCATGTGTGTGTGTATCTGCGACACCGGCTTAGATGTGGGTGCTGTTTGTGACGTCGACTGTGTTTGAGTGGTTGGACGTGCTGAAGACTGCATGACATAGGACATTGCTGATGGCTGTGATGTTTGTTGTGGCATGTACGATGACTGTGATGCTGGCTGCATCTCAAATACTTGCGGCATTGACGTTGGCTGAGCTTGAGTGGGTGGACGTGCTGAAGGCTGCATGACATAGGTCATTGCTGATGGCTGTGATGTTTGTTGTGGCATGGACGATGGTTGTGATGCTGGCTGCGTTGCAAATACTTGCGGCATTGACTGTGATGCTTGTTGTGGCATGGACGATGGCTGTGATGCTGGATGCATTGCAAATAATTGCGGCGTTGCAAATATATTCGGCATTGCTGATGGCTGCATTGCAAATGTCTGCTGGTTAAAAAATGGCGGCGCCATTTGGGACGTCGGCTGCGATGAAGACGATGTCGGCTGCGTAGAAAATGGCGGGGCCATGAACGATATTTGCTGAGTGGTTGGAGTCTGCTCTTGTAGCTGCAGTGCTTGTGACGTCATCTGCTCTGATAGTGATGTTTCTAATAATGCTATAGGTTGCTGCTCTGGTGGATTTTGGTGTTGTTGGGTGTGCTCCATCGTCAGCGGCGGCATCGGCTTCGGTACATTTGACTTCGGGGCCGGCTGTATCGCTGGCGGTGATGTAGACCGTGAAGTCATCAGATTGTGTTGTGGAACCTGGTTTATTTCGCTTCTTAACTGAAGCACACTTTCTTGAAGCTGCTGGTTGTTGGTTATCACCATTGCTTGCATTGAGTGCATCTGGCGCTTGAATTCGTTCATCATGGCGGTCATTTTTTTCTCAAAATCGCGAGAAATGGCGTCGATTTTCTCGCTTTCAGCTACAGATTTCGGTGCACTCGGTAGATCTTTTCTTTCGGTTGGTGGCGTTGGCGTGGCTTGAGCAGGCGATGACGTTGATGTAGAAGGAACCTTTAATGGTGTCTGCTTGGCTGGTGCTGGCGTAACCATCGTACCTTTGGCTGGCGAGTGGCTTAGTGGCATTTCGTTATCGTCGAATCTAGTTGGCGGGACTCCCTTGTTCGTGCGACTGCTTACCCGTTTTTGGTTGTCTTGGGAAAAAGGCATATGATCCCGGAAGACGGCAAGAAAGAGCAAAAACGTTTAAGTTTGAAGCAAAGAAAAATGGCGTGAAACGACGAAATTGACAAAATATTTGGAGCGAAGAATAAAATTGTTAGCTTTTGTGCCCAACGGCCGTAAATAAACTTTTTCTTGAAGGCGGAATTCAAAACCTTGTGCAAGTGGCAGTAAAACACAATGACTTTGAAAGTTTGAAATGTATGTGAAAAGTTTATTCTCTATATAAAAGTTATAAGTAATAAAATAATATAGAATATACAAATTGTGGTGCAAAAACTCTTACTCGTTTCCTTGGCTGCTGGACTTAAAAAGAATTTGAACAACATTTAGAAAATTCCTAACAGCCAAATTTAAACTACAAATACATTTACATCAATAATAATTATACATAATATTTTCATATACTTAAATATTTTAACAAATACGAAGTAACAGATACGGTATAAACAAACATATAGATCACGACTTACTAATACAGATGACAGATACCGTACTTTAAAAGATACTGAGTGAAAATAAGATACATAACAATGATTACATAATATTAGTTAGTTGACTGCTTTATCGAGCAGTCAGGGCTTCAAGCTTCAACAAAAAGAAATAATGCAAAGAAAACGAATAAAGCGTGAAGTGAAAGAGATTGTAGATTTGCTATCAGGTAGGAATGCAGAGGGAGCCGTAGAAACACCTGGAACTTCAACTGTGGCAGAAAGAGCTGCATTGCTTGCAGAGAGCCATGTGGGAGGAGCGGTCGAAGTGCCAGGAACCTCTACTATTGCCCAAGCAACTACATCGGATTTTGTGGCAACTTCAGATGAGGAGAATTGCAGCACAGAAGAAAATGGTTACAGCTCTGAAGAAGCGGAAGATAATGAAGCAAGTATCGCAAGTGTCTTTAAGAAGTGATCTAGCGAACTGGGCCGTTGTAAATAATATTACAAATGTGGCAACAAACGCCTTATTGGAAATTTTAGTGCGCCATGGCAATTCTCTTCCATTAGATGCACGAACATTGAAAACCACTCCTAAGGTGGCGCCTATAGAAAAAATGGGAAGTGGTGAGTACTTTCATTGTTGAGGACGCCCTTACTGATTTTTTGCATAAAACTGATTTCGACTGCGATGAGATTCATCTTAATATCAATATTGATGGCCTTCCGTTGGCAAAAAGCTCAAATCTACAAACATGGCCAATTTTAATTAATGCCAATGGGACGTCCGATGTCATGATTGTTGGCGCTTATTGTGGCAACGGCAAATCCATTGATTCCAACATATTTTTACAGAGGTTTGTTGATGAATTGGTTACCATTATAAATACGGGACTAGCTTTTAGAGGAAAGCATTTTAAGACTAATTTTCGCTCAATCATTTGTGATGCACCAGCTAGATCGTTTGTGCTCGCAATAAAAGGCCACACTGGATATTTTAGCTGTCTTAAATACACACAAAAAGGTGAATCAGTCAATCGGAGAATGATATTTCGTTATGGAGAATATGTATCTCGAACCAACTCTGATTTTCGTTTGCGTTTGGATAAAAATCACCACAAAACCTTAAATCCGATTTCAATAGAGAGCTTACCTATTGACATAGTGAAATCATTTCCAAATGATTACATGCATGTAGTTTGCCTCGGCGTTACAAAGTCCCTTCTAATAGGGTGGATTAAAAAAAAAAATCAGAATTTCTCGTTAGAAAAAAGAAAAATTATAAAACTAAAATCAAGCCAAGAATTTTTGTACAATCAAATTCCAACGGAATTTGCAAGGCGTCCGCGTAGCTTAAGTGATATTGATCGTTTTAAGGCCACAGAACTAAGAATGTTCCTTCTGTACACCGGAGTTTTTGTGTTACAGAACATTTTAGACGAAGAAAGATACACTCACTTTTTAATGCTGAGCCTGGGCATACGAATTTTACTACAGGAAAAGCCGTGTGTAGAAAACAACGATTGTGCAGAAAAATTACTTTGAGAGTTTGTGAAAAATATTCCTACATTTTATGATGATTCGTTTCTCACATTTAATTTTCATTGCTTAACTCATCTGGGAAATGACGCATTAAGCTTTGGCAGCCTTGATAAGCGCATTCAAATTCGAAAATTATTTGTCAAAAGTAAAAAAAATGTGTCGAAAAAAAATCAAATTGCGGCGCAGATATATAATCGCCTTGTGGAAGAAAGCATAAATGCAAAACCAAAATTGGCCCAAACTACAACTACAAAACTTAAAAACGGCCGCTTGAAACCAGTCAATGAAAAACATTTCGTATTGTCCACAGAAAGGCCTAATAATTACTATGCCATAAAAACAAAAATATTCAAAGTTTGTTCTATCACTCACTGCAACGGTAACACAGATATAGCATCCAATGAAGTTATTAATTTAACAGATTTCTTTACTATACCAATTAAATCGAGTAATTTTGGTATACAATCTTGCAACGAACTTGAATTTTCCAGTTTAATATATCTGTGGTCACAAGGAATAACAGCCTAACTTAAAATATCGTAAATACGCGATGTTTTATTTTCCTTATCTCGTCTGTTTCCCGGTAAAAAGGCGATCTGGTTTTTCTGCAAAATGAAAGGGCATTCATGTATCTACAAGTTTCATGTTCGATTGTTCCATTAACTTCTAGAAAGCAGACGAAGTAATGAAAATAAAACATGCCGTATTTACGATATTTTGAGTTAGGCTGTTATTCCTTGTGACCACAGATATATAAACATAATTTGGAAAAAAATTGAACAAAAAATCGTTATGCTTAGCAATTTTGAAGAAAACGACTTTGTTTTTATACCTTTAATTCATTTGTAGATGAACTTCAATTCTTTTTTCAAATCCGCCATGGAGTCCGATACAACGTTTGAAGATTTCGTCGCCAAAAAAGGTAAGATTCATTTAAAAATGTCTAGATTTTCTGTTATTCATATGAAAATATTAATTAACAAATTTTCCATAAGCTAATTAATACCTTTTAATTCTTTCTTTCAGATTTAGATGAGTTGAAAACACATTTTGAAACAAGTGAGCTGATATATTCAAAATTTGTCGAGATTCTTCCTAAATAATGGATTATTTCTTTTTTGCAGAACTTGTCAACTTATCAACACAAATTGAGAACACTGAAATAAAAATTTTGAAAGGTATGGTACTTATTGAAATAAAAAAGAAAATTTCTTTTATAATATACTAATACTTGTATAATATTCTAGAGCAAGAAATAACACAAAAGTTACTTAGACGTGTCTTAGAGGAAATAAAAACAGTTTCACTATCAAGTACCAAGGGACCCAATCGACATGCTGCGCTCTCTAAAATTCCATTCGCTGATAAGGGAGATTTCAATGAATTTGAGAAGGAAATCCAATCGTCAGAGGATAAATTTGCCGACTTGGTAAGTTACCCTTATGATATTTTAATAAGACATACTATGTTATGTAAAAAAAATAAATATTAATGCATATTTTGAAAGGTTGCAGAGCTAAATACTAAAACTTGCAGCAGTTCAATAGCATTCATAAAGGAAGCCTGGAGAAACATGGTGACCGATGAAGTTGCTACGCAATTTTCCTTAGGAGCAGGAGAAAAAAAAAGCCGTCAAGCCTCTCAGTGTTACCGCTGCTGTAAAACGTAATGTTTATTACAAATTAATTTTAAAATAACTATACTTAGATATATTTTTTATCATTCAACAGAAGCATACTATCAGAAATACGGAACAGGAACTGATGAAGAGTTCCAAAAAACATGCATTGGGTTTTTTCAACAAGCCAATAACCGGCTCACCAAAAGACTGAACTACTCTAAGAAGCAGGCGAAATAGAAATGTATAGTATATGTAATAGAAAATATGGTCCCTTGCTACTTGAAAGTGAAACTATTTTTATTTGCTCTAAGACAGGTCTAAGTAGCTTTTGTGTTATTTATTGTTCTAGAATATTTTAAAAAGTAACGCTTTTCTTTTTTGCTTCAAAAAGTACCATACCTTTCAAATTTTATTTCAGTGTTCTCAATTTGTATTGTTAAGTTGAGAAATTCTGCAAAAAAAAAATTATCTATTATTTATAAAGAAAAAAAATAAAAAAAATAAATAACTGGCCATTTCAGCCCTTGAAAGGACTTTGACCTAGCTTCTTATGATCAATTGTGTTGTGCGTGTTATTAAGTTTGTACACAATTGACCGAGAACCGGACCTACATGCTTAACGCCGACTCCGAACGGCGATGAACGGAAAGTTCTCGTTCTCAAGAAGCTTTACATGGCATTTTGATTACTCTCTGAGGTTTGCCATTGTCTGCAGAGAGGTGGCGGCCGTACAGAAAAATTATTTTAATTCAAATAATTTTCTGTCGCTGCTGGGTTTCGAACCTGGGTTTCCAAAGTTCTTTGACATAGCGGCCACGCACTTTAACCAACTACGCCACGGACGCCACAAAGCAATTTATAAAGAATCTAAGCAATACTTTAGACCTGAATATACCTGAATCACTAATTTAGCTTATAAATTTATGAAAATAATTTTATGAATTTATGAAATATCTAATGAAGTTTTTTAAAGGACATAATTAACATAAAACAAAAACGCTTAAATTCAGTCGATTTACCGAAAAATACTAAGGTCTTAAATTAAGTAAGAAAACTATAACAAGAACTGAAATGTTTATATATATATACCTGAATGCACTAATTTATTTTATATTATTTTTGTAATAAGCAAAAACCAAATTAAATAATTTAATGAATGTACAAAAATGTGTTATCAATTCTTCTTTTAAAGAAGATAACATAAAACACAAGTTTAAAACTATTTTCAATAAATGAAATAAGAAAAAAAATTAAAAAGCTTTCTGTATTTCTCTTTCACTTTGGGTTGGATATCGCTTTGTGAAAGACCTTGGAGATCAAGTGGAGATCCAGCCTTATCTCGACTGGAGATCGAAGGTCCATTTCCCTGGAGAATGGCTTGGATCTAGAGAAACGAACTGGAGCTCCACTTGAGGTCAAGCCTATCTCCAAGGTTGATGTTTATTGGGAAGATGTCCACGAATGAATTACTTGAAGACCAATTATTATATTTTGGAGGCATTGAATCTTAAACACGACGTATAGCCGAAGCACGAGAGGAAAACTTGGAAGAAAAAAAAATGCACAATAGTTTTATGGAAAAACTTAGTTTGAAGAAGTTTGCACTGTAAAAAGAATTAATTGAAGCACAACTCGCCCAAATCAAACAAAATAAATAAAATTATTTTCCGTGCTGGTTTTATATGCTTATTGTTTTTATTTTTTTGTTCAAAAAGTTTCATTTTTTATATTTTTACAATCTCACATTCAAAATTTAAGTGAGTGAATTTGACAGAAAAATCTTTTCCGTCGTAAAAAGTGATCGTATTTTTTCGACGAAAAATTTCGAATTTCCGACGGAAACCTCGATTGTATTTTTAATGAGATTCAGCAAAATGTCTCCCGACGGGCTTCCGTCGGCGATCGTGATTGGGCCCAAAAGCTTAAATATCAAATTTCGTGACGATATCTTAAAAATTACGGCTGTAATCGTGATCACAGACAGACGGACAGACATACATGGCTAAATCGACTCGGGTGGTGATGCTGATCAAGAATATATATATACTTTTCTATACCTACCACACCTCCTTATGGGCGTTACAAACGGAGTGACAAAATTTATATACCTTTTTTAATTTTTTTTAAACAAAATGGAAAAAACCATTTCCGATTCGGCACTTTTTGTCGATATAGGATTTTGAGCAAATGTATGCTATCAAGTAATTAAAAATAAAATATGTAAAAATCAAGAAAAATCAGAAATACTACTTTCTATTGGTTTCAGGTTTTACCATAGCCATTTTGTATGGGAGGTTGAAGTAGTTTTCACCGATTTGGCACATTCTCGACACATTTATGTTAAAACGTAACGTTTTCACATAAAAAAAAAAAAACCGAAAGTACATACATATAAAACAATGTTTATATAACAGACATTTCATATTTGCACCTATCAACTAATGCGCAAATACTTTTCCAACTATAGATAATATAAGATACTAGTGACCACCGGTGCGCGTTGCTGCCCCCAGCAACTATAATAACATAATCTATATAAAGAAGAGGCAGAATTAAGTGAAATGTGAGCGGAAAATTGCAATAAAAAAAAACTTGTATGTATCTTGGTTGCTAGCGTTCAGCGCGAGCGGCTTGTGAAAGCTTTATATATTTTCTGACTTTCATTTTGTTGTTAACAGACGCTCTATTAAGAAGAGACAGAAGAGAGCGAAATGTGAGCAGCGAATAGTTTTGCTCTGAGTTTGATAACGTTGTTCTCAGCTGCTCTGTTAATGAAAGAAAAACCAACATAACAACAACAATTATATGCAAACTTTAATAAGCTATAACTTCAAAAATATAAATTTTTAAGAAATAAAAAGTCCAGTTTGCACATCTACAGGTCTAAACCTATCAAACCATACTAAATTTATTAAAATTGGACTTGTACTTAAAAAGCCTTATGCCGGACAAAATTTGGGTTTGCGTAATATATATAAGATTCTGCTATTGCTGTATAGCTAATTTGTTAAATTACTTTCATCAAATTAGCATATCACGAATTCCACCAAAAAGTCAACCTCATAGGTCAAAAATCAAATTGTAAAGAGAGAAGAGAAACTATATAGAATATATTCTGTCGAATTCGGACAACACGTTTTAAGTTGAATTCTTCAAGATAACGGTAGTTGTTCTGTGTTTTTTTTACTTTCGCGTCGTCAATAAGTTGAGCGAAAATTTTGCAGCTTTATTTTGATATTTGCCGTGAGGGCGTGCGCTGTTTATTACAACAATTAAAAAAAAAATATTTGCTTCAAATTTTTTAATATTTTCCTAATAATCATACATATATACAGTACTTTTTGCTTATAGCGAACCCGTTTAAAGCGAACTTTCGCCTAAAACGAACCAATTCCAAAAGTACGCGGTTTTATTCCAGTAAACCATGCATTTTTGTCGCTTATTGCGAACTCGTTTAAAGCGAACTTTCGGTTGTAACGAACTTTATTTGCATGCAAAACTTGATTATTTTTCGGTTAAAACGAACCAAAAAGTGCCGCTGTGTAAAAAATAATGTTTGCTTTGACAACACTGTAACACACACTGTTTAATTTTTCCTGTCTACAATCCGGGAATTCTCCTAAGTTTAATGTTTCTTTGCGTGAAGACGTTTGCTGGAACACGATTAGATATGTTTTGGTGACGACCTTTTAAATACGGAAGAATTGGACGAAAAGATATAGTGCAGTCTGTTTGCGCTGGTGATGACGACCTTGACGACGATATAGACAACGTAGAGCCAATCCAAGTCGCAACTGACGTGGATGCAGTGTGTAACGTAAGCTATGTAATCCCCAACTCACACGGTGATTGGCAATCAAACAATCTAATCGTTTTGTTGTTGCTTTCAATGTGAAACTATCAAAAGCTCTGAGAGCCGGAGCGGATGAACACAGATTGCAGCAATCTAAATTTTTTTTTCATTTTGAGATTGCTGTACATGTCGGCAATCAGCAATCTGAATAGTGTTGCTAGGTTACGAAATAAAATGTTCAAAGAAATGCAAAATTATGATTGGCGTCCTCGTGTGAGCTACCAACAATCAGCATATGAAAGAGAGTAAGAAGAGTTCATTGATTGCCAATCAATCAATCCCGTGTGAGTTGGCCATAAGAAATTTTCTTCAGTCGCGCGACACTCCACATCAAATTCCACAGCAAACTACTCTAACTCATTTTTTAAAAATAAATTTTTTAAATTAAAACATCTCAACATGTTTTTAATAAATTTACAAAGGAGTTAATGTGCACATACAATTGATTAATTCAAGTCTTCATTTAAAGCGAACTTCGTTTAAAACGAACCATTTTGTCCGGTCCCTTGAAGTTCGCTTTAAGCGAAAAGTACTGTATGCATAAATAATTATCAACGACATACCGTGGTAAGAGCAGTTAAATAAATTAAGAAAATATGTAGCATGTGCGTGACAATATTGATATATCGTCGTTCGCAAATTATTGTGTTCTATATGACAAAAATGTTTTTTTGGTAAATCAAGTTTAAAGTTTAGTAAAAAACTGAACCGAAAAATCTGCCTCGATTTTCTTACCAATGAAAGTTCAAGAGATTGTGGTTTTTTCTGTCAAAAAAAATGTTCATCTTTGGAAGCGTTTTTTAGAGTAAGATGCGTTTAAAAAAAAATAATTTGTTCTATATGCACTTATTTACGAAACTATTCTTGTTTTATAGCATATAGAACAAAATGTAATATGTATTGGAGAAATGAAAAGCAATGTGATTTCTTTCTTAAAAGGTAAGTTTCGACTACAAAATCAAGTAAAAAATTAACCAAATTCATTTGAGTTCGATTCCACGAAGTTAATGCTTGATTTACGGAGATTTTTTTATTGAAGCAAAGTTTGTAAAAAAGACGAAGACAAAAAATTGTACCTATATTTTAACTTGTATTAAACAAATGGCGTCCGTGGCGTAGTTGGTTAAAGTGCGTGGCCGCTATGTCAAAGAACTTTGGAAACCCAGGTTCGAACCCCAGCAGCGACAGAAAATTATTTGAATTAAAATAATTTTTCCGTACGGTCGCCACCTCTCTGCAGACAATGGCAAACCTCAGAGAGTAATCAAAATGTCATGTAAAGCTTCTTGAGAACGAGAACATTCCGTTCATCGCCGTTCGGAGTCGGCGTTAAGCATGTAGGTCCGGTTCTTGGTCAATTGTGTACAAACTTAATAACACGCACAACACAATTGATCATAAGAAGCTAGGTCAAAGTCCTTTCAAGGGCTGAAATGGCCAGTAATTTATTTTTTATTTATTTTTATTAAACAAATTATTAAGGGTATTCATGGGTTGATACGAAACACAGTTGCGACGATGCGAAAATGCATGATTGCGAATTTTTTCTTCATTCCAACAACAAACACATTAGAAGTAATTTTGCAACTCTTCTTGAATTACGCACTGCTCAAACCTATTGCGAAAGCGCACAAATAGTGATGCGAAACAGCTGATTCATGTTATGGGTGTTTTCAAGCATAGTTGCCATCTGGGTAAAACTTTAAAAAGGCTAAGTTTTTACGTTGATTCAAATAAGTAAAGTTACAATATTGATGTTCACGCGTTAGTGCGAAAAATATGTTGCATTTTCGTATTCTTGCAATTCGCATCAACCCGTGAATACCCCTATTGTAGTATGCCACTGCATCAAGTGATAAAAAGTTGTATAAACTTTTCACATAATTTACTTTCTCCAATGATATCTTCTTATCTATTGCTTATCCATTCTTATTCTTAGTATTAAGCTTTTTTTAAACGTTGTTGTAAAATATAACTTCTAACCTTATGTTATTTATGATGGGTATTTTCTTTTCGTTTTTGTTTCATTTTATTTACCAACTGCAATCTAAAGCGGGATTTTTTCTTTTTTGTTTCATTTCATTTGCCAAGTGCAATGTGAAGCTAAGAAAAAAACCAGAAAAAAAAACAAAAAAAAAGCAAAATACAAAGACCTCCAAATAATAACTTTAATAACTTTATTTAGAGTTGCATATAGAACAAAATAAAAAAATATTTTTTTTACTTAGTATTTTTGCTTCGTTTTTGTTCTATATGCACGATTTTTTGCATATAGAACACAATAGGTTACGAAGCTTGTCACAACAGTGTTGTATAGCACAAAGTCGATGTCTCATATTTCGAAAACTATAAAAGATAAACGCAAACTAATGACACAGATCGATAGATCTCGGAAAATTTGCCTATATACCAGTCTTATCTCAATTTTTTCAATTTTGCGATATAGAACACAATAATTTACGAACGACGAATATGTTTCAATGCAGACTCTAATGTAAGACATTTTTTGCGGAAAATGTTGTTATGTGTGGATATTAAGATGGCAAAGCAGATTGAAAAAAAATTTTTTTACTATTAGCATTGAAAAAAATTCCACGCGTTTCGAACATGTTACACTTTTTTCTGTACAACAATGTAGTTTTTACACACTACGAAGTCGTTCATAAATTACGTTACCAATTTAGAGGAGGGGGACGGGTTTTAAAATGTATTATGATAAGTAATGATTTGGGGAGAGGGGAGTCTCATATATAGCAAAGTGACCAAAAATAAAAAAACTCGAAAAAATTTAAATCAATACACCCTTCATTTAAAAAAGTTCCATCTTTACATCTTCATTAAACGGTCAAACGTCTAAATTGACGGTTAACTATTGCCAAGTGTCTATATGAATTCTCACAAGTTAGTTTTATTTCATTTAACCCTTAAATGCCCAGTGTATCTTTTTGGATACAACCGAGAAAATAAGCTATTTATTTTAAAATATTGCAAAATTTAAAATGCTGGATATGTAGTTTCACTCAGAAAATTGTAAATATAAAACAAAAATTTAATTATTGGCATTACTTTGTTGGTTTGGGAAATATTGACCGTCAAATTAAAAAAATAGTTTTTTTAATTTTTACGTAAATTTGCTTTTTGACATGACTTATCTTTTAAACTATTAACAATTTTAGAGTATCATTTAACAAACAAATTTAGAGTTATCATAAAAAGAATCGTTTTCCACGTTTTTGCCTTAAACTCCTACAACCAAGCTGATTCATGGTATAGGTCGGAATGCCCACTGTATCTTTTTGGATACAACCATGTTTTCTTTAATAACTCATAAACAAAAATTGTTTCCAAAAAAATAAATACGGGGTCGTGTTCAGGGGATCATTTAGCACAACATAATTTTTATTTAATGAAATCGGTGGTGTTGGGCATTTAAGGGTTTATTTATTTTTATTTATTTATTTTTATTTATTTATTTATTTATTATTATACAAACACTGAACTTGGTGCTGGATGGCTGCAGCATTTACGGATAGTCTCTCAAAGGCCAGGCGAATTTCTTTGCATAAGAAATGAGGATACACCTAAATAGGTCCACATGGAATCTGTTGAAGAATTTGTAAAGTCCCCAAAGTTCCCAATTCCAGTGATTGAGAGCATCGACTTTTGGATCGAAGATAGAATAGTTTAAAAAAAAAAAAAAAAAAAAAAATAACTGGCCATTTCAGCCCTTGAAAGGACTTTGACCTAGCTTCGTATGATCAATTGTGTTGTGATCAATTAAGTTTGTACACAATTGACCGAGAAATGGACCTACATGCTTAACGCCGACTCCAAACGGCGATGAACGGAAATGTTCTTATTCTCAAGAAGCTTTACATGACATTTTGATTACTCTCTGAGGTTTGCCATTGTCTGCAGAGAGGTGGCGGCTGTACAGAAAAATAATTTTAATTCAAATAATTTTCTGTGGCTGCTGGGGTTCGAACAGGTTCGTTGACATAGCGGCCACGCACTTTAACCAACTACGCCACGGACGCCACTGGCATAGTTTTTATTGATTAAAATAATTGATTTTCAAATTTATTTCTTAACCCGCATCCATCGTTTGCATCAAATTGATGCAAATTCTTGAAACACATTCATTATACATACATATTAAAAACAAATATGCATATTTAAATTCAGAATTTTGGCTACCCTCTACAGTTCTACAGTTAGAGATAGTCTTATACTTATCACGCTAGAATAGTTAATAAATGGACAATTCCAAGCTAATCGATAACGCCCGTCCTAATTCATGTAACGCCCGGCTCAGTACAAAATATTTAATAAATAAGTACATTTTTATTCAATAATTTTTTTTTGACACAGATTTTTCAATCAATCATTTTTCTAGCGAATTATATTAAAAACTTCATTTTTAATACTCTAGTTTGGCTGGACTTTGCAATTTTCTAGAGCATCACAGAAATGGATTCGTGTGATCGTAACGCCCGTCCCTGACATATTTTTAATTTTTGCAAAGTTCAGCCAAACTAGAGTATTTAAAATGAAGTTTTTAATATAATTCGCTAGAAAAATGATTGATTGAAAAATCTGTGTCAAAAAAAAAATTATTGAATAAAAATTTACTTATTTATTAAACATTTAGTACTGAGCCGGGCGTTACATGAATTAGGACGGGCGTTATCGATTAGCTTGGAATTGTCCAAATTGAAAATATTCCAATGAATAATATTGTCTTTTTGTATCTGCATTAAATTGATGCACAACGTACTTTTCGTTTCTAGAAATTTCCGATGGATGCGGGTTAAATGTATCTAGTCATGACATAAAAGAGATTAAAAAAAAGAAAATAAGAAATTTATAAATTTTTTTTTAAAAATTTTTATTAATTTAAATTATAAATTTTTTTAAGAAATTTAAATAAGAAAGAAGGTGACAGTAATATGAACGTACGGTGTAATTGTGCGTGACGAATGTAACATGTGCGTGACGGTGTTTTAAGTTGAAAAAATAATTTTTTTTTCTCAAATAACTAAACTACTAATATAATCTAGGATAACCTCGTATTGCTGTAAAAAAATATGAAAATTCTATTATTATTATTATTATTATTACAATAATGAGTACAAATAAGAAACATATTCTTTTACAGTACAGTGAATACTTAATTATAAACAATATATGTGATAACAACAAATTTATTATATGAAATTTAAAAAGAAAATTAAATTATTTAATTAATAACATAACAAACATGAAAAACACTTAAGATATTATAAAGCATAAAAAATGGTAAAAAGTTACATATGTTATTAAACTTAAAACTTAAACTTAAATACTAAGAAAGAGATTAAGGATATATCAGAGATAAAGAAAGAGAGAAAGAAAGAAAAAAAACAGAGTTTAGGAAGTAGAAAAGTGAGAAAAAATAGATTGCCTAAAGGTTTCTATCCGGGAGATTTCTCTTAATCTACGAGGCAACGCATTCCAAAGTCTAACGGCATTAATGAAAAATAGATTAGAACTAGCTAAAGAACTATGTCTGGGGATAATCAACAAATTGCATCTTCTAGATATGCTGAACTGTAGTTTTTCATAAAGATAATGGGAGGGGGGGGGGGGGGTGTTGTGTGAATGATTTTATGGAGGTAAATACAGTTTCTCGCATTCAAATATCCAGTCAAGCTACAACCAATTATTGCATTTCTAAAGCTAAAACGATGGTCAAACTTCTTCAAACCATATACAAAACGCGTGGCATAATTAAAAGCAATATTGAGTTTCAGCTGAGAGGATGAATCAAGTTTACTGTAAACTATCTCAGAGTTGTAAACTATCTCAGACAAGTTGCTTGACTAGTAGTTTTTTCAATTCAAGAGGACATAAATTGGCGGACATTCTTAAGTTACGAAGGATATAATATACTTTTTGGACAACATTATTAACATGATCTGTACAAGAGAGTGACGAATTCAAACAAAAACCCAGGTTTACAATTTTCGACACAACATTGAGCTTATTAGTACCAATAAGTAATTCAGGGACAGCATTGAGGGAAGTCTTATTTTTGCAGATAGGTAGTACATAAGATTTGGCAGCATTAAGCTGAAGTCCATTACAAGCCCAGTTATATATGTTACTAAGATCTTCATTAAATCTACTGGAGAAATCGTCTAAAAGTTCAATTCTACTTGAAAGATAAAGTTGTATATCGTCAGCATAAGCATGTATAGAGACATGTTTGCAAACAGTAAAGATATCATTGATAAAAAGAGAGAATAGAAGAGGACCAAGAATGGAGCCTTGAGCGACACCATTTAAGACAGGCTTATGATGGGAGAACAATTGACCAACTTTAACTTTTTGTGAACGACCCGACAAATAACAAGAAATAAAACTCACAGCACTATGGGAAAACCCAAAAAGGTACCTAAGGTTTTGACATAAAAATGAGTGACTGACTTTGTCGAAAGCTTTAGAAAAATCGAGCAGGCAAAGCAAAGTCAATAATCCTGCATCACATTTTGGTCGTATATCATCAATAACTTTAAGAAATGCCGAAGCACACCCGTGCCCCACCCGAAAACCTGATTGATATGGAGACAAGAGTTTATTTGCGTAGAGAAATTTATTGATTTGAAGGCTTATAAGTTTTTCAAATACTTTAGATAATGGGGATAAAATGCTTATTGGCCTAAAGTCATTAGGTCCAGATGGGTTCGATTTTTTTGCAACTGGCAAGACAGTTGCAATTTTCCAGATGCTAGGGAATGAGGAAGATATAAAGCAATGATTAATAATATGAGTTAGAGGACTTATTATATGAGGAAGTATAAGTTTGATAAATTTGATGGGAATACCGTTCTCACCTAACGCATTTGATTTGATCTGCATAACGCTATTCCCAACATCAAGTCCACTAACAGGAATGAACTCAAACAAATCTGAAAAATGAAAATAGCTATTTAAAGTCATATTGTGCCTGAACGGAGTAGTATTACCTACAAAAAAATCATTTAATAAGTCCGGATCAATATTACATACAGGGGAACTATTTTTTTTCACTCCAAGATTACGTATATTTCTCCACAATGTTTTAATAGGAAGGGACAGATTAAGCTTGGCAGTGAAATAGCGGGTCTTGGACTGCCTTGTTAAGCGGACAGATTCATTCCTGGCTAACCTATAACTTTCCCAATTTGCAGATGAAGGTATTCGTCTCCAGAGTTTGTGTGATCTATTCCTCTTTTTGATTGCATTGAGAATATGCTGTGTAAACCAGGGGCAAGATGAATTTTTTAGAACTGTTGTTCGTAGAGGAACATGTTTTTCAAAAAGATGTTTAATAGGGGTTGTGAGAGAACAAAGTTTATCATCAACTGAGCTATGATGCCAGCAGCCATTAAACGATATCAAGGACAAATCACGAAACAATTACGGATAATTAATATTTTTATAATCATGATACGAAAAAGAAGTAGAAGAGACATTACGAGAAATATTTACATCTAACGAGCAGAAAATTAAGTCATGATCGGAGATAAAAAATAGTTGATCAAATAGTGAGACAAGCGAGAGGTCTGACACTATGAAGTAATCTAAAAGACTTGGAGTAGCATTATTACAAAAGCGGTTCGGCTCAGTTGTATTTACTATAGATAGACCAGCCGAGGATATTTTATCCAACATCAATTGTTGATAAGAATCATTTGATAAAAGATTTACATTAAAATCACCGCATATTAGAATTGTATCATAATTAGTATTAAAGTTTAACAAATCAGTAAACAAGGGATCAACGGAATGACATTTATGAGGATTATATACACAAGACAACAATAGTTTTTTGTTATTGACAGAAATACTAATGTTAATATACTCAATTCCAGAATATTTAGATTTATTTAGAATTTAAGCATTCAGACTTCTATCTGAAGTCAATTCGCAGAAATTTCAGATAAAAGCTGACATCAAATTTTTAAAGGGAAAATTTTGTAGCACGTGCGTACGCTACATTTTGCTTAATATCACCGAAATTCATAAGTGGATTGATAAAACCTTTACACGTTTTAAATAGACCGTAAAATTAATTAATAAAAATTGCAAACCAGTTTACGCAAAAATTTCTTCTTAAGTAAATCAGTTGAAATTATTCGCAAGCTGTAACAGTGCGTGACATGGAATTCATGATATCCATTATTTTGTTGTAGCCGTGGTACCATCACACATAAAAAAAGATGGACCAAAAATGGAAAAATGAATATCAAAACTACAACCTTTGCAATACAAGCTTGACAACACTGCTAATAAAAGCTTGTTATCAGCTGCATGCTAAAAGATGGCAGCATCGCTACTGCTGTATGGAAGCACTGAGTCTGAGTCGAAAACAGCAACATCATTTGTCTCACTTACTCTTTCGTGGTTTTCTTATAAAGACGAATTCTCGCTTACCTCGCAAAGGTACTACGTGATCGACACGGATTTATATATATTTAAATATGCTCATGTTACATATTTATTTATTTTAAACATTTTACTGTAGGGAATTTCATCAAAAAGGAAATAGATTCTGTCTATTTTAAAATTTACATTGCTGTTGCTTCATTAGTTCATTTTTTTCCTATCATGCCTATAAGCAAAGCGTAATCAAAAGGAGCTTTTTACAGCAACGCAATGAAAAAGAAAGAAAAAGCTTTGTACTGCTTAATGCAGCGTGCATGAATAATTTTTGATCAATTTTTTAGATGGTATTTAATCCTAAATTTTAATAACTTTTAATGGTAGGTTTTAAAAAATAAAGTATGCAATAGCCTAAGTTAGGAATGATGCTTTGAATTAGTGAAAGAATTATTGAAATCGGTTCATTAGTTTTTAAGTTTACCTCACTTAAGATAAGCCTTTTATATAATAGTATAGATATAAAAGATAGTTTTTTGTGTCCACCACAATTGGCGATCCTGCCAGGAGAAATGAGAACAACGAATTTTTTCGAATCTGTGATTCGAGCCCTCGTCACATTACGTAAATCTGTAAACCGCCCCGTTTCCTAAGTGAGATATTTCGCCAGTACTCCGAGGTCGAAAGCAAGCCAACACCAATCAAGCAGATTGGCTTGAATCTTTTACGCTAGTCGGGAGGATTTATTTTTTTTAATCGCATCGCATGGTGACAAATGCATTTTGCATGCACAAAAGTCGAGTAAATCCACACAAGTGAATCAGGTATGTAAAGAACAAAAAAGGCGATAACTTTTTAAAAGCCTTCTTAAAACCGCATATATGTTAAAGTCCTGCCGAGCGTATTATGTGAAAGACTGAAGCCCATCGTAAACCAGCTGATAGGACCTTATCCTCGTAGTAATGTTTTTTGTGAAATAATATACTAATATTAATGCATTCGCGTCCTGTTTCGTACACCACGTCCTTGTTATCGTGTCTCGCGCGAGTTATAACTTTTCGGTTTTAAGAAAAACAAAAACGGAGAAGTTAAATTTTTCAGTTGTATTTTTGAAATTAATGTTAAGACTGACTTATCTAAGTTTGACAAAAAATATTTTTAGCTTACAATGTTTACATAATATAAGATTACAATAACAATTACAATTAAAATACAACATATACATAATTCTGTGTTTACAATTCAAAATTTATTTTCCTCGTTCTGCTTGGTATTGCAGTAAAGATTACAACATACATAAGTGGGTCATTGTTTATTTAACATGCATTTTTGGGTTGACAAATGCATGTCGCAATTATTTAAGCCGATGAAATATGATATTTAGTTTGTTGGCTTATTGAAAATTAATTAATGAGGGCAGTATTACGACATGATTTTGGTTTATAAGCTCATGTTGCATTTTATTCGTTATTGTGAGAGGCAATTAAGATTATTTCTTTTATATTTTTATTGTTTTGTATTTCTTGCGATTAACATTTATTACAATAAATAAGTGCAATAGTGCTCCATGGTTTGGGTTTATGAACTCATGCCACATTTTATTCGATATTGTGATGCAATAAAGTTTTTATTTTATATTTGTATTGTTTCGTATTTCGAAATAATTTCTTGCAATTTCATATTTATTGCCTCATTCATAACTCGCGAAGTATTTTTTCTTATCCGACTTTTCGAACTGCAGCTTCATCGTCGAATATCATTGCCAGAATATTTTCGCTGTGCGTAAAGTACGAATTTCGTATGTACACTTGTTTCACAACGTCGAAATACGCAGCCGGCAGATATCACGAAAATTTGATTAAAAAAACAAACAAAAAAAGCTAGTAAGAAATGATCTTCGACTGGACCGAAGTTAAAATACCCCCACGGCCGAACCAAAGTATATTCAAAGGTCTAAGCAATGAATAAAATGTTAATTTGTAAAAACATTTTCGTTATATAGTTTGAACACAAAATATTCGCTCTTGTTTTTTGATGAAGTTACTTTGTATGGAAGGTAGGCGTGGTTTTCACTAGATTTCGTTGAATTATATACTCGGAGTACATGATGTATATCAAAGTTCATACCCAAAATTTCAAGTCCATATATTAATATTTTGGAATTCTAAGAGAATTTACTGTTTTGATAAAGTCACTTTGTATGGGAGGTAGGCGTGGTTTTCATCCGATTTGGCTCATTTTCGAACTTGACATTTATTTTTTTAAGAAAAGATTAAATATCGAATTTCGCGATGATAGCTTTAAAATTACGGCTGTAATCGTGATCACAGACGGACAGACGGACAGACAGACGTACATGGCTAAATCGGCTCGGGTGGTGATGCTGATCAAGAATATATATACTTTTCTATACCTACCACGCCTCCTTATGGGCGTTACAAACGGAGTGACAAAATTAATATACCCCGTTTACGTTTTTTAAACGTAGGGGTATAAAAATTAATTTATCAATATTATATAATATAAAATTCATCAAAAATTGTATTCTATTACTCTGATACCATAAATCTAATAATTTATAAACTGTGTCATGGGCTAATATAACAAATCCCATGAAACTCAAAAACACCCACATATTTTTTTTTTATTTTATTTTTATTTATTTTTTTTTTTTTTTTTAGCCAAACAAGGCACTTTTCTTACATACTAACTTAACCTTATACTAACAGTTTTATTTTATTATGACTTATGCTAACAGGTTTCTTTTTTTTTTTTTTTTTTTTTTTCTTTTTTTTTTTTTTCTCCTTTCCTTGTTTTTGGTGATTGAAGGTAATTCGTAGTGTGGGCGTGAGCCGCCCACACCACTGACATATTTTCTAAACATGTCAAAAGAAGAGGTGGAGACAAGAGAGGGAGAGCACAGGACTATTGAGTGTTAAGTGGGAAACAGATATTTGGAGAGGGTACACTTAAATGTGGATTTTGACATGGACGGTGAATAGCAGGCGCATATATTATTGAATGTTCTACAACATCTGTTTATGGGTTCATTGTATGCATAAACAGTGCAGTGTTGGTGTTCGTTTAACAGTCTTGTATGTCTAGTTAGCCTTTCAGGAATATTAAATGTAATCTTACTCGAGATATATTCAATGTCGATTAATCCAGTTATGACATCAAATGTGAAGCACGAGCTTAATAAGATTCTTCTTGATGATAAAGGCATCATATTCAAAAGGCCTAGTCTGTGTTCGTATGGTGTCAGGTTACTGAAGTCGCGAGGGTCATAAGAGTCTCTTAGTGCAAATAGCAAAAATTGTTTTTGTATAGATTCGAATCTAGAGCTATGTGACTCAAAGGCAGGATCCCAGATTATGCAGGCATATTCAAGTAATGGTCGCACTAATGTACAATAAAGGGTCTTTGTTACCCACACATTCCTGAATTCTTTTGCACGCCTTTTTATGAATCCGAGTTGCTTACTAGCTCTAGATAAAGTTTTATCGTAATGAAGATTAAAGCGTAGCTTGTTGTCCAGGATAACGCCAAGATCTACGATATGATTTACCCTGCAAATTTCAATGCTATTCAGAAAGTAGCGGTTATTCTCTACCAGAACCTTCCGGGAAAAACTTATAACGTTACATTTACTTACATTGAGATAGAGCCTGTTTAGATTGCACCATTGTTCCAAAGCATTTAGTTTCGACTGTAAGAAATTGGCATCAGCTTCGGACTTAATGATGTGGTACATTTTAAGATCATCTGCGTACATGAGATGCGGGATGTCAATTAGTACTTCAGACAAGTCAGAGATAAATATATTGAAGAGGAGTGGACCGAGATGACTGCCCTGAGGAACACCAGAAGAGACAGATATTTTCTTAGACAATATACCTTGGAACTTCACATATTGAGACCTTCCGCATAGGTAAGATTTGAGCCAATTAAGTACCAAACCGGATATACCAAACTTCTGTAATTTGAGAACTAAGATGTGATGATCAACACGATCAAAGGCTTTACTGAAGTCTGTATAGACCGCGTCGACCTGATGTCCTTTTTCCATTTCGGTAAGCACATGCGAGACTAAGATTGCAAGATTTGACGTGGTTGATCTGCCCTTACGAAAACCATGCTGAGGTTCGTTAAGTAATGGATTGACTAGACCTGTAAGCTTTTCACAAATGAGTTTTTCAAAAAGTTTTGGTATAGCAGACAATATGGCAATACCCCTATAATTTTCAATACACCTTTTATCACCTTTTTTATATATAGGTGTGAGATGGGAAGATTTCCAGTACGATGGAAAGGTACCTAGAACCAAGGATTTGTTAAAGATGATATGAAGCGGCCTGATAAATTGATCTACGCATTGAACTAATAGGCAGGGAGGTATTTGGTCGGGGCCAGGAGACTTGTTTGAATCAAGATTAATGATGGCTTTATGTATTTCCTCCAGAGAAAGACTGAGGTTGTAAATTAAGGGTGATGTGTTTGGAGAGGGAGACTGCGATAGAGTCCAATTTGAAGGAACACAAAATACTTCTTTAAAATGATCAGCAAAGAGGTTACAGATCATTTGAGGGTTGGAAGAAACCACGTTACCTTTGAACATAGACGTGGGGTAACCATAGGATTTTCGCTTAATATTAACGAAATCGAAAAATTTTTTTGGATCTTTAATAATATTCTCACCAATTATATTTGTGTAAGATTTATACGCTACATTTGACTTGATGGAGAACTCTTTGGATAGTTCTTCATATCTGATCTTTTCTTCATCACTTACATTGTGGGAGCTTCTAATGATTTTGTGAAGCTTATTTCTTTGATTTCTTAGATGCCTAAGATTTCTATCCAGCCAGGGTTCTGAAAATTTGTCCCTTTTCTTAATTTTGGGGACGTGCCTATCAATAATATGGAAAACACGCTGGTAAAAAAGCAATACAGCACTGTCCAAGCCCATAGTCTCAAGTTCCATCCAGTTCCAAGTGCTCATATCAATTGCTATATTTGTGTAATCTGCGTTATGAAAATCGTACACAATTGAGTTGTTGAACGAAAGGGAATAAGTTATATTATTCGTTGACAACTCAACTGTTAAGGCTGTGTGGTGAATTGTATTGGAGAAAATATGTTCAGCCTCACAAGTCTGACCCACTTTGACTTCATCATAGGAGTTTGTGAAGACTAAGTCTAACCACTTGCCATTCTGATTTGGGCGGGGTGCAACTTGCTGCAAATCATTATTATAAAACGTACTAAATAAGGTAAAATCAATCGGGCTTGAAAGGTTAACTGGAAGAAGACAGTTGTCATTTTCATCAATTTCAAAGGAAACATTTGGACGATTAAAGTCACCAAATATTATAACCTTATCTTCTTCATTCAAGGTCATCATTAACGATGAAATAGATTCACTTAATACGTTGTATGCATTTTCTGTTGCACCTGGAGGAATATAAAAGACACAAATATATATGAAGAGATTGCTTTGTAAACACATTCTGATTATTTGGTGTTCGAAAAATTGGCAGGGGGTGGTTTCGACAATTTCAGAAGGAATGGAGTTGCTTGTTGCGATTAGAACGCCCCCTCCACGAGAAAGGCCAGTTTTTAAGTAATCCCGATCATTTCGGAAAACTGTCCAACTACTATCCAATATTTCCTCATTCTTAAAAGTGTTGTTCAACCAAGTTTCAGTGAAAACAAACACATTGAAGTTAGTGGATTTTCCTTCTATGAACAGTTTATTTAATTTCCCTCTCATACCACCACAGTTGTGATAGAATATATTTATTTTTAGGGAGCTCATTGGTGGGTTGGGCTGGTTTTGAGATACAGGGGTTGCGCTAGGGTAATAAAGAGGAGCACTAGCAGAGTTTGGTGTTATTTCATGCGAAGAGATATGTATTGGGCTGGAAAAAGGAGTTTGATTTTGTGCAATTTGTAAGCTATTGTTTTTAGACATAGAGATTTGATTATGAGTAAGCTGGTTAGGAATAATATTGCTGCTGCTCTTTACGGGACTTTTGAAGGTAAGAGACATGTTTTGACCTTACATGAGCACCATATGTGTCAAGATCTTCTTTGACTTGGTGGATCGTCAATCCGAGTTGCTCATGGAAACTAGTGAATAAATTGCGCAATTCATCGACATCGGTAGGTAAACCTTCTTGCTGTATCAAGACTTTGAGGTTTGTCTTGGTTTTGCCCTCTATACAGGTGGAGACCGGTGCCTTATACATGTAAGCAAGATACAGGCGCACATTGTTGTAGACGCTGTTCTCTCTAAGGCGAGAAAGGGCATATCTGCTCTCATTGTCAGCACAAGAGTTCAAAGTAAGTCTCACTCTAGGTGGTTGAAGAGGGTCGATGAAAGAAGTGGGGCTGCCAGGTTGGTTAGGGGCTATATTAGTGACTGGAGCAGAATGAGAAGGAACAGAAGGAGATGGAACAAAAGGAGATGGAACAGAAGGAGATGGAACAGAAGGAGATGAAACAGAAGGAGATGGAACAGAATATTAAGCTATCTCAAAGTAAATGCAACCCTCCCATAGCACAAAATGTTAAATCTCAAAGAAAATGCAACCCTTCATAACACGAAATGTCAAACGCACGACCGAGTAGACATTTTCTTTACTCATCTCGTTATATCGTACTTTGACCGTACTTTACCCCTTACTCGTATGATATTTACGATCAAAGTACGAGCAAAGTTTGAGGTCGAATGGTGAAATGCTGCATAAGAACACGTGAGTTTCTACTCTAGCTGTCAAAGGCTGACCGACCTAACGCAGTATTGTGAATTAGCTATAATCGTCGAATATGCGTCGGTGTACAAGCACGACAGCCAGTTTTATGTCGATGTGAAAATACGATGTTTCACGAAGCACGCGTGCATAGGCGTAGGCAGACACTGGTTTAGAGTATTAATATTCTTAATGAAGGAGGATTTTACGATATCTTTTCAATTACGGACATGCCACTCTTTAAAAGTTGACTTGAAAATATGATGAAATTTTTTTTTTACAATTTGACACTGTATATTTCCTAAGGCGTAAATTTTAGTATAAAAAAAATGCAAAAAAATTAACTTATATATATTTTGTGTTTCAGCAAAAAACTTTTAATTAGAAGCAAACGTACAAAAAATTTTGTATAACTAAGGACAGGTCTTAGAAATCTTAAAAGGCCAAAACTTTGAGAAGCAATAATAAACAGAAAGCATTTTTGTCTTTTTTTAGTTTTAGTATGTCTAACATCAACACTTTTTCAACATGTTCCCAAAATTTGGTTTGCAGAAATTCAATAATAACGACTTGACGCCCACTTTTCTGGATCATGTTTTGTCGAAAATAAGCAATTTTATATGAAACTAGTCAGAAATGATACTCAACGAGCTGTATGAGCTGTACGCTGACATAGACATAGTTAAGCGCATTAAAATCGAGCGGCTCCGCTGGCTAGGTCATGTTGAGCGAATGAAAAACGACGCTCCAGCGAAAAAAATATTCGATTCGGTGCCCGGTGGTGGTCAACGCAGAAGAGGACGCCCACATCTTCGTTGGAAGGATCAGGTGTTGGATAACCTGACTACACTTGGTGTTTGCAACTGGCGCCAGCAAGCGCAAAATAGAAATGGCTGGCGCAATTTCTTATACGAGGCCAAAACCGACCTTCGGTTGTAAGCGCCAGATAAGTAAGTAAGTAAGTCCGAAATGATATTCGACTGGGCCGAAGTTAAAATACCCCCACGGCCGAACCAAAGTATATTCAAAGTCTTAAGCAATCAAAGAAATGTTTATTTGTAAAACCATTTTCGTCATAGTTTTAACAGAAAATATTCGCTTTTGTTTTTTGATAGTCACTTGGTATGAGAGGTAGGCGTGGTTTTCATTCAATTTTGTTGAATTTCATACTCAAAGTACATATGCAAAGCTGATATGCAAAATTTTAAGTCCATATATTATTTTTTGTGGTATTCTAAGAGATTTTACCGTTTTAATAAAGTCACTTTGTATGGGAGGTAGGCGTGGTTTTTCATCCAATTTTGCTCATTTTCGAACTTGACCTTTATTTTTTAGATAAAAGCTCAAATATCGAATTTCGTGATACAGACGTGAGGAGACAGACAGACGGACATGGCTAAATCGACTCGGGTGGATATGCTGATCAGGAATATTTATACTTTTCCATACCTACCACGCCTCCTTTTGGGCAACTCGAGTCAGACCCGTAACTCGAGTCAGACCCGTAACTCGAGCCAGACCCGCAACTCGAGTCAGACTTTCTGGCACACAAATAAAACTAACAACAAAACTACAAAAAAGCGTGAAGAATACTTGAAACTGTATTTTTCAACGCTTGCTTTTGTTTTTAAATTTTAGTATAATTTCATATGCAAGCGCTAAGCAAACGAACTCGCAAAAACTCGCAAGCATATACATAATTTTAAAACAACGAATGCGAAAAAACTCGCTTAATTTTTCAAAACTCGAGTCACAGCTAAAAGTGACTCGAGTCGACTCGATTTCAAGTTTGACTCGAGTTAACGAATAAAAAAACTCGACTCGTCACATCACTTACCTTGGCGTGGGTTACTATTTTGACGTGGTTCTTAATGTATTTATATACGCTTGATTATATTTTTGACATATGTAGCTCATGCTGACGCTTTGGAGATGATAAAAATCGAAGAAGACAAATTATTTCTCCTAAACCAAAGGAAAAAAGGAAGACCCGGATCGATATTGGGTAGTTACTGCTTATTATACGTAAAAGAAAATAAAAGAAAGTGCTTCGACGCGAACAAGAAAACCGCAAACGTCAAAAGTTTGAAGCTTCTTTTCAAGGTACGTACTTTTTTTTTTTTATATCTGCTTATATAATGTATCATCTGGAATGTGATGAAACATGAAAAGTCTGTTTAGTAACCTTAGGTTCAGATGTTGTTGCTTTTTTCTTTTTTGGTAGAGCTAAACTTCTTAAGAGTAAATTTCTTATTGGATATTGAAAAAGTGAACCTATGAGTAAGTTATTTGTTTTTTTTTTTTCAGAAGAGTCTGAGGATTTCAAATTTTCAGACAGCTCAGCTAGAAGGTGAGTTAACTGAAAATATAGAGGTGGATGTTGTGGAAGCGTTAGGGATGAACCAGGTCCAAGCAAACAAAAACAAAGGCGAACACAACATAATTTTATTACACCAACACTTGTATCAGTCTTGGACAAGTGTTAAGTAGCGACCGCGATGCAGTCCGTATATTAATGGCAACGGCTCAAGCTCTAAATCACGATGTAAATGATTTGGTAATAAACGCATCATCTATACGCCGATGTCATACACAACAGCGAATTGAAAGAGGTAAAGAAATTCGTGAAGAGGCAAAGAGATAACTGCAGTAACTGTTCATTAGGATGGAAAAATGTTGCCTTCCTTAACGAATGGAAAACACACTGATAGGCTTCCTGTAGTTGTTTCCTTCAATGACACAGAGCAGCTACTCGGAGTACCGCCAATTTCAGCTGGCACATGAAAACAGCAAGCTTTGGCTGTTTATGACCTTATTATGGAATGGGAGCTCACTTATAAAGTGGAAGCGCTATGCTGAAATACAACCGCATCCAATTTGGGACGACTACAAGGTGCATGCGTAGCCTTGGAGCAAAAGCTTGGTAAAGATCTGTTATATTTACCGTGCCGACATCATATTTTTGAAATAATTTTACGAAGCGTTTTCGAACAAAAAATGCCAAAGTCTTCTGGGCGCGATCTTCAAATATTCAACAGATTTAAGGAATGTTGGAATAAAATTAATAAAAATAATTTTAAGCCTGGTGTTGAGGATCCATACATACTGAACGTACTTGCTTCCGAAATAAAAAATTTGCATCAATAAGCCTACAAGTGCAACAACCACGTGACGACTACAGAGAACTTCTTCAATTAGCAATAGTCTTTTTAGGTGGGGCTCCTCCACAGTTCTCTTTTCGTAAGCCGGGAGCTTATCACCACGCCCGATGGATGGCGAAGGCTATTTATTGTATCAAAATTTTCTTATTTCGCGACGAGTTCATATTAACTAAAAATGAGAGGAATGGGATTAGAGATATTTGTATCTTTATTTCAAAGATTTATTTAAAGATGTGGATAAAAGCCCCAGTAACTGCAGAAACACCCATACAGGATTTAAATTTATTAAAAAAATTATGTTTATGTTGATAGTTTTAGCGACCTTTAAAGTTAGCAAAGTATTTTTGTTGACTGGCTTCAGGTCATGGAAAACAAAATACAAATTTTTTTTTTTAATTTTGTTATTTTTTATTTTCAAATCTTAATATTTTTGAATACGGCCTTTTCATTATTTATATTGAAAACGAGTTATTGAGCTCTAGGCCAATCATGTTGAGAACAAGACAACATGAAGAACAAAGAAGGCGACAGCCAACAACAACAACAACAACGGCTCTGTATAGAGCCAATCACAACAGCTTTGACTATACAGACTGTTTCATTGGTCGCTACACCAACTCATCAGTAGTCTTTTGTGTGACTTTACACTGTGATCCACTCACGCTACTTAGGTTCTTTCTCGGCAACTTTCCCGGGTAACTTTCTCGGCATATTGGCAGTATAACTAGAACCTAAGTAGCTTGAGTGGATCACAGTGTAAAGTCACACAAAAGACTACTGATGAGTTGGTGTAGCGACCAATGAAACAGTCTGTATAGTCAAAGCTGTTGTGATTGGCTCTATACAGAGCCGTTGTTGTTGTTGTTGTTGGCTGTCGCCTTCTTTGTTCTTCATGTTGTCTTGTTCTCAACATGATTGGCCTAGAGCTCAATAACTCGTTTTCAATATTTTTTATTTTCGATATTTCAAATTGACAATGCAATTCATCATCAGGAAATCTGAAGGAACAACAACACAATTAAAATATTTAAGTAACAATTTTTACATAAATTTACACAATTTAAAAATCACAATAAACAATTTTTACATTTTTAAAAAATTTTAACGTATTTAATCTAACACGGAGTATTTAAAACTAAATCCTAAAATGTCCTCTATTGTATATTGTCCCCCTTGTTGCTTATTATGTGTCTGTAGCTGTGAGCGCAGTTTTCTGTGTCCATCTTGTAGTTAATACGTATGTTGCTTGGAGTGTGTGATATGTGGAGCATCTCGAGAGTGAGTCTTTTTGAGTAATTGTTTTCTCGTTGCAAGATTTCCACTTTATCGAAGTTGGGAGTATGGCCCTCTTTTAAACAGTGCAAAGCAAGTGCTGTTTTTTGGCTATTATTGTGCCCTGCTTTAATATCCGATTTGTGGGATGAAATCCGGGTCCTTAATTTTGATTTAGTTGTACCAATGTATACCTTGTTGTATACATTTGCACTGTTTAAAAGAGGGCTGCTATACTCCCAACTTCGACAAATTAAAAAAAAAAATTTTATTTTGTTTTCCATGACCTGAACATGGCCAGTCAACACAAATACTTTGAAAAATAATATTTATATAAAGAAGTTGACGAAGATGTTAGTCGCGAATTATTGCGCAAATTCTGTAATCATTTATGAATATCTAACACCAGAAACTACAGCTCTTGCTTTCTTTGATCCAACGATATCCAGTGAACCGAGAAAACGTATGGTAGTTGCTTTAGATAATTTTAATGACAGTGACTCAAAAAAATTGACAATTCTTCCCAATAATATTTGTCAGTACGTAGACAAGAACATTGAGTACTTTATTTCTCAAAAAACTTTAAATTTTTTTAAAAGATGTTCTTTTCCAACGGATTTTTTAAGTAGAGACCCCAAAGAGTGGTATAATCATTTATCCTATATTGTTGGACTGAATATAGTAAGCAAATTAAGAGTTGTCAACGACACAGCAGAACGCGCAGTTAAACTAATGGAATATTTTAACAGTGTTTTGTCACGAAACGAAGAAGAGAAGCAAATGATACTGTTGACAGTAGCATATTTTCGGAAACAGTATCCTGATGCTCTGATGAAGAAAGACTCTCATTTGCAATAAATTTCTTAACTCTTATTTAAATAGAAAATTCTTTCATTATTTTTGTTTAACTTGAACAATAAAATCTTCAATTTTAAAAATTTCATTGTACAAAGATCATAAAATAATATTATGTAAAAATGGTCAACGCAGAAGAGGACGCCCACATCTTCGTTGGAAGGATCAGGTCTTGGATAACCCGACCACGCTTGGTGTTTCCAACTGGCGCCAGCAAGCGCAAAACAGAAATGGCTGGCGCAATTTCTTATACGAGCCCAAAACCGACTTACGGTTGTAAGCGCCAGATAAGTAAGTAGTAAGTATATAAAAATGGTTCCTTTGTGTTTTAACTTTGTGTAGAACAATTTAGTAGTTTTGATATGTTCTCATTAAAAATTACTCCTTGTCTTAAAACGAAGACCAGATTTGAACATTTTACGGTCAAATTGAGATTTGACCATTTAGAACCACGTATGCATTTAGAACCGCGTAAAAACAGAAACCTTTGCAGAGGTTATTTATATAAAGCACTGTATATTGTGATATCACTTATATCGGTAAATAAAGCAGGGATGCGGCACCTCTTACTGTTATCTGATTAACCTCTTTTTTTGCAAAACGTGTTTTTGTACCCAAATACACATTTCTGGGCCTGGGGATGGGCCGCATATTTTAACATTTTTTTGACCATACAAGTAAGGTGCACACTAATATACATAAATACTTTTAATAAATAAAATTAACTATTCATTAGTAACAACAAAAAGAAACATTGAAATTATTCAAATTATAAATCTATACATATCAGAATAGAAGCTTTTTGGTACGGTGCAAGTTTTTGAGCTATCCATTTTAATTCATCTTAAACACTAGAGAGCGCTGTAGTACACATTTGTTTACAAAACCACCTAAAACTCAATCCGCATATACGATTAGAATGAAAATCGGTATACAGTGGTTTTTATGTACGATGAGTGTTTTGGCGCTATCTCTTTTGATCCACCTTGAACACTAGATGGCGCTGTAGTACAAATTTTTTACAAAACTGCCAATAGCTCCTAAGCCGATTATGCAATTAGCATGAAAATTGATATAAATTAATTTATTTATATCAAATTTTTTATAAAATCGCCTAAAACTCCCAATCATTTCTAGACAGCCGTTAAAACAAGTTGTGAAAATGCCGTCGGAAGTAAATTGCGATAAATGTTCATTAGTGTTAAATTCAATAAGATTTTTTATGCTATGTTTGTGGAAGTCAATATCACAAAAAATGTATTGAACTTAATGATAAAGAAATTTAATCTATAATAAACTGTGAAAATTTTATCTATAAGCGCTCAAAATGCATTGATGGTAAATTTGGTAGCCCACTGCTACAAACTTTGTCTAATCTTGCAATTGAAATAAAAGAATTGAAAAATAAAGTTGACATTTTATCATAATAATGCTCTTAAAAGTGTCTTAACTGTTAACAGGGTCATTGCCCTAATAAATTAACAATAAAAAAAAAATAAGAATAGCTATGTCAAGTAATTTAAATGTTAAAAGCATGGATGTTAAATGAATGTTATATTTTTTTATGTTTCACACTAGGTAACACACTATTTATTTGTATGTTTTGAAATTATTTATTTAAAGTTATGAAAATGTTTAATTTTATTGTTTAATTCGTTTTTACTTTCATTAGAATTGTAACTAAAACTTAGATTTTAATATGTTATGCAATACTATATATTATACTAGCGATACCCGGCACGCGTTGCTGCACCCGGTAAGTATATTGGAAATAATAAGTAAATTCAAAACTTTTATTAGTCCCTTTTTAGAAAAACTTCCATTCTAAGTTTCAATGTTATGCGACTTCTACTTCCAAAGCTATTCGATACCTAAATTTGAATTGTATCGGCATTGCCACGCCTACTGGTCAAATGGTCACTCAATTTTGCCAGTCAAAGCACACAACAAAATAGTACGTTTTTACCGAGTTAAATTGATATGTGACTTATAGTTCGAGATATACCTTTTATTTGGGCTGCTGAAAAAGTGCCACACCCCCCGTCCAACGCCCATAAATTTTCGCCAGTGGAACGGCACGTGAAAATTTTATTCGAATATCAAATTTCGATGCTGTGTGACTTACAATTTCAAAAATATTCGATATCACATATTCGCAGAAGGTTTTAAGTTGTAAGCAACCGAACAAACCAAGATAGATAAAAATATAGATAGATATACATCAGAGTGGAACGAATTTTTAACCCCATGGGCTTCATATATTTTTGAAAACTACGAGTAAAAAAATAAATTTCTACATCTTTAGTTTTTTTCTGCGACATAACTTTTGACTGCGCCCGAGGGTTTATATATTTTATACCACATATTTTTTTTTTCTGAAATCCAAAGTTTAGTTTGAAAATTAGTTCCCAATTTTTTTATGTAAACCTCTTCATTATCGCATAAATGATAACTTGTCAAGAGTTCCCTATGAAAGCATGTATGCGCTAGAAGATATTCAGGATCAAAGATCACCGAAATCGGTCCTTCGCTTATATATCCGCTCCTCTTTGTACTAGCACAGAAAATATGCTCGGATCAAAATTGTAGATCAGATAATTCTTTACAAAAATGCCCTTTACAGTTTTAACGTAAAACAAACAAATTCCACGCTATGCGACTAATGTGTTTGAACAACGCAAAGTAGAAATTTCATATTATTTATTTATTTATTTATTTATTGGTTCTTTTGTAATAAATAAGCCCTATTGGCCAATGAACATATTACAAAGCGTATTGAATTCGAGTAAACTTAAAAGCTAAAAGAAAAAAAATGTTAATGTACCTAATAACACAAAATGGTTTCCCTAATAACTCTGCTTTGAGCAGAGCGGAGATATAAGCAAATGATCGATTTCGGTGATCTTTGAACCTGAATATCTTCTAGCGCATACATGAAAAGTGTTTATTAATGAGTAAATGAAGAGGTTTGCATCAAAAAATTAGCTCTTATTTTTTTTGGATTTCAGAAAAAAAGGTCTGAAAATGAAATATATAAACCCTTTGGCGCAGTCAAAAGTAATGTCGCAGAAAAAACTAAAGGTGCAGAAATTTAATTTTTTTAGCGTAGTTTTCAAAAATATATAAAGCCCATGAAGTTGTACTGTTACCAACAGTGACCATATGAACTAAAGTACTAAATTTTAGTCTGATAAGACCCAAGCCGTCTAAAATATAAAATTTTCATTAATTTGTGGACGGTACAAGGAGGGGAGGCAAAAATGTTCACAAACGAATCATGGTACGGCCAATAAGAACACAACAAAGAAAACCTCAAGCAAATCGGACACGACCACACAAATCATATATATCACGCATTCCGTGATGCGTACGGGGACATTTCCTGGTATTTTGAATTATTTTGTAGTGTAGTTCAATCATCAAATTAGTTTGTTCAGTTTATTTACTAAGGAGTTTTGTTTACTATATGTCGATCATTATATTGGAGTATAGTTTTTAAATTTACTCTAAATAGTATCTGAGTTATAAATTACTATGTCTGGTTGCGAATTTTCCCAACATTTTTAAATCATTGAATATAAATAGTAGAACCTGCGTAGTAAATGAAATAATCGGGAACATTTTTTTTATATAAAACTCAGGAATAGTAGTTAACTAAAATCATATATTTTATTTCAATTTAAAAGTTATCATAAAAAAATAAAAATCAAATTTGGGTTACGTATGCTTGTCTCTTGTGGTTGCGTATTTGGACATATACAAAAGCCAATATAACTTATAAAATATTTCATTCCAATTTTATTGTTAGTGATTTAAGAGCAGTGGTCATCAAACTCCATGGTATAATAATACAAGGTAGCATTGACAGTTGCTTGGGAAATCATCTACTGTCAAAAAATATACTCAAAAAGAGAGCGCTCACAATACGCCATTGAAAACACAAGCAATGTTGAAAACGTTGAAGTGAAAAAAACAACAACCACAGCAGCTGCTGATGTATTTCCACAAAAAGCTGTTTTTGACAGTTTATGTTTTCCTGTTGAAGAGAAAATAAGCAGTTGTCAATGCTACCATGAATTATTATACCATGATCAAACTCTATACAAGCATACTTTGTTTATGTATAAAAGCTCATTGAAAGCTTTGCACTGAAAAAAATACTACTCGAGTCTCAGTTCAGCTTTCATGCAAGACGATGGTTCGCTTGTTTGATTATTCAGTGGCGCCGGAAAAAATTTTCATCTGGTGTATTACAAATCTATAGGAGGCGTGAGGGGGAAATGTTTTTAAATTTTGCGATTTACGTATGCTTACTACTGTTCATAATAACATAATTCAGATCGAAGAAACATATTAACATTCACTATTTTATGCACTGTTACAAAAAAGGAGAAAACTTTAAAATAGTAAAGTTAATTTCATAATTTAATTTCAATTTTTAAAATTCAATTTTTATTTAGAAGTGTCAATACTTACTATACGAAACTGCGTCTTTTTTTTTTTGATTTTTTTTAATTCTTTAGGTTTTTTATTGCAATTCAAAATATTTTCTGCAAAAAAGAATTGCAATTCCCATTCAAGTAGAGACATTTTGCATAGAAATAGCAAAAACTGATATTTTTATGTGTAGCATAAGTTGCGTATGCGCAGCAAAAAAAAACAATCAAACAAGCATGGACTGCAGCGAAGACAAAGAAAAGAAATGGGTGCAAATCAAATGAGTACAAAGACGTTGTTGCTTTAAATCATTATTGCTAGAGGCACACTAAAAGCAATTCACAGTCAAGGCCATGGTATAATAATACATGGTAGCATTGACAACTGCTTATTTTCTCTTCAACAGGAAAACATAAACTGTCAAAAACAGCTTTTTGTGGAAATACATCAGCAGCTGCTGTGGTTGTTGTTTTTTTTCACTTCAACGTTTTCAACATTGCTTGTGTTTTCAATGGCGGATTGTGAGCGCTCTCTTTTTGAGTATATTTTTTGACAGTATATGATTTCCCAAGCAACTGTCAATGCTACCTTGTATTATTATACCATGAGTCAAGGCAATGAAAAAAAATGCAATAGCAATGAGTGCAATAGATCATTGTAATGAAAATCTGTACTTTTGTTCTGTACTCCGCAATAACTCAATAAGTGTTTGACGGATTTAATTAAAATAAAATTTAACGAATTTTTTAATGTTATGAGTCGGAAAAAGACCACATATAATTTGCCACACCCACCAAAAACGCCCACTTGGTTCAATTAATGTTTCAAAAGGGTGATTTTAGAATTTATTTGAGACTTTTTATAGCTTAATTAATGGTTTAAAATTTATGTAATACTACCTGGATGGTTTTGTCATGTTTTAATGTGAAATTAGAAAAATAAACTAAGTTTTGTTGTCATTAAAATGCTAATTTATTTTTATTAACCCTTATTCGTCATACTGGGATCATAAAATCACACTCTTTTGTGTTGTATACGTCTTTTTGCTTTTACTATAACTTTTTTAACTTAATTAATTAAATTTTTTGCCTATGAAACTTGCATATTATTAAAAATAAACTTTTGAGAAGCTAAAAAAAAAAAAATCAAATCAAATTTTTGTATCGCTATTTTGACGTGATAACAATACGTTTTCCCGCGCAGGTTTTTGAAATGTTGAAAAAATTGCATCGGCGTTTGATTCATTTGTAACTCGCTAAATACAGGTGACATGATTTAAATAATCGTACGACCCCAGGGCTAATTTTTTGACCTCTTGGGGATACAGAGAGACTAATCCAACATTGAGCTGAGGCAAATGTTTAAAAACAAAAATGAAATATTTATACATCGCCTTACACCAAAAATAAAAAAAAATTCTAAATTTATTTTAGGTCGTGAAGATAGCAGCTTATGCAACAGGAATGTAATATCGTTGCAACGAATTATTACTCGGTCAGGAAACGTACTATGGAAAATTTTATTTTACGACAGCATAAATGTGCTTTTAAGCCTCATCACGAAAATATTAAAAAATTTTTTAGAGTCATGACTTCGGGCAGGTAACCACTTAATGCAGTAGAATGCAACAACAATGAAACGTTGCATGGAATTTTAACTCTGTGACTACTGACGCAACGGTAAATATTATAGAACGAAAATGAAGGTTAGGTCTTTGGCTACATAAGGCCCTACAGCAGCCCGCCTAATGTAACGTAAACACATCATTGTTGCATGGATTAATTGTATGGAGCTAAGGGAAAATTAATGCACCATAGAAAAGCACAACTAATAGAGAGGCAAAAGCAAAAGCAAATACAAAGACTATGACAAAGACAAAGACAAAGACAAAGACAGAGACAGAGACAAAAACAAAAACAAAAGCAAAAGCAAAAGCAAAACCGAAAACAGCAACAATAAGATCAACAAGAAAAACAAGAAAAAGAACAACAGCAACAACAACAATAACAACAACAAAAACTACTAACGAAGTACCAACAAGCTAAAAACAAAATTTGTGTCGACCCAAAAAAAAATGTTTTCTTAAAATATGGTTTTTTTTTTTAAATATTCAAGATTATTTATTTTGATTCAATATTTTCAATTCATTTGATTTAATTAATATAATAATAAGATGACTAACATCATCCAAATCCATCTCAGTAATAAAATTAAGCCTTCGCAATCTCAACTGAATAAATCATTTATTGCATTCAGCGCATTCAGTGCTTTTCGTCTTGTTTGTTGTGACAATGATTTTTTTGCATTGCTTTTAGTGTTTATGAATGAAAGCAAGACGTGTATTGATTGCCGAGAGATGAATGTGAGTATTGACTGTTGTTCTCATTTTTGCTTTAGTGTTGATCAAGTATAACTCTCTCACTGTTATGAATGAGAGCAAACTGTGAACACTGCAGTAAATCACACTGTGTGTATGGGCTTTCACACTCATGCAGGGCTTTAATACTGACGCAGTTCAGTGCTCGTCCGTGAGTTAATATGTACACAGAAAGCTTTTAAGCACAAAAGCTCAAATGCCCGCGGGCATAGTCTTTGATCATGAACCAACAAGACAAGATCAAGCAATCAGCAGTGCGAGAAAAAAGTATTTTTTTCGTGCCACGTCATCGGTCCCAAAAAAAGATATATGTATTGCATACGTTTTTCATGCAAAACATGTGAAAACTTAAATAAAAGTGGAAAATTATAAAATTAACAAGTTTAATTCTAGAAAAAAGTGTTTGAATACTTTGTTTGTTTATATTTTCATGCAGTAACGAAATTTAAAGTAATTTTTTTTTTTTGCTGTTGCAATTATTGCACGTCGCTACAGCACACTTAATTTTTATAAAAAACACAAAAAATGACTGAATTATAAACACTAATAATTCTTTAAAACTTCAAGAAATAATTTTTCACATATAATCGCTACACGTAAACAAAACAATTTGTGACCGATGACGTCAGAACTACCAGCTTTGTTTTGTTTACAATATGGCGGCTCTTTTCTTAGCATGATCTTTATTTCTTGGTTCATGGGCTTTGATCATGGTATAATAATACAAGGTACCATTGACAGTTGCTTGGGAAAACATCTCCTGTCAAAAAATATACTCAAAAAAAGAGCGCTCACAATCCGCCATTGAGAACACAAACAATGTTGAAAACGTTGAAGTGAAAAAAAACAACAACCACAGCAGCTGCAGATTGATTTACACAAAAAGCTGTTTTTGACAGGAGATGTTTTCTTGTAGAAGAGAAAATAAGAAGTTGTCAATGCTACCTTGTATTATTACACCATGTGCTTTGATGATCACTGTTTTAGAGCCTTTAGTGAGCGATGTTAATAAATAAACGATGTTAAATAACTTTCACTTGACAATTGTAAATGATGTTGGTTTAGAAGGTGAGGAATTTGTTTTGCCATTGCCCATTCAGCTGATAACAAATTACGGGTAGCATCAATTTTTTCTTTGTCAACATTACTTACTTACTGTTAAATTTAAGTCTCAAACTGTTTAAAGACTCACTGTCTGTTAACTTAACAGGCGATAATGTTATCAACTGCTATGTCAAACAACCTCGTAAAATGCAAAATGAAAAATCCAATGTTACAAGCAATAATAATAACAACAACAATATAAAAAATCAGGTTTCTGTAATTTGTCTGAAATTAGCTTCAGCTGCTATTAAGAAATCAGTTCTACTGGCAAAAAAATCTAATTATAAAAAAATGAAAGCATCTCTTTATGATTTAAACCTTAAGAATAATATTTTTATTAATGAAAGTTTAACCAATTACTTCAGAGCTTTATATAGTTCCTTAAGAGACTTTTTTGTGGTATGATAACACTAAATTTATGCTAAGAAAAACTGAGAAAAGTAAGGTTATGGTTGGTACATAAATCTTTTGAAGAGTTTGAACTTCTCAAAAACAAATGTGTAAGTTGATTATAAAACGACTAATTTAATAGATAATGTAAACAACCTACTGTTCACTTAATTAATTACACTGAGTTACAAAATGACACTTTATAAAAGGTGCAGAGTTCTCGATAGTCAATCCCGAATGCATTTTGGCTGTTGATTTCAAATATGGACTACGTTTTTCTCCATCAGCTCGAGTTTTTGAGTTATAGGCAAAAACATGAAAATCAGTTAATTTTCTGATAATTTTGGTATATCTATTACATTGATCTACCGATTTGTATAACGATGACGAATTACAATGAAGAAATATTAGACCTTTCAATTTTTGCACATAAAATTACAATATCTTTGACGGTTTTGAAGATATCGACGTTCAAAGTGGAAAAAATGTCACAATTTTACGTAGGCTGCGCTTTTGAAACCCTGTATCTTTAATATTTTTCAACGGATTTGCAAAAAATTTTTTTTACTTAATAGAAAATCTCTCGAGTTTTAATAAACATCTTTGTTTTCTTTTATTAACTTACATTTTTTCAAAGAAATTAAGAAAAATAAAAATTTTTTAAAATTAAGTTTATTAAAATTCAAGTACAGTTGATAAGGTTTTTTGATAAGCAATTGATAAAGAAGAACCATGTTTTGCTTACATAAGTAGAAAAATGCCGGGAATAAGTTTAGAAAAGCTTAAAGCTGGTGTAATGGATGGTCCGCAGATAAGGCAGCTAATGAAAGACCCTAATTTTAAAACCTCAATGACTTGACTAACTACTTGAATTTTAATAAATTTAATTTTAAAAAATTTTTATTTTTCTTAATTTCTTTGAAAAAATGTAAGCTAACAAAAGAAAACAAAGATGTTTATTAAAATTCGAAAGATTTTCTATCAAGTAAAAAAAATTGTTTGAAATCCGTTGAAAAATATTAAAGATACAGGGTTTCAAAAGCACAGCCTACGTAAAATTGTGACATTTTGTCCACTTTGAACGTCGATATCTTCAAAACCGTCAAAGATATTGTAATTTTATGTGCAAAAATTTAAAAGTCTAATATTTCTTCATTGAAATTCGTCATCGTAATACAAATCGGTAGATCAATGTAATAGATATACCAAAATTATCAGAAAAAGAACTGATTTTCATGTTTTTGCCTATAACTCAAAAACTCGAGCTGATGGAGAAAAACGGAGTCCATATTTGAAATCAAGAAAACAAACTAGTCTATAATCAGCTGAAAAATCTCCGGCACCAAAATGTCTGTCGGGCTGTGTTATTGGAATAATTTAAACTTTCAAATTATTAATAGTGTAAACTCATTGCTAATTGTTCACCAAAACATTCGTAGCCTTCGACGTAAATTTGATTTACTTCTATCGAACTTAAATGCTTTTCCTAAACTTCCGGATATAATACTTGTCTCAGAAATATGGATATTTAGCTCTGAAATTAATGACTTTATGTTACCGGGCTTCAATTTTTACGCGTGTTGCAACGACTCGTATCCTGCTGGTGGTGTTGGAATTTTTGCAAGAAATAATCTTAATTGCAAGTCAATTTGCTGTAGCACTAGTGGTGCAGATATTTTAAAAATAACATTAACGATAAACAATGATAATTACTCAATTTGGTGCATATACAGACTTCACTCTTACCCAATACAAGACTTTCTTGTTGATTTTAATAGTTTACTAAGCAAGGAAAAATGCCAAAATTTAATTGTTATAGGGGATTTGAATCTTATGACAGGCATCGTGCTTAAAAATAATGTCGATACTTGCATTAAAAAAAATGAAGCAAAAACTGTTCTTACTATTGAATATACATGTCTTAACAATTTGCTTTTAAAAGAGTCATGGTCTGATGTTTATAATTCACATAATGTATGCATAGCTTACAATAAATTTTTAAGTAAATTCAAACATTAAATTGAGCTAACCACTTCTTCTAAGTGCATTAATGACAAAAAAAATGAAAAACTAAAACCGCGGATTACAAATTATATCCTACGTAAAATTAAACTAAAAAATAAACTTCAGATGAAATCATCGAAACATCCTAATAATAATTCATTAAAAAATCGCTTAAACAAACTGGTAAAATAATTAAAACAAGATATTCCTCTAGCTCGTGACAGTTTTTACCAAAATGAATTTCATAAGTCCAAAGGCAATTTGAAAAAAGAATGGCAATTAGCAAACAAAATTACTAATAATTATAAAAAATGTGACTCAGAAATAAACTTGAATATCAATTGTGCTCCTTCTTTTGACGAAAATTTAATAGCGAACTCTTTTAATGATTTTTTCGTATCAATAGCTAAAACTTCTGCTCGTAGCCATACAAGCTCAGAGCTTTACGATATAATATCTGATCCGCCTGCAATGCATAGCTTCTTTTTTGAAAGTATTTCTGCAATGGAAATTATTAAACTAATAAATTCTCTCGATAACAGCAATTCTTGTGGTGTTGACAACATTCCTAACGCTCTGCTAAAGAAAGTTGCTTTCAATATATCCGATATATTAGCTTATCTCTTTAATTTCAGTGTTCAGTCTGGTGACTTTCCACCTGAACTCAAAAGCGCTGTGGTCATTCCCCTCTTTAAAAAAGGGGAAAAAAGTAATATGCAAAACTACCGACCTATCTCTCTTCTTCCATCCATTGCTAAAGTTTTCGAAAAAGCAATGAAAAAGCGTATTTTTAATTTTCTTTTTAAGAACTCCTTTCTTAGTCATAGTCAGTTCGGCTTCAGAGAAGGTAAGTCAACGGAGGACGCTCTACTTGACTTTCTAACCTTCGTGAATAAAGCAATAGATGATAAAATGTTGACTGCATCAATTTTTGTAGATATCACTAAAGCGTTCGATATGGTGGATCATTCAATTCTTCTAGATAAGCTGAATTCTATTGGGTTTAGAGGGGCAATTCACAAATGGTTTTCTCAATATCTAAGTAACCGTATTCAAAAGGTAAAAGTTGGTAATACTATTAGTAATCCAGCCACTACTAATATAGGTGTTCCACAAGGTTCTGTCCTTGGCCCAATTTTGTTTCTCATTTACCTGAATTCCATTTTTCTGCAAAATTGGAGCGGTCGTATTACAGCGTTTGCGGATGACTTGGGCATATCATATAAGTCATCTTGTATGCTTGAACTTACCGCAATGATAAACGCTGATATAGAATTGCTGAGAAAATGGTTTAGTAGGCACAAACTAATTATACGTAACAAAACTAAATTGTTGTTTTTTAAACTAGCCTCCCAAGATCTCTCAGAAATATGTTTTAAGTACCACGATCCGTCTTGTAAAAAGTTTGTCATCTGTTCCAACGATTCAATTTCATATAATCCAGTATGCAACTGCGACATGAATTGCTTTGAAATTCGAATTGTCAATAATTTTAAATATTTAGGCATAATAATAGACAATAAATTGAGTTGGAAAGAATATTCAAACTCTTTAAAGACTTATTTTCAATCAGTTGTAAGAAAATTTTATCGCCTGCGCAACTTATGTTCATTTAAATTATTAAAAATGATTTACTTTGGTTTGTTTCATTCTAAACTGAGTTATGGTATTTGTTGTTGGGGTGGAGCTTACAATGTCAATTTAAAACCATTGCTAACATTACAAAAATGCATTTTACTTACTTACTTATCTGGCGCTTACAACCGTAAGTCGGTTTTGGCCTCGTATAGGAAATTGCGCCAGCCATTTCTGTTCTGCGCTTGCTGGCGCCAGTTGGAAACACCAAGCGTGGTCAGGTTATCCAACACCTTATCCTTCCAACGAAGATGTGAGCGTCCTCTTCGGCGTTGACCACCACCGGGCACAGACTCAAATATTTTTTTTCGCTGGAGCGTCGTTTTCCATTCGCTCAACATGACCTAGCCAGCGGAGCCGCTCGATTTTAACGCACTTAACTATGACGATGTCAGCGTAAAGCTCATACAGCTCGTGGTTCCATCGAATTCGGTGCTCGCCATTGACGCAGATTGGACCGAAGATTGTACAAAGGATCTTTCTCTCGAAGGCTCCCAGAATCTTTTCATCAGAACTGCTCAACGTTCAGGTTTGTGCTGCATATAATAGGACGGGCATGATTAGTAACTTATAGAGCGTGAGTTTTGTTCGTCGAGAGAGGGCTCTGCTTCTCAATTGCCTACTTCGGAGGACGATCATCACAAGGCAACGCGTGAGGGTCAAGAGGGCGATCTTCACATGGCAACGTGTCTGACTGCCTCAACCTGGTGAGGCCAGCATTATCCATGTCTTATTCGTATCAAGTCGACTCAAACCTCTGCGTGGTGTCCTCTAGAAACGGCAAACTGGCAACCGTTAGTTTGACGGCTAATCTGAGCGGCGGGCTTCCTGCCTTTAAAAGGTTGTGCGTTGGGTTTGAACCCACCACGTAAAAACAAATTTCAATGAAAAATATAAGAAAAAAGATAAAAATGATCCCCAAATCTGATGACGACTACCGCAAACGAAAAACTGACAATGATTCACGGATATGCACTTGGAACGTCCGAACCCTTAATTGGGATGGTGCCTCTATCCAACTGATAGATATCTTAGAAAAATTCAAAGCTGATATCACTGCAATCCAAGAAATGCGATGGAAGGGACAGAGTTGCCCCCGGCAAGCATCCTGTGATATCTAACGGGTCCACCATCTAACTTTTTTTTTCAACTAGTGCTTATTTCGTGAATGGTAACACTTAGCACATGTCTGATTTGACAGATAATTAGTTTTATCCTTCCGCTGAACGAATATGGGTATGTGAACGAATATGGGTATGTGAACGAATATGGAACGAATAAGAGTGGGCCTGCGATCGACTTACAGAAGATGCCGATTTTGCCAAAAAAATCATCTTTTCAGATGAAGCTCATTGTGATATTGGCGAGTATGTACACAAGCAAAATTGTCGCATCTGGGGCACAGAAAACCCGCACGCATACATTGAAAAGCCTATGCACCCAAACCTATGTCACTGTTTGGTGCGGCTTTTGGTCCAGAGTCATAAGCCTGATTTGTGCGCACGCTCCGACAGAAGATAAGGACGATGAGACCAAAGACAGCTTCTACGAGCGCCTTGAAGAGGCCTATGAGCGCAGCCCCACCACGACATAAAAATCGTGCTTGGTGACTTCAACGCCAAGGTGGGAAAAGAAAATATCTTTGGTCCAACAGTCGGAAAGTTCAGCCTCCACGACAATACCTCCGATTGTTCAGCCTCCCAACAATACGGAATGAGGCTGATTGACTTTGCCGCAGCGCGAAACATGGTCGTTAGTAGCACTAGATTCAAGCATCGCGATATTCATAAAGCAACTTGGATGTCTCCTGATCAAAAGATGCGTAACTTGATCACGTTTTGATTGACGGAAGGCACTCTTCCAGTGTTTTAGATGTACGCACGATCCGTGGTGCCAATATAGACTCGGATCATTATCTTGTCGCAGCCAAGATCCGTACTCGCCTGTGCGCAACCAAGAATGCGCGCAATCCAGCACAGAGAAAGCTAGACGTCGAAAAGCTGCAATCAAAACAAACAGCCGAAGACTTCGCTACTCGACTCTCACTCCTGCTTCAAGAAAGCACTCCTCCGATCGACGATATATGCGCGCAGTGGAATCACATTTCCCACTCTATGCGTACGGCTGCCGAAGAGGTGATAGGCTATCACCGCCCTCGCCGAAACCAGTGGCACGACCAGGAGTGTCGCGACGCCACTGCAGAAAGACGCCGCCTACAAAGCCACCCTGCAGTCGGTTGTAACGCGTGCAGCTAAAGAGCGATACAAAGAGAAGAGGAGGGAAGAGAGACGCATTTTCAGGCGAGAGAAAAGGAAAGCGGAAATGCGTGAGTGCGAAAAAATTGAGATGCATGGTGACAGGAATGAGGTCCGAAAATTTTTCGAAAAAATAAGACGCCTGGCCGATGGTTTCAAGACCGGGGCTTCTTCCTGCAAAGATGAAAATGGGAATCTAGTGACAGATACCCAGAGTACACTGATGGTGTGGAGGGAACACTTCTGTAGGCTTTTGAATGGTGACGACGACAAAAATCTCACCAATAGAGATGACATACCGGAAACCCCAATTGTGGACGACAGCTTTGAAGTTCCGCTGCCCGACCATAGTGAGGTCTTGAAAGCTTTAGCTCGGCTTAAAAACAACAAAGCCGTAGGAGCCGATGGCTTACCTGCTGAGCTCTTCAAAAATGGAGGCGAAGCTCTACTTAAATGCATTCATGAGCTCCTATGCAGAATATGGTCGGAAGAATGCATTTCAAACGTTGGAACCTCAGTGTGCTCTGCCCAATCCACAAGAAAGGCGATCCCACAATTTGCGCTACTACAGTGGGATAAGCCTTCTTAATATCGCATATAAGGTCCTGTCGAGCGTATTATGTGAAAGACTGAAGCCCATCGTAAACCAGCTGATTGGACCTTATCAGTGTGGCTTCAGACCTGGTAAATCCACCATAGACCAGATATTTACGCAACGACAAATCTTGGAGAAGACCCTAGAAAAACATATTGACACACACCATTTTTTTGTCGATTATAAAGCCGCCTTCGACAGTCCAATAAGGAATCATCTATACTCCACCATGTCTGAATTTGGTATTCCTGCAAAGCTCATCGGTCTTTGCAGAATGACACTGAGCAACACCAGCAGCACAGTTAAGATCGGGAAGGATCTCACACCTCCATTCGATACCAAACGAGGTTTCAGACAAGGTGATTCCTTAGCGTGCGACTTTTTCAACCTGATGATGGAGAAGATCATCCGAGCTGCTGATTTGAGACGCAGTGGCACGATATTCTACAAAAGTATTATGCTGCTGGCGTATGCTGATGATATCGATATTATTGGCCATAATACGCGCGAAGTCAGTGCAGAATTCTCTAGATTAGCGAAAGAGTCGAGTCGAATGGGTCGTGCAGTGAATGCAGATAAGACTAAATACCTAGTGTCAACAAATAAACAGTCCCAGCGTATTGGAAACCACGTCACTGTTGACAACATCTCCTTCGAGATTGTTAAGGACTTCGTCTACCTGGGGTCCAGCATTAACTCTTTCAACGATGTCAGTATTGAGATAAAACGAAGGAAGTAACAACTGTTGGCAAGAGTTATCCTTCGTTTTATCTCAATACTGACATCGTTGAAAGAGTTAATGCTGGATCCCAGGTAGACGAAGTCCTTAACAGCCTCAAAGGAGATATTGTCAACAGTGACGTGGTTTCCAAGACGCTGCGACTGTTTATTTGTTGACACTAGGTATTTTATACCCATACCTTTTATACCTAATACATAATACTTTTGTAGAATATCGTGCCACTGCGTCTCAAATCAGCAGCTCGGATGATCTTCTCCATCATTAGGTTGAAAAAGTCGCAAGATAAGGAATCACCTTGTCTGAAACCTCGTTTGGTATCAAATGGAGGGGTGAGATCCTTCCCGATCTGAACTGTGCTGGTAGTGTTGCTCAGTGTCATTCTGCAAAGACGACAAAAATATGGTGTGTGTTGATTTGTTTTTCTAGGGTCTTCTCCAAGATTTGTCATAGTGGAAATATCTGGCCTAAGGTGGATTTGCCAGGTATGAAGCCACACTGATAAGGTCCAATCAGCTAGTTTACGATGGGCTTCAGTCTTTCACATAATACGCTCGACAGGACCTTATATGCGATATTAAGGCTTATCCCACGGTAGTTGGCGCAAATTGTGGGATCGCCTTTCTTGTGGATTGGGCAGAGCACACTGAGCTTTCAATCGTTTGGAATGCATTCTTCCGACCATATTCTGCATAGATATTCTCCATTCTTAAAGAGCTCAGCAGGTAAGCCATCGGCTCCAGTGGCTTTGTTATTTTTAAGCCGAGCTATAGCTTTCAAGATTTCACTATTTATTTATTTTTATTTATTTATTTATTAATATATACTAGCTAGCACAACAAGACAGAGATCTTATATGACAGCACCATGAATTATAAGAAGTATACAATATTTATTAAATAATAATTAAAATAATTTAATAAAACACTAGCCATTAAACACTGTTATTAAAACATGAAATAATAACGCGTAAAAGCGTTTCAAAGCAGCAAAAAATAAATAAAATGAAACCTTAAAACCATACATATTTGTGGTTTGAACACTAAAATAAAACTTTAGAATAAGATGTTTAAACTATTATTCGAAATGTTATTGCAATGATGAAAGGTACTGCTCAATCTGATTTTTAAATTGCACTACGTTACCAATAAACCTTAATTGTGTAGGAAGTGCGTTCCAGAGACGCGTAGAAAAAACAAAAAATTGCCGCTCTGAAGTTAAGCACGAATAACGCCTTGGGATTACTGTTTTAACGCGATTTGACCGCGCGAAAGTAATTTTTGCAAATAAATATGACGGTTCACTTGTTGTTATGACTTTGTATAAATAAACCAATGCACGAAAGTTAAGCAGATTTTCGAAGGTTATAGAATACAATTTTTTGGCGTAAAGGGAAACATGATTTCTACGTTGCAATCCGAAAACATACCTTGCAATATTATTAAATACGACATTTAATCGTTGCTTACTGGAATAATCAGAATTTGCGAAAATTTCACAACCATAAAGCAAAGTTGGAACAAGATATGTTTAAGCAAGGATTCTGATGCTTAAGGGAGTGAAGTACTGGGTTGCCCAGAATTCGCGTAGCATATTATATACCCTTCCAGTGACAGAGCTGATGTGATTATTCCAAGACAGTGTGCGATCAAATGTAATACCCAAGTTTTTTGCTGTTTCTACATACTCAATGTTGCAGTTTCCTATTGCTAATTTTGGGACATCAGTCATATCTATTGGTCGCTTAGATATCACAAGACATTTAGATTTTTTTGGGTTTAAGTACAGCCCATTTCGCGTGGCCCAATGATGTATGTCGGTGAGAGTATTATTTACTAAATTGACACAGTTACTAATTGCATTGCAGTCGCAGCTTTTATATAACTGAACATCGTCAGCATACATGCGTATTAGAGTGTCCCTTATTTTGCGATTTTTGGAAATGTTAAGGGGCTGAAAGGTTTTTTTATGCGTTTTTATATTCTAAGAACGAAACTAAAAAAATTTTTTTTTTACGACAACGTTTACCCGTGCCAATCGGGCCCGAAAGTTTCGAAAAAATGCCAATATTAGAACATATTTGCACAAATTAAAAAAAATCTTTTCTCTGCTTTTTATAAATGTTTTTCATTTTTTGGAACACATACATTAGAAATATGATATCTACAAAGTTTTTTTATGGTGGGCGTGGTTACCGCCCCTGCTGCGTCGAAATTTCTCCCGCAGCCTTTTCCCACTTTTTCATGAAATTAGTGCAATTTAGGTATTAATATCAACAATAAATAAATACATTTTTATTATGCTAAAGGTATGATTACATTTCATAAAATTCACATTATGTACTTACAAAAATTAACAATAAATTAAAAAACATGTATTTTAACCTGCGGCGGGCGCGCAACAAGCTTATACCTACAAGCAATCTTATTGCGGCTTTTCAACCGAAATCATAGTTTTTTTTTTATAAATAAAAAATATCAAAAACCAAAAATGTATGCCCCTAGAGGGTTAAATTATAATAAAAAATACAAATTAATAAAAAAGACAGATCCTTATTTGGAGCTTTTATGCTATTCATTATTATCGGAAACCGTCAAGTCTGTATTTTTGTAGTTCTACTATACATCAAAGTCTGTTTTGAAGCTACTAATAGCATAAAAGCTTAAAATCAGGATCTGTCTTTTTTAAAAGATTTGGTCGCATACAAGACAATTAACAAAAAATATCCATTGCTGCAAGTCAAAAATTTGGTAGGCATCTTTGATACCTTGGCGAAGAACTTGTAGCACTCGCTTTTTTCGATGATGCAGTTTCTATTGAGAGAAAACGCAGTATGGTGACAGCATTGCAAGGTCAGAAGTTTCCATGTAATCATCCAATCGCAAACCCAAATTCTTTAAATGAATGGACAAAAAAAGATTTAGATTGTTTTGCATCTTGTCGAACAACAAATCTATTTCGTAGGTTTAGTTTGACATGCAATTTTTTAAAATATGATCCTGACGAATGGGAAAAAGATGAAGAATACCAGAGAGTAAAAAATTATTTTAAAGATCTTTGTGTTGTAAATGATGTTGCGGAGCGTGGGGTACAACTTGCTCAAGAATTTCTCGAGCTTACAAAATCAGAAGCGCAGCTACAAAACCTACTTATTGTGGCCCAAAATACTCGAAAATATAGTCGAACTGTCAAAAAAAAATAATACATACTCTTAAAAAAAACTTCTAATTAATTTGTATTTTTTATTAAAATTTAACCCTTCAGAGGCATACATTTTTGGTTTTTGATATTTTTTATTTATAAAAAAAAACTATGTTTTCGGTTGAAAAGCCGCAAAAATACTGCTTGTAGGTATTAGCTTGTTGCGCGCCCGCCGCAGGGTAAAATACTAGTTTTTTAATATATTGTTAATTTTTGTAAGTACATAATGTGAATTTAATGAAATATAATAATACTTTTAGCATAATAAAAATGTATTTATTTATTGTTGATATTAATACCTAAATTGCACTCATTTCATGAAAAAGTGGGAAAAGGCTGCGGGAGAAATTTCGACGCAGCAGGGGCGGTAACCACGCCCACCATAAAAAAACTTTGTAGATATCATATTTCTTATGTATGTGTTCCAAAAAATGAAAAACATTTATAAAAAGCAGAGAAAAGATTTTTTTTTAATTTGTGCAAATATGGTCTAATATTGGCATTTTTTCGAAACTTTCGGGCCCGATTGGCACGGGTAAACGTTGTCGTAAAAAAAAATTTTTTTCAGTTTCGTTCTTAGAAAATAAAAACGCATAAAAAAACCTTTCAGCCCCTTAGCATTTCCAAAAATCGCAAAATAAGGGACACCAATTGCGTATGGAGCAATCATGCAAAACATCGGGAAGATCATTTCTATACAACGAAAACAGCAGTGGACCCAAGATTAAGATTTGCGGGACACCTCTAATGGTTGGGAGAAAATCCGACACTGAATTACCTGAACATACTTATTGAGACCTAGAGGAGAGATAAGAACCCAGGAGACTTACAGCAGTATGGGCAAAATTAAACAAGTTTGCTAATTTCGTTTGCAAAATTGAATGATCGACTGTGTCAAAAGCCTTTGAGTGATCCAGAAGTACTAAAAAAGTTACTAAGTTGTCGTCAAGGGCAGATCGTATATCTTCGACAACGTCAACCAACGCAGTAATACAGCTGTGTTTTGGTCTAAAACCTGACTGTCGAATTGTTAATAAGCTGTTGTCTTGAATAAACTTGCTGATCTGCTTATGTAAAATTCTCTCCAGGGCTTTAGAGACAAATACCGGGCTTGGTATCGGAATAATTTTTGCTTTTTTCCAGCATGCTGGGAAAGTTGAGGAGGTTATTGCCGTGTTGAAAATGTGTGTAACATAAGGAAGAATTTTTGGAAGTAGAATTTTAAAGAAAAGTGCATCCGAACCCATAGCATTTGATTTGACTGCCAGTATGCTTTCAAGGACATCCGCTTGGTCAACGCAATAAAAACTGAAAGGACCTTCTTGTCAGATGGTACTAGAGACATCAAGGCACGAGTTAGTTGTGACCAATGGCATGGGAAAATTAACGAATTTTGTATTCAACTCTTTGATTTCGGTAATTTCCGCGCCCCTTAACTATAGTAGAATAATTATGCAGAATGTATTTCCTTTACTACCACTTTTCGCATGTTCTTAAATTCGTTGTAAATTTCGGCTGTTTTGAATAGCTTCCATCTCTTGTATGCTCTGTCACGTAGAACTATGAGTTGTTTTATATTATTATTGAACCAAGGTCGCTTTTGACTCTTAATTTGTTTGCATTTTAATGGAGCATACACATCAAATAAATACTTTACATTGCTTTCTTGGAAGCTAACTTGCTCATCAACTGAAGCCGTTCTGCATACGGTACTCCATTCAATATTACAACAGCTTCCTCAAGTTCTGGATAATAAATATTTTTGAAATCCCGATATCTTATGGCTTCAGATGTAGGACACAATTGGAAGTCAACCGTTAAGAATATAACATCATGTTTTGAAAAAGATGGGAGTGAAATCTGGTCGTACAGCAATATATTGGATTCACTGTCCACAAAGAACAAGTCAAGAAGCGTATTCGCAGTTTGAGTATAGTGAGTAGGAACGGTTGTGTTCGCTGAGAGCAAGCCTAACGCTTGCATGCTAGATAAGAAACGATTGTCTTTTAAAATATTACTATTAAAATCTCCTGTGGCGTCCGTGGCGTAGTTGGTTAAAGTGCGTGGCCGCTATGTCAAAGAACCTGGAGACCCAGGTTCGAACCCCAGCAGCCACAGAAAATTATTTGAATTAAAATTATTTTTCTGTACGGCCGCCACCTCTCTGCAGGCAATGGCAAACCTCAGAGAGTAATCAAAATGCCATGTAAAGCTTCTTGAGAACGAGAACATTCCGTTCATCGCCGTTCGGAGACGGCGTTAAGCATGTAGGTCCGGTTCTCGGTCAATTGTGTACAAACTTAATAACACGCACAACACAATTGATCATAAGAAGCTAGGTCAAAGTCCTTTCAAGGGCTGAAATGGCCAGTTATTTATTTATTTTTTATTAAAATCTCCTGCAATAATAATGTCAGAAAAGTTAAGTCATACTTTCAATCGCATGTAGAAAAGGTGTGATTTCAACTGTCGATAATCGATGTGGCAACGCTGGTTGCTAGAAAAGGATGCAGCAACTTAAAAAGCACTCAAATGCGAGGAGCCAAAGAAATGCAACGGATTCGTAAAATGCAAATGTTTGCCGTTTTTGTTTGTTTATATTTAAAATTTGTATTTGTATATACTTGCATATTAAGAAATTTGAATTGTATTAGTTAAGAACCGCTTCCTTTAGAATATCATGAGTAAGACCTGATTTGAATTTAGAAGGTCTTTTTAAATCAGCCAGAGCGGAAATAAGAAGTAAGACTCTTTTAAACTATATTCAGTTATAATTAATATATTTTTATTCTATTCTAATTACATACAACATATTATATTAATTCAGAGAATAAAACGCGCCATTTTGTAATTAATCTTGAAATAAATTTGTTTTATTCAGAAGCTCTTAAAAAGCCAACATCAACAGTGCGGTTTGGTCTGTATAGGCTACCAGAAAGTAATTTTTGAGAGGCATTATCAATCGCAATCAAAACATATTCAATTATGTCATTAGGAGCAGATCTACAAACCAATTTACACCCAATACCAACCCGTACAAATATAGCTGTGTCACCTCCGGTTTTTTTGCCTGTCTGCACAGAAAATTTTAAACCCATTTACTTTAAACAAAGCATCCTACAATCTCTCATTAAACCACGTTTCTGTCACACATATCACATCCACATCTGAACCTTCGAAAATATACCTAAACTCGTCAATTTTATTCACCAAGCGTTGCGCATTCAGGTGACATACGTTTAAACCAGTCTTCTGCTTGCTAAATATGCGTATTAGATTATATGCAGTGTCTCTGGAACGTAGTCTATCATAATTCAAAGGATTGAAGCATTAATTTACAGGGGGGGGTTTACTGACGCAAAATAAAATTATATATATATTTATTTATTTATTTCATAATTTTCATCAATCAGAGCACAAGCTCTTACAGACTACTTAAGCATACATACACCCTGTTTCAAAATAATAGATCCACTCAAAAATTGAGTGTTTAGTGCACTACTCAATGAAATTTTTATAAACTCTTTTCCATAAAAGTTTCACACAAATAATAAAAAGCAAACAACAACAATTATACTGTGCTGAGAGTGCCTCACGGTAAAATAACTTGTTTTGTTTTAAACATGCTGCTTATAAACTGTTGCAAAAATGAAGATCCACCATTCTGTTCGCAGTTTTCGAAGGTTTTTGCTGATTTTTTTTTGTCTAAAGTGTTTTTTAAAATCAAAACTAAAATTTTAACTATGCCACGTGGAAAGAAGTTAACAGAATTTGAAAGAGGGCAGACTACTCCATTAAAAAGTGCGGGATTGGGAATAAGGTCTATTGCACGGAAAATTGGTAGGAGCCATAAGATTGCATGTACCTATTTGCACAATCCTGAAAAGTATGGATGTGCAAAAGGCCGAGGAAGAAAAAGAAAACTGAGTAAACGAGATGAACGTGTAATGTTTAGAGCAGCGAGCAACTCAAGCAAGAGTTGCAAGCAACTTGCGGCCCTAAGTTCTGTGGAAGTGTCTCGTCAATCCATTTGGAGGTCACTGAAGCGTAATCTATTTATTATGAGCTTAATACAAGCAGATACTTAACATTAATTTCTTAATCCTAGGGTTTTTTTTTTGTTTTTTATTTTTTTGTTTTTATTTTTTTTTATTTGTAAGGTAGGGAATTTACATTTACGTGGGCTATAGTCTGCCCACAAGACGTATGAGAAAAAGATATCACAATTTATTTAAGAGGGAAGAAGGGGGTTTGAGTTAAGAAGGATATTTCGGAGTTCGGATCTGCTGAGATGGAAGTCGAATTCATTGATCAAATTGTTGGTCAGACGAAGCATCCTAGTTATAGGTTCGCCACATCCATAGACGGTGCGATGAAAATTGAGGTGGAAGAGAGGTACAGACCTTAGGTAGCAGTTATTGGTGCCGTCTAGTAGTTGATGGATGAAGAGGACATCGGCAACCACCCTGCGTTTTTCAAGAGATTGCATGTTAATCAACATCAAACGATCAGCATAAGGAGGTAGATTGAAACTGTCGGAACCAGAGAGAACGCGTAACGCAAATCGAAGGAATCTACGCTGTACAGCTTCAATACGCAACGATTGAGAAACATAGAGCGGTGACCAAACTTTGCTAGCATATTCGAGTATCGGCCTCACAAAGGTTAGGTAGAGAGATTTTGTAACATATGGGTTAGAGAATTCCCTGGACCAATGTTTTACAAAACCAAGAGTAGAGTTGGCTCTACTAATGATATTATCGATATGGGATCGAAAATTAAGTTCTTTATCGCAAATTATACCCAAGTCTCGCAAAGAACTGACTGAGGGAATCGGCTCGCCAAATATGTAATAAGTTCGCGATGGAGATTGGGGTCTCTTACGCGAGTATGTCATAGCTTGGCATTTGTTGATGTTGAGTTCCAGGAAGTTTTTTTGGCACCAAGTAGAAAAACTGATTAGATCATCTTGAAGGCGGGTTGAGTCAGCATTAGTATGTATGCGTTGATAGATTTTCATGTCATCAGCATAAACAGAAAGATTTGAGTATTTGATGACCTCATCGACATCGGTTATTGTTAAGACGAATAACAAAGGACCAAGGTGGCTGCCTTGAGGGACACCAGAAGTTGCTGTAAAAAACTCGGATTTTGAAAACTAAAGATGACATTATATCGACGTTCTTCAAGGTAAGATTTGATCCAAGCAATAAACGGGGGTTGAAAGCCGAAAGTTTTTAGCTTACGAAGGATGACTGTGTGCGAGATTTTATCGAATGCTTTGCTAAAGTCAGTTGAGACAACGTCAACTTCATAACCACTTTCCAAAGAACATAGGGTATTCGAGACGAATTCTGTGAGGTTGGTAGTAGTGGATCTTCCCTTCAGAAAGCCATGTTGGTTAGGGGAGAAGATAGACTTACAGTGAAAAAACATAATATCGTAGAGTATACTTTCAAATATTTTGGGTGTGCATGATAGTTTTGCAATGGGTCTATAGTTTGTGATATCATTTTTAGGCCCTTTTTTGTGCAGAGGTATAATGTACGAATTCTTCCAAAACTTAGGAAAAATTGATTGAGAGATAGAGAGCTGGAAAAGAGCTAAAAGGGGATGAGCTTAAGTGTTTGAAAGTTTTTTTAAAACAATAGCAGGCAAGCCATCGGGTCCAGGAGAGTAATCGTCCTTTAAATTTCGTAATTTTTCGTTCACATTAGCTAGTGTAATATTAACCGAAACTAAAGACGTTTGGGCACAATTTTTTAAAGAAGAGAAGTATTCAGAGTCCAGTACATCCTTATGATTGGTAAATGACTGACTGAAGAAACTTGCAAAAAGATTTGCAATTATTTCAGGGTCGTCCGAAGATTTGTCTGACAATTTAAGGGTGGACGGGTAATTATCTGATTTTCTCTTGATATTAATGAACTGGTAGAACTTTTTTGGATCAGTGATAAGTTTGGTTTGGATATGGTTTAGATAGGATTCGTAAAGAAAATCACAAAGATAAGAAAAATGGTTGTAAACGTTAAGGTATCTCGTGAAGTCAGCAGAAGATCTAGATATTAAATATGTACGCCAAAGTTTGTTTCTTTTATTCCGAAGTGAACGTAGCTCTTTATTATACCAAGGAGGCGAAGACGAAAAGCTCTTCTGCCTTGTAAAGGGAACAGATTGTGTGAAGCAGTTAAACATTATGCCATAGAAAAAGCCGACAGCATTGTCGATATCTTCATTAGCATTTTCAAGAACGTAAGGGAAATCAATGCCACCGAGAAGTGATTCTAGTTTTTCAAAATCCGTTTTCCGAAAGTTAAAAGTGTACAAGTGCTCGGAGTGTGTGTTTATGTTAGTATTATTGTAGGAAAAGGTAATTGAAAGAGGTGGATGGTACTGATCCAGTGTAGAGAGTAGGTGGTTGCTTGCAGAAACTGCACAGTTTTCAACTTCTGATGAAAAAACAAGGTCTAGTTGTCTACCCATATAGTTAGTTACTCCACTTAACTGGAAGAGTCCGGAGTCGGAGAGGCAACTAGTAAAGAGAATTTCTTTTTCGGATATTGGATTTGAGGGGAAGAAGTGACATTCATCATCTGATAAAACCCACTGAAGATTAGGGAGGTTAAAGTCACCCAAAAATATGACGGTATCAAATGGATCCATGAGATCTAAAATAGAATCTATAGCATCTACTGCCAACTGATAGCCAGTGGTTGGTTGAGATATAACGTATAAATTACGCTTAGCGATACTGATTTTGGCACAAATAAATTCAAAGTTTGCAGTATGTGAATTCTGAACTAACGTTGAATCATAACGATTATTAATTGCCAAAAGGACACCTCGGCCAGAGGAATGATCGTCTTTATCTAGTCCATCGTCTCTGAACACTACAAAATCGGACGCAAAAACTTCTTGATCCTTGAAATTTTGGAAGAGATTAGTTTCGGTGAGAGCAAATATATCATAGGGAAGTTTCAGAGAGTTCAGGAATACTGAGGAAGTTTTTGTGCGCAGTCCTCTCACATTTTGGTAGTAGAGAGACACAAATATTGGGCTGCGATCAGTAGGTTGGTTAGGAATAGTATTGTTGCTGTTCTTTACGTGACTTTTAAAGATATGAAACGTGTTTCGATCGGACGTGAGCACCATAGGTATCAAGATCCTCCTTTACTTGGTTAATTGTCAGGCCAAGTTGCTCATGAAAGCAATTGAATAAGTGACGCAAGTCATTTACCTCAGTTGGCAGACCTTCTTGCTGTATCAAGACTTTGAGATTAGTCTTGGTCTTGCCTTCTATACATGTTGAGTCAGGGGCTTTATGCATGTATGCGAGAAATAGACGAACGTTGTTGTAAACACTATTCTCTCTAAGGCGAGAAAGGGCATACCTGCTCTCGGTATCTGCACAGGAGTTCTCAGTCAGTTTAACCCTTGGAGGTAAGAGAGGGTCTAAGAAGGACTTAGGGCTACAAACTTGGTTTGAGGGTGCACTTGTGATAGAAGCAGACAATGGAGGGGTTAAAGTATGCGAATGAACAAAGTTAGGATAAAGTGTGTTGAGAATTTGCGGATTATTTTTATTAGAAGGTGGGTCAGTGATTGGGTTCAGATTGAAAGAAACGCGACTGCGACGAGTAGTTTGAGGTTTGTTGTTTTGATGATGAATTTTTTTTGAAACGGAATTATTATCATAGTTAACCGATGTGGGCTTATGACTGATCTGTGAAGAGAAGGTTGGAAAAATATTGGTTTTTAGTTCCCAGTTGGGGGCAGGGCTGTGATGGGGCTTAGGTAACATTTTCTCCACTGATGCGTTAGGCCTAGTGGAAGGATGAAGATATGTATTGTGTTCTCTGATATGTGTAGGTTTCGTAGTGCGATAATTAGGATTATTACTATTAATAGGGCTTATAACTATTGCTTATTCTAGGGTTAGAATTAGTGTTTTTGCTAGAATTAGAACTTACATTAGGATTAGACTTAGGTGTATTACTAATTGGATATACGTTTGACTTAGATATATTTCTCGGTTTCCAGGTTCTGCCAGGTTTGTCCATCCACTTAGATATTAGTACAGTTCCGTGTTTTTGCATACCACCGGTAGGACTCAGGACCATCCAAGCGTATTTAGAAGGTAAGTTAAATTGAAAACTGCTTAGCTTGGCACGAATTGGAGATGTTTTTTGGCATTCGGATATGGTGAAGCGGAACTTTTTAAAAAAGTATTTACGCACCCAGGATATACTTGCATTTGCTGGGAAACCTCTAATAAATAATGTGATAACCTCACTTTGGTTGACCGACTTTAGCTTTTGCAGACGGCTTTCCCATTCTGGTATTGTCCACGAAGTTCCAAAACGTTCGATAACTTTTCGAGGAGCAGCGATTGGTGTTGTTAACAAGGGGGTGTCTGAGGCAATGGAAGAGTCAAGAGTTATATTATGTTGAGTAGTAGGTAAAGAGGCAACTGATGGCGGACGCTTGGATGCTATCGTGATTTCTTCGAAAATAGAGGAGGAGTTATGTTGAAGCATCTGTGGTGGTGGGGATTCAACTCTATTGGGCGCTAATCTAACTTCATCCGCTATATCTGCGAGCGTCACTCGAAACACATCTAGATCATCGCTTATGTTATTCATTTTTTGAAATAGTATTTCAAACATGGGATCAGGCTGCAGAGGTGTTAATTTCGCTTTACTTGATGTAGCTTGAAGTGCAATATCCATATCATACCGCAAGGAAGTAAGATTACTCATTATGTTTTTGGTAGATTCATCATTTTTAAGGATTTCAAAGCTATTTTTGACTTCTTTTTTTAGCTCATTGATCGCCTTATCACAATGCAAAGCTTTCTCACTATCTCTTACTATTTCAGTTAATGCTCTGAGGTTCTTAGAAATAGTTGAGATGTCAGAGTTATTTGCTTTGCACGTGGACTCTACTCTAGCTAGATCGTCGGATAGGTGTGTGAAGACGTCAAAGTTGGGAAGTTTACTGCACAGTTGTTTATAATTCGAGTGCATTACATTCAGAGAGTCACTCAGACATTTAATGGCGAGCATCACGTGTGAAAGCGACATATCCCAACACTCGTCGCAGAAAAACTTAAAATGTGATGAGTAATCCTGAATGTAGTTCAGACTCCTCTTTGTCATGCCCACACAGCAGCCATGGTAGGATTTGCCGCAGAGACCATTGCAGCTAAGTTTTAGTGCATTTTTGTCTTCGATAGAGCAGTTTTTGTTGGCACAAGTGAAATCCATTATGAGATTTTTTTTTTTTTTATAAAATGATGACACGCACAATTTTTATTTTAATTAAAGTTTTTTACTTGTCTTATTAATTCGTAAATAATTCAACTTTTGCAATCAACTTTTTTTTTTATTTTTTTTTTTTTTGGTGCGATTAAGTACTGTTTGTTGTTAAGCTGTTAAAGTGCAAGTTGGCAAAAACACAAAATATTTATTTTAAAATTTAAAATTGAAAGGCACAATAAATTGCGTCAGACTTTTGATATTGTGTTAATTGATTATTTTGCAGGTAAATTACAAGGTACAAGAATTTAGCAAAATTAAAACTGGAGCGGGTTATAAAGCACGTCCGAACTGTTTGGAAGTTGAGAACCAATCCAAATATAAAGCACTCTCAGATGAAATTGTTTCCACGACTTTTGCCGCGCCACAAAATCGCCAGAATGAAATTTGCAGAAGAAAATGTTAACACTGATTGGACTTCGGTAAGTTATTATGCGAGTGCTAGTTTCATGAATTTTTACAACAGAATTTTGTATTTAGGTTATCTTTTCTGATGAAAAGAAATTTAACCTTGACGGTCCAGATGGTTTAAAGGGGTACTGGCACGATCTGCGAAAAGACCCACGTTTTTTTTCGCGGCGAAATTTTGGTGGTGGCAGTTTGATGGTTTGGGAAGCTTTTTCTTTCAAAAAAAAACCCTGGAAATTCAATTCACTTCAACTCGGATGACAAGTACAGACTACATAACTGTCCTCCGAAGCAGTCTTCTTAGTTTTCTCCGTGAAGATAGTAAACAAAATATGATTTTCCAACAGGATAACGCCGCCATCCACACTAGTAAAGAGACGATGGCGTGGTTTCAAGCCAATTCCGTCGAGGTTTTATGTTGGCCAGCATGTTCTCCGAACCTAAATCCAATGGAAAATATTTGGGGCATTTTAGTGAAACGAATTTATGCCGATAATCGTTAATTAAACACAGTCGCAGTCTGAGACTCTCAGAGCTTAAAACTGCAATCTGTACAGAATGGAGTAAATTAGATGAAAATTTATTGAAATCGCTAGCTTTAAGTATGAAGAAAAGATTGTTTGAAGTCGTTAAGGCTAATGGAAGCCAAATAAATTACTAAAAATATACATATTGTGTTTTTTTTTTAAATTTATTGAGTGGATCTTTATTTTTGCAACAGTTTATAAGCAGCATGTTTAAAACAATATAAATTATTTTACCGTTAGGCGCTCTCAGCAAAGTATAATTGTTTTTGTTTGTTGTTTCTTATTTGTGTGAAGCTTTTATGGAAAAGAGTTAATAAAAATTTCATTGAGTAGTGCACAAAACGCTCAATTATTGAGTGGATCTATTATTTTGAAACAGGGTGTATAAACACTTATATTTCTAAACAATATTCTATACAAAAATTGAAATATACAGTAAATAAAAGTACATATAAAGACTATTTAAAAGTGAAAAGGTAAGATGAGAACAATTTAAAACAACATGAAAACAACTTAAATGAGAACAGTTAAACACACATGAGCTCAAGAATCATGTGCCATTATGCTGAGTAAAAGAAGATATTTGAAAGATCTTCTGGATACGTTATTAAACAAGTACAAGACGCATAAAATATCATTAGCTTCCCTTATGCAGCGAGCTATAGGCATATTCTGCGAGAAGTTGGATCTATTTACAAGCTCACGGAAATAGAATTGGTTACGGAGGAATCGCGAAGGAGTATTGAAGTCAAGCATTATGAGAAGTTCAGGGCATTGAATATTATGATGAATGAGGTCCCATATAAACATAATTGAAAAGACTTTACGACGAGTGACTAGGGGGGTTAGATTACTTAGCGCACAACGAGTAGCATAGTGGGGTACAGACGGTAGATTCCAATTAAGTTTAAACCACATATATCTTGTGAAATTACGTTGAATAGATTCCAATCTATTTGAGTATAGTTGGTAAGACGGGCTCCAGATCACAGAGCAATATTCTAAATGAGATCTAACTAAGGATGAGTAAAGTATTTTGAGAGTATAAGGATCTACGAACTCAGTTGAGTTTCGTTTTAAAAATCCTAACATTGAGTTAGCTTTAGCAATTATTATTTCAATGTGTTGTTTAAAGTTAAGTTTAGGGTCTAGTAGAACACCTAAGTTCTTTTTAATATAAACTCTTTCTAAGGGAACAGAACTAATAAAATAATTAAAAAAAGTTGGTGACGTGGACCTTGGAAATGTTAGGCACTGGCATTTAGATATATTCAGGCGAAGGTTATTGAGGGAACACCAATTTGCGATTGAATTTAGATCAAGCTGAAGAAGACTGAAATCATTATCTGACTTCAATGACCGAAATAATTTAAGATCATCCGCAAAAAGAAGACATCTCGAATATTTAATAACCTGTGGGAGGTCATTAATAAAAAGAAGAAAAAAAATAGGGCCAAGGTGACTGCCTTGAGGTACACCAGATGAAACTTGAAATGGTAGTGATTGACAATTATTGATTTTAACTATTTGATAGCGGCCAATAAGATATGATCTAATCCACGCAAGGAGATTAGAGTGAAAACCAAGTGCTAAAAGCTTAAGGAGTAAAGTTTCATGATTGACTTTGTCAAACGCTTTTGCAAAGTCTGTGAAGATAACGTCTGTTTGTAAACCCTTAGAGAAATTTGCAACTATATGTAAACAAAAAATATTTAAGTTCGTTGCAGTTGATCTTACTGATAAAAAGCCGTGTTGACTAGAGGAGATTAGATTTCTTACACAAAAAGATAATTTATCAAATACAATTTTCTCAAAGACTTTAGAAACACATAAGATTTTACTGATAGGTCTATAGTTGGAGACATCTTGCTTCGGACCCGATTTATGGATTGGAACTATATAGGAAATTTTCCATTCATCCAAGAAGGTGCCAGTAGATAAAGATTTATTAAATATTAAAGTTAAAGAAAGACTAATTGATGTAGCACAATTTTTCAGCAGAATTGTAGGAACGCCATCAGGACCAACCATTGTGGAAGATTTAAGATTTTGTAGTGCATTTTCAACATCATGAGCTTCTAAAAAGAGATTACCTAAATTTAAAGAATTACGCGATAAAAAGGTGCTAGTCGTTGATCATTGAGCTGCCGTGTAGACGGATTTAAAATAATTTGCGAAATAGTTACATATTGCTTGTGCATCTTCAGAGCTAGACTCCATATAAAACATTGAGTTAGGAATTCCACTTGACTTTCTTTTCATGTTTATATATGACCAAAAGAATTTACTATTCTCTTTAAGTCTATATTCAATAGAAATAATATGAGATTTAAAAAGAAAATTTGTTTAAAATATTAAACTCATGTTGACAGTTTAAGTAGTGTACCTTAAGAAGCTGGTTATCCAATGAACATCTGAATCTCTTATAAGCTTTATTCATTATATTTTTAAGGTTACAAAGCCTTTTATTTAACCATATGGGGTTATTAGATATATGAGAGCATTTCTTTGGAACAAAACAGATAACTAATTCATTCAAAACAGAGCAGAATAACGAAAACATCTCCACCAATTCCAACTCAAAGAAAGCATTGACCCACGGGTACGAAGACCAGCTTGAATAGCACCTAAATCGGCACAGGAAAAATCAAATGAGAATTGATCAGCCGACGATATTTTTTGGTAAGCAAAATCATAAAACTCAAGCATAACAGGCACATGGTGTTGAGAACTGGTTACAATTTCACTAGGAGGTGATTCAATATTTACAGCAAACTCTTTATCAATATAAATTAAGTCTAAGATACGATTTAGGCCATTAAGTTTATTATTAATCTGAACTAAATCATGTCGAGAAAAAAACTCAATTAAGAACGCATCTGTTTCAGACAACACATTGAAAGGGATTAAATAGAATTCGTCACATACTGACTTCCAGTGAATATTACATAAGTTAAAATCGCCAGTTATAACCACATGTTGAGATAGTTTTTAATTATCAAGAATAAATCGAACGTTTTCAATATGAATAGAATATAATTCAAAGCTAACCGTTACAAAAAGAACAAAACTTTTATTAAGATTAAATTTAACGATTAATTGATCGACATCAAAAATGTTGGTTGAATTTAAGTTCAAATGAGGTTGTAAAATTTGAGAACAAGAAAGAGTGTTACGGATAGCGATTAATACTCCACCACCACGAGATAATCCTGTAATATTCTGGCACCGATCCTTTCGGAAAATATTGTATGAAGCACTATGAAATAGTTCAGAATTTAATATATGTTCAGAAAGCCATGTTTCAGTAAACACTAATATTTCGTATTGAAAAGATTGGGAGGCCAAAAACAGATCTTGCATTTTTGTTCGTAGCCCCCCTACATTTTGATAGTACAAAGAGTAGCCAAATATATTATTATTTTTATTAGGATTTGATACAATATTATCATTTACTAGTTTTTGGGTAGTGTAACACCAGATGGGCATACTCATGGACAACAATCCCTTCAGGCCAAAATTCCTTCAGGAACAAAAATCTTAAAAGATGCAATATCTCTCTGAACATAAAATTTGAGTTTATGGCATCTTATCTCTGAGGAAAACTGAGGAAGTTTATTAAAGATGTACGATAAAACAGCATCAGCAGATGTAATTTTAGCTAGGCGTGATAGGAAAATTACCTTTCGTTCCACTCTTTTTACAACGACGAGGTTACAGTTTACAACATTATTAGTTGGTACATTAATGGGCAAAGCAGGCACGGCCAGAGACACTGAAGGCAGTAAATGTTGTGTTAGATGTGACGAGATGTTAGATCTTTCCGGAAGGGTACGGTGAATGTCAGCTGGCAATGAGGAAGTCAATGAAGATGCAGTCGAAGATGTAGCTGCAGATGTTATTTGCTCCGTTATCTGAGGTGTAGTTGCAGTAAATGAGGAAGCTTTGCACAAAGATGTCAGTGAATGCGAAGAATGATCCACATCATCCACTAGCACAGGTCCAATTGAACAATCGAAGAGGCGGATCCAACTGAAGAGGCAGATAATGGAGCGTCCGTTCCAGGTACAGCTGTTACCATTGAAGTACAAGAACCTACGTTTACGTGTAGGTTAGAAGATGATCCAGAATCGATATTTCTACGAGATTTATTTCTAGTTTTAGCTGCAGAAATTACAGGAGCACTGGGCGACTTGTTTAGGCCCGCCGCGATAGCGGATCCCGAGGCAGTAGGGAAATCCGATAACTTAATGCAAATATTTGCATGATTAGCGGCCATGCGCTGTAGATGTGACAAGGAATCTACGATGTTATTAGAAGACGTTTTGGCTTCAGCAAGCAGCCCAAGAGAGATTGTGTTGAGCAATTTCGGCACTTAGCACAGAACCATTGCAGGCCATTAGATGCTGAAGCGGAGAGAGCATCACCGACACGTGCTGACAAGCCAACGCACTTGGCGTGGTACAAATTAGAGCAACCAAAGCAGGAAATAAAAGTACCAAACGTATTCCACTCCGACTTGCAGATATTGCAACCAGTACTCATGGCGGCCAAGATTTGAGGTTAGGTGTAAATGCACGAAGCAGCAAATATAAAATTTTTGTAAATTCAAATTGTATTGTATCTTGACAAAGATGATGTAGAGAAGTAATTAAATAGTTCAGTCATCATTCGACCGCCGGCTAAACAAGTTCGTGTTTCTTCTAATAAGTTAAATTTTTAATTACTCTCTAATTAAATAATATACAATTTAACAATAACAGTAAGACAATGTTAGCTTGCTTTGTTTGCGCCTCTGCCATCGTACATGAGTACATTGCTTGCAGTTTTTGTTGTAGAAAACTGCATATAAGGTGTGCTGATCGTGGAGTGCAATATTCCAACTTAATAAAATCTAACAAAAACTTATGCTATCAGTGTGATTCTTGTATTCATCACTCCGTACCGAAACTTATGCTGGATATAGTAAATGCAAGTAGAACTCTTCTTGAAAAACATCATATGTGTGATTCAGCTGATGCTGAAGTTGCTATCGTGGGTAGTAACGGTATCGCGCAAAATGAAAAAGACGATAAATGTATTCTAACGCGCTCAAAAGCTAAGACCGGTATATATAATAAAACATTGCGGCGTAGCTCTCTAAGCTCTCCTGCCGTAGCTAATGTAATTCGCAGTACACCTACTAACAACCGTGCTAATATACATACGAAACTCCCGCAAGTACAAAAAAATTTAAGGCGCAAGAAGTTAGTCAAAATGCTAATATTATAAAAGAGCGAAAAGACTCGACTGCTTTGCGAACTTCGTATGCATCTGTTGTCTGTGAGGTATCTAACATGATTAATAGCACAAAAAGTGTTGAATCTAATGCGTCGGTTGAAAGGTGAGATCTGATTTTGTTGCTGTTGCTGCTGATGTTCCTGTTGTTGCTGATGTTCCCGTTGCTGCTGATTTTCCTGTTGTTGCTGCTGGATCTGATGTTGCTGTCGTTGTTGATGTCGCCGATGACTCCGTTCTTTGTCCTTTTGTGGTGACGTCTAATGACCCTACTATTGCGAATGTTAATAGCGCTTTGAGTCATGTCATTGTTGGACAGAACGTTAATTCTGAATTGGCAGTGGTAGATCGGAAAAAAATGGATCCATCTGTCGTCTTTCTTGCCAACAGTCTCTGAAGAAGACATTATTGAATATGTAATTAAACATATGAAAATATCAAGACATCATCTTTCCTGCTCGAAATAAGTGAAAAAAGGCATTCCTATTAATTCTCTTCGTAGTGTCAATTTCATCATCACTTTATAATAAAGTAACTAGTCCAATGTTGTGGCCGGTAGATGTGATTATCAAAGAGTTTGTGTTTTTTCCCAAAAATCAAATTCAAACAAATCTTCAATAACGGTCCCTAATTTCAGTTCTAATAGTAATAATAACATTAAAATCTTCTATCAGAATGCGTCTGGTCTAAGAACTAAGTCTAACGCTATTTTCCCTGCCACAGCACAATGTTTGTATGATATATATGTGCTAACTGAGACGTGGTTAAATGGGAATTTTTATAACGAAGAATTTTTTTATGCTAATTTATATTTTGTTTATCGAAAAGATCGCGACTCCAATAGTACTGGAAATTTTCGAGGTGGTGGCGTACTAATTGCGGTGAATCGATCGATGTGTTTCCATAAATGGTATATCTGAAGTTCTTATAATCTGTGTGTCATATATTCCGCCAAATAGCTCACTGGATCTTTATAAATCGCACACTGATAACATCTCAAATTTGGCGGCTGATTACGTCGATGATAACAGACAATTTTTAGTACTCGGTGATTTTAATCTTCCTAATGTACTTTGGTTGAAGCAACAATCTGACTCTTATGTCTCTCCTTCAAATGTATCTAGTAACGCTGAGTTGTATCTTATTGATAATTTTCTAGCTCTTGGATTAAATCAAATAAATTCCTGTTTTAACTTATTAAAAAGATTGTTAGATTTAGTTTTTATTACTAGCAATATTAATTTTAAGTTATTTGAATCTGCATTTCCAATTTCAGTTTCGAGTGCTCATCATGTTCCTTTGGAGATCCAAATTTCTTTTTATAAATATCGTGAGTTTATTAATAATAATGATAACTCTAATCACAATTTCAAAGTTTGCAACTTTGAGCTATTAAACTCTGAATTCTGGGGTTTAATTGGGCTAGCGAGTTTAACTACCTTGATACTTCCACTTGTTTTAATAAATTCAAGTCCCTAAGCTCCGTTGTATGTAATGATCATATTCCAAGAATAAAAAAATTCGTTTACAAGTTACCCTGGTACACCCGGGGGCTTAAAAAGTTAAAGAATTTGCGTTCAAAATTTTATAAAAAGTTTTTGCGAACTCAAAATCAAGTTTATTTTCTCAATTATAGGCACTATATGAGGGAATTAAATTTTCTTGATAAGTATCTATACAGACAATATATTCCAAAATAATACATAATATCATATCAAATCCGAAGTCATTCTGGCGATTCGTTAAATCTAAAAAAGGATCTTCTAGCATTCCTATATCTATGTTTTTAAATAATACGTGCTCTAATGATGCCGCTTCCACTGCTAATCTCTTTGCTGACTTTTTTGTATCCAACTTTGAACCAGCAAGAATTGCAAATCTCGTGGATACAAATAACTTGGTACCTGAAATTGACTTTGGATCCCTATCTCTGACAGAGGATGATGTTTATAATGGGATTCGTAAGCTCAAATCTTCGCTTAAAACCGATGTCGATGGTCTGTGTTCATTTTTTCTAAATAAATGTGCAAATAGTTTAGCACACCATCTAATGCTAATTTTTAATAATTCACTGAGTTCTGGTGAGTTCATTGATTGTTGGAAAATATCTTTTGTAACTCCTGTCCACAAACAATAAAAAAACAATATTTCGAATTACAGGCCCATTTCAAAGCTCTCTACGATATCAAAACTATTTGAATCTATTGTCAAAGATACAATGTTCTTTGCGGTGAAAAAAATTATTTCTCCTTTTCAACATGGTTTTATGCCCGGCCGCTCAACACTTTCCAACTTGGTTATTTTTACTGAATACTGTATATCAGCATTTCAGGTTGGATGTCAGGTTGATGTAATCTACACTGACTTTTCTAAAGCGTTTGACAAAGTTTCCCATTCTCTCTTAGTTAAAAAACTAGAGAGGATTGGATTTCATTCATGCTTTCTTAGTTGGTTGAATTCATACTTATCGAATAGACAGTGTGTTGTAGCTTTTGATAATGTAAAATCCTACCCATATGTGGCTACTTCTGGTGTTCCGCAAGGAAGCATCTTAGGGCCTCTATTATTTATTATTTTTATTAATGATATTACTTCTCTTTTTTCATGCAGCAATTGTCTTTTGTATGCTGATGACCTGAAGGTTTTCCGTAGAGTAAGAAACTGCGCTGATTCCCAGTTCCATCAAAGTGAAATCCAAAAACTTTATAGTTGGTGCTGTAACAATCATCTCTGTTTAAATCTAGATAAATGCGTTTCAATGGCCTACTCTAGGTCTGCAAATCTCAGTCATTCATCGTATTATATCGCTGATTCTAAATTACTATCTGTGAGTCAGTTTAAAGACCTTGGTGTTGTCTTTGACGTTAAACTTACTTTTGTTCCTCATTTAGATTATATCATTCCAAAGGCGATTGGTATACTGGCTTTTATACGTTGTAATGGCTCTTGTTTTATGGACCCCTACACCTTGAAAGTGCTGTTTACAAGCCTAGTCCGTTCTAGACTTGAATATGCATCCGTTGTCTGGAATTCGTTTTACGGGTCCCACAAGTTGAGACTTGAACGTATCCAAAAATCATTTACTAGATTTGCTTTACGTTCCTTTAACTTTGAAGGTTCTAGTCCATCGTAAAGTGCCCGCTGTCTATTAATTGGTTTTAAGTCTCTTGAGGTTAGGATAAATATTTTGTCTCTGCTTTTCGTACATGATATCATATCGGGCGTTGTTGATAGTCCAGAACTCTTAGTAATGATTCATTTCAATGTACCTCGTAGAACGCTTAGAAATTTAGATCTCTTTTATTTGGACATGTGTCGCACTAATTATGCTGCAAATGTACCTATCTCTAGAACTTTGCATATTTACAATAACATAAATTCTAATTGCAATTTAGATTTTTCTATATCTAAAAATCAAATGAAAACTCTCTTAAATACTATTTTGTAATTATATAACTCATACTTTATATTCTAGTCTGTAAGAAATTATGTTCATAGACTATAGAAACTAAATAAAAAATAAAATAAAAAAAAAAAGAATAGTAGAATTACAATAGCCTTTACAAGGAATAATAAGTTCAACTTGTTAAAATAATTAATTAAAATATATCAAAGCACACGAGCAAAAAAATTCACGTTTGACGTAAGCGAACAGTGATGCCGGATTTTTTGATTTATATATTACACTAGCAACCCTCCGCAGCTTTGCCCGCGATGTATCTTAAAATAAAGTAGCGCATTTTTTGTAAAAAATTTGTCTTATTATCGTCTTAATAGGTTTATTTTTTTAATGACATATTAATTGCAATCATGTAAGAATTTATGTATAAACAATGTTTTTTGATGTGTTTGTGTTATAAAATAAATTGGTTGACGGATTTCCTATCCTAGAAAGACCAACATATAACTGGCCGTGGGAAAAGCAGCTTTCTCGTAAAAAATAAAATTCATTCATAGTCTTTACATTTGTGTCGATCTCACATCAAGTTTTTTGATTTCCAACTGATTTTCTGGGTTGGCTCACAACCGGGCTCAAATTGTTTTTAAGCAAAAAAATAAGGTTCATAACTTTTTTTGCTTATAACTAAATTGATAGGGTCTCTTTGGGGAAAAGTAGGCTTAAATAATTAACTTTCGTTTGACATAACAACCATGGAAAAATATTAAGCACAGACACTTTTATGTCGATTTAAGGAAACATGGCTCACAACCGGAGACATTCCCCTACTTATTTAACCGTATTATTAAATGGTATGAAAATACATTTTATGCAATGCACTTCGGCTAGTTATGGAAAAAATTAAAAATACTTTCTATCACTTTCAATATATAAAATCAAATTAAATTTTAATATTTTTATGCCGCAAAAACATGCTAAAAAAGCCATTCAACCCATACCAATGCGCAGGTTTAAAGCGATGTAATTTGCATCGCATGGCGTTTGAATCTAAACGTAAATTGTTACCATAAATTTCATTCGCTTCTATTTTGCAGCTTAAGAATTTTGCACGCAGCTTTTCATCATTTTGAATAGAAAAACTCTCTCTGAATAATGAAACATTGAAGCAGCAGCAACAAACGACGCGCTTGGAGAAAATACTTTACATTTTAACTGTCGGGAATTCTACTGTTCGCGAACTAAGAGCTATCTCTCTCTGCTTCCATGCAGAGAATCTCTTTTCTGAGCATTGAGCAGCATCTTGTAGCGAAACCAAAGCAACATTCTGCTAGCTGCAAGCAATGACAGCGTCGAAGCCAATCAACAAATCAATGCTTGCAAGAAAATGATTTAATTTTTCAATAAAATATTAGTTTTACGACCAAACTATTGATCTTAGATGCACATCACCATTGACTTTTTTGTTGGAATCGGCAAGATCATTCATTTGTCCTTATATCATATTCATTTATCTTTTACGGTTTAAGCAGAAAATGGAAAAACTCGCCAAATTTTTCCAAAAATACCGAATTTTGCCAGTTTCTTAGCCAATAACTTCTAAGCTTTGAAATATTTCAAAATTTTAAGTATACAGTGTTAATCTACAATTAATTACGATTTGAATAGTGAAAATTTCATTTAAATCCGTTCAGCCGTTCTTGAGTTTACTTTCATCAACGCCAAAAAGGCAATATTTCAAGTTTCATTTTTATATAATAGTAAGATTACAAAAAAAAAAAATAAATAACTGGCCATTTCAGCCCTTGAAAGGACTTTGACCTAGCTTCTTATGATCAATTGTGTTGTGCGTGTTCTCTGCTCTCCATGTCTGCAGAGAGGTGGCGGCGGCCGTACAGAAAAATTATTTTAAATTAAATAGTTTTCTGTCGCTGCTGGGGTTCGAACCTGGGTCTCCAAAGTTCGTTGACATAGCGGCTACGCACTTTAACCAACTACGCCACGGACGCCACTGTTACATTATTACATTATATTTAACTTAACATATGCTAACAAAAATAAGCAGTTAAAAATACACAATTTGCAATTTATCTTCACACATAATATTAGTTCTGCACCCAATAGAATTCAAAACTTCCCAGAGTTAACAGGCCCTCAACAAAATTCTTCCTCAATCTTCGATGAAATAATGGAAGCTAACGTACTCTCACCTTCGGTGCGTTCGTTATCCACCCCTAAGAGCAATGAAACAAAACAAACGGATCTAACCCCAGTTGCCGCTCCTCGCAAAATGGTTCACCATTTTGGAACGACATGGACACTAACTGATTGGCAAAATAGAATAAAAAAGCAAGCGAGTGGGAGCGATAGCAAAAAACTGCATTGTTTGTTAAGGGTCTGCCTTCGAGAACAAGTGTTTCCTGGGTCTGTAAGTTATTCCAGAAAAAGTACGGCATCGCGATTCCAAATGAAGACTGTGAGAAAACTTCGACAAACCGCAGGAAAAGAACCAGAAATTTCAAAATCTACATCCCTTCAAAATTTGCCTGGTTATTTTCGCACACATCTAGTCTGGATAATGGTAAAGCTGAAATTTCAAAATGGATTGAAAGACCTAGGAGGCTGCCTATAAGTTCTAACTCTAAGTCTAATTCCTTCAACAAATCTACTTCTATTTCTTATAATCCTAATTTTAATTCTAGTTCTAACTCTAAGTCTAATTCTCATAATCATAAACCTACTGCTAGAAATAAGGCTTCTTATAGTAATAATTCTTACAATTATTCAAAAGACCTAGAGTTCTTTATCTACTAATACTAATTTTAATTCTAAGTCGGATTCTAGTAAAACTCTACATAAAGAAAATCGTACTTCGCCTGATCCAAACTACACAACCTCTGACAAAAAATTACCTAATTCACATTCTAGCTCTGATCCCAATTGGAAAACTTATCTAAAACTTAAAACTAATATCTTTCCAATTTTCACTCCGCAGTTCAACCAAAGCATAAAAACAAAATCTTCGAATAAAGCGAATCCCTCACTTCTGCCCTCTCACCCAAAACGAGTCTCATTTAATCTCAATCCTAATTTGGACACACCAGCTAATAAAAATGAGAGTAATATACTCCAGACACTCTATCCTAACTTTGTTCATTCGCACACGTTAAACCCATCTCCGTCTGTTCCAACAACAGGTGGAGCCCCTAACCAACCTAATAGTCCCACATATTTTATCGATCCCTTCAACCACCAAAGGTTAAACTAACTTCAAACTCTTGTGCAGACACTGAAAGCAGATATGCCCTTTCTCGCCTTAGAGAGAACAGTGTCTACAACAACGTCCGTTTGTATCTCGCCTATATGCATAAAGCTCCTGATTCTACATGCATAGAAGGCAAGACCAAAACAAATTTAAAAGTTTTAATTCAACAAGAAGGTCTGCCAACCGATGTGAACGATTTACGTCAAATGTTTAATAGCTTTCACGAGCAACTTGGAATGTCAATTAATCAAGTCAACGCGGATCCTGACACCTACGGCTCTCATGTCAGGTCTAAACATGTCTCCTTTCTGCAAAAGTCACGTAAGGAGCACCAACAGTATTATTGCTCCTAACTTTCACCCTAACACAGCCACTATCTCTCAAAACCAGCCAAAGTCACCTAACAACATCCCTCAAGTAGTGTCCAAGCATCCATGCCAACCGGATTCTCTCACAATATTTTATCACAACTGTGGTGGTATGAGAGGTAAACTAAATAAACTTTTTATTGACGTTAAATCTTGTCACTTCAAGCTTCTAGTAGTTACGGAAACTTGGCTAAGTGACACTTTTAAAAATGAGGAAATTCTGGACTGCAGTTGGACTATCTACCGAAATGACCGCGACTATACCTCCACAGGCCAGTCACGAGGAGGTGGTGTACTGATTGCTATTCACAATTCTCTTTCAAGTGAGCTTATAGAAACACCTACACACAAACTCTTTGAACACCGTATAGTAAAAGTTTGTATAGGAAAAAGTGTATATATGTACATTGGTTACATTCATTCACTGTTATTTACATTCCCCCAAGTTCTAGTGAATCATCATACAATGAGTTATGTGAATTAATCACTACATTTACGGCGATTTTAAATGAGGAAGATAAAGTTATTATTTTTGGTGACTTCAACCGTCCAAATATATCATCTCATCATCAGTCTCTGCAACACAAAACCAAAAAAGCAGGTGGTTAGACCTAATCTTTACTAACTCATACGACGAAGTGAGGGTTGGTCCAACCATCGAAGCAGAAAATTTGTTTGCTAACACTGTCCACCATACAGCCTTAACAGTTACTTTCTCTTACATTAATATCTCTTTTACCAAGTCTTTCAATAACTCCATTGTGTACGACTTTCTTAACGCCGATTACGAAAGCATAATATCTTTTCCAGATGGAATTAACTGGAGTTGTTGTCGTTTAAAGTTTTGAATAGGCCAACTTGCCTGCTGGTAAAGCAGTTTATGCTGCGGAGACGTGCGAGGGAGATGGCTGCCGCTGTGAGATAGCATTACTGCATCATAAGAAGAATTTATATATCTTTACGTATGATCTAAGTGTTTGTTTATATTTATTTATTCAACATATTGTATGATCTAAGTGTTTGTTTATTTTTATTTATTCAACATATTGTATGATCTAAGTGTTTGTTTATGTTTTATTGTATGATATAAGTATTTGTTTATGTCTAATTTATATTTACACTTAGGTACCTCTAATTTTAAGTTGTATTGCTACTTGCAACGGTTGCACGAAAAATTTATAAATATTCGAAAAATTCTAAAAAACGGCCCTTTTCTGTGTCCAGCTAGCCTGGAGTTAAAACCAAGTAAGCATTGTAACATATTAAAAACTTTGTAAAACTTTGTTTAATTTTGCATATATATTTTATTTTACTAATTCAATTATTATTGTAACACATTTTTTATTTAGAGAATAAAAACTCGCGAACCAATTATAATTTAAAATAAAAAACGATCACTTTTGTTAAAAAACTAAAATAACGAGTTTAATTCACACTCCGGACACGGAAAAGTCAACAGTTGTGTTCTATCGAACTTGGACTTAGATAGCGCTATTTCAAGTTTTTATTATTATATTTCTACAGCTATCGAAAGGTACATATGTGCCTAAAATAAAGAAAAAAAAACAAACTCTTAGAACCCTGGTTAAATGCAGATCTCAGATACTTGAGAAACCAGAGAAACAGAATTTACAAACTCCTCAAAAGCACTGCGGAGTTCTCTTCGCCTCAATGTAAGCGAAGAAATGAGGCTCAAATATGATGAGCTATCGAAAGAATTTTCTTTCAAATCAGAAGTAGCTTACAAGTTTTACACAAACTTAATTGGAGAAAAAATTATCCAGGACCCCAAAGCATTTTTTGACTTTGTCAATTTGAAGCGAAAATCAGCCGGTTACCCTTCATCCATATATAAAGGTAATGTTACCTCTTCCAACCCTCAGGAAATATGTAACCTTTTTGCGGATCATTTTAAGGAGGTTTTTTGTCCACCAACTACTCAGTCTGATGTTTTTCCTCCAACTCCGAACTCACAACACATGGTTGAAAACTTCAGCTTGACGAAAGAAGACATATCAAGCGCAATAAAGGGTTTAGATGCAACCAAAGAACCTGGACCAGACCTTATTCCCCCCACGTTATTGGTGCGATGCTTAGACCAACTACTTTTGCCCTTATATATAATACTTACAAAATCACTCTCTATTGGAGTGTTTCCCTCTTATTGGAAAACTTCCCACCTAATACCAATATACAAAAACGGTGAAAAAAGTTCAGTTGAAAATTATAGAGGCATAGCAATTTTGTCAGCCATCCCAAAGCTATTCGAAAAAATTATATGCGAAAAGCTAACACGCCTTGCCAATCCTCGACTAAACGAGCAGCAGCACGGGTTTCGAAAAGGTCGATCCACCACCACTAACCTCATGATCATGGTTTCGGACGTTTTAAGAAAAATGGAGAAAAGAGACCAAATAGATGCTATTTATACTGATTTCAGTAAAACCTTCGATCGTGTTGATCATGGCATCTTAATAAATAAATTAGAAAAATTCGGTTTCTGTGGATCTTTACTTAGTTGGCTATCAACTTATCTCCTTGGTAGATCCCAATATGTTAAATTCCAAGGAATTTTGTCAAAGAAAATCGAAGTCTCCTCTGCAGTACCGCAAGGTAGCCGCCTTGGTCCTCTTCTCTTCAATATCTTCATATCCGACTTGTCCATAGTGTTGAAGGATATTCCACATCTTATGTATGCGGACGACCTAAAAATGTACCACGTAATTAAATCGCAGGAAGATGTCAACTTTTTACAGTTAAGCCTCTTAACTCTTGAGACCTGGTGTACCCAAAACAAACTTCACCTCAATGTAAATAAGTGTAACGTGATAAGTTTTTTCCGTAGAAACCAAGTTTCGAATTATAACTATCGCCTCAACAATATCGAAATTAACAGGGTCGATTATATAGTTGATCTTGGAGTGGTCTTGGACAACAAACTGCGTTTTAACCTACACTATGATAAGATTATATCCAGGGCCAGCAAACAGCTTGGATTTATTAAAAGACGAGCACATGAATTCAAGAATGTATGGGTCACTACATCCTTGTACTGTGCACTAGTGCGCCCAATACACGAATATGGCTGCAAAATTTTGGAATCCAGCTTTTGAATCCCATAGTAATATAATCAAATCCATACAAAAGCAATTTGTCCTATTCGCTCTGAGAGAGACTTATAACCCCGCGAATATTGTAGCCTTCCACCGTATGAACACAGACTCAGATTATTAAATTTGATGCCGCTATCAATAAGAAGAACGGTATTGGATTCGTGCTTTACTTTCGATGTTCTGAACGGTGTAACTAATTGCGAATACATCTCTAACAAGATTACCCATAATGACCCTATAAGACGAACAAGACATACTCGGCTGTTAACTGAATATCAGCATCATACTGCATATGCAAGTAATGAACCCATCAGCCGTTGCTGTAGAGAATTTAATAGTATATCCGACCACTACTCACCTTCCATGTCTAAATCCTAATTCAAGCGATCTCTATCCAAGTCTCTTTCTCTTCCTAATCAACACAATCTTTGAGCTTTCTTTCCATTTACTTTCCTTCTCCTCTTTCCTTTTCTACTAGGCTTATTCCACCAGTTATCGCCCAATTTAAAAAAAAAAGTCGCAACATGTTCTAGAAAAAAATTGAAAAAATTATATGTTGTTTTTGTGTTAAAGTAGGTAACAAAAAACATTTTTTTAATTTTTTATTTTTAACCATAAACCAGTGGTGGCGTTCGAAAAATTTTTGGCGGGCGCAAAAATCACGATTTAATAGTTTACGGTTTCATTTATATCTCCGCTCCTGTAATTGGTATTGACTTAATTAAAAAACTGTTTGACAGATAATGCCTGTTTGTTCACCCAGTAATAACTTTGAATTTCATCCTGTATAACGAATGTAAAATTTACTGAAAAGTCGCCCGTTACCTTACATTCATTTGATTAATTGTAAAAAATATGGAAATGCTAATTGTAAGTTCTATAAAACTGTAAGTCAAAGTTATCACTGGGTGAACAAACAGGCAACTCATCATCCATTCGTAGTATACTACAAGAAAGATACTAACATTAAATCCAAAAGCTTTTGCATCTTATCAGATAGTCTTAGTCATGTTACTTCAGCTGTATACACATTTCAAAAGAAACTTATTGCTAAAATTAAGGAGCTCTTTCCAGATGTTTCAAAATTGGTTTACTTTTCCGATGTAGCTGCAGGGCAGTATAAAAACCGAAAAAACTTTAGTAATTTATGCAACCACAAAAAAGATTTTGATCTTGATGCCGAATGGCATATTTTAGCCACATCCCATGGAAAGGGACCATGCGATGGAGTAGTTGGTACAGTAAAAAGACTTGTCGCTAAAGCAAGTTTGCAATATAATGACATTCAAACTGTTCCGCAAATGTTAAATTTTTGTATAACCCATTTTCCCGGAATCACATTTATTTATGTCGATGGCGAAGAAATACGAAACACGGATGCCGATTTAGCACGAAGGTTCATGGACGCTCGAACGGTTCCAAAAACCAGACAAAAACATAGCTTTATACCAGTCCATCAGTACCAGTACATCAACAATTCAGACTAGATTCATATCAGGTTCAAATATATGGGAAGTAGAATCTATTTTAAGCCGGCCTAGCAAAACAAGAATATCATAAAATAAACTAAAATGATGGAAAAAGAATATAAACAACTTCTAAGGAAAAACTTATACAAGGTGGCGCAAAAGTAATCCTCCTATCAGAAAATGCTATAAATTTTGCGATTGGCCCCTAATGTCAGTTCTGTTTTGACATTTGTGTAGTAAACACATGCGAAATACACGTTAATAAACAATTTTACGCTACACTGCTCCAGAACGCGGAATTAATCACCACCAAGAGGAAGATGATTTTTCATCAAAAATAATTATGAGTGATGAGGCCCATTTCCATCTTAGCGGGTACGTAAATAAGCAAAATGTACGCTTCTGGGGCACTGAAACTCCGCGTGTAACCCACGAAGAGCCATTACACTCGCTCAAAGTCACTGTATGGTGTGCTGTTTTCGCTGGAGGAGTTATCGGACCTTTTTTCTTCGAAGACGGTTACTGTGAATGGTGAGCGCTACAGAGCAATGATCAACGAGTTGTTTTTGCCGCAACTTGATGAATTGGGATTGGAAAACATGTGGTTCCAACAGGACGGTGCAACGGCACACACTGCACGTGCCACAACCGATATGCTGAAGGATGCATTTCCCGGGCGCCTAATCTCCCGATTTGGCGATTTGCACTGGCCAGCAAGATCGCCTGATTGGACCGCTCCAAACTTCTTTTTGTGGGGCTTTTTTAAGTCGCGGGTTTATGTCAACAAGCCTCAGACTCTTGCAGCTCTTAAAGACAATATCCGTCAAGAATGTGAGGACCTATCGCCGGAAGTTTTGGCCGAAGTGATGGAAAATACCATAAAAAGGGCTCAAATGACAATCAACTGTGGCGGCGGCCATTTACATGACATCATATTCTCGACTTGATGTAAAAAAAATTAAAAGACCAAATAAAAATAATCCACAAGAAGAATCAAAGTTTTTCATTTTTTTTTTAAATTACAGCAAAAAAACATCGGAAGGTTATTTTTGCGCCACCTTGAATAATGCATTTTCTTAAAATTATTTTTTATTTCATTTTTCCTGAAAAAAAACTAGAACACCCTCTTGAAATTAGTAAAATTATTACAACAATACATCTATACAATATTTGTGTTGATTTTCATTACTATTAAATGTGCATTTTTGAGATACGGGGTCAACAATGGAAGACATTTTCTTCAATCTAAATTTTTAAACCCAATTTTTAAAACTTCATAAGTCCAACAAATATTAAAGCAGTCTCTCCAAATTGGAAGACTATTTTAAATGTGAGTTCAACAATATCTACGTTGATTTATAAAACTTTTGCTTGTGTACTATTTGATATGGAGGCACCTAAACATCTTGCTTTTTTCAATTGCTTGAGTTATGCCATAATTTTCAAAAGATCATTTTTCAAAAACAAGGCAAAACACCCTCCCAATTTTTTTGTGTGTTGTCAATACATGAAATTAAAATAGAAAAAAAAATTTGAATTTTAAAATGTGCACTTTTGCCGATACAGGGTCCTGAAGTTGTGCCATTTCTCATAAATCCATACTTTCAAAGCAGTAAAACTAAAAATATTTACACATTTCCATTAATTTTTTCAACTTATCTTGATAAAAGGTAATAGAAGAAGAAACAGTAAAAAAATTTTAGGTCTGGCAACCCTGTAAGTTGTTGAAACATGGTGATGAAAATCGAAAAAAAACCAATTTTTAGCATAAGTTTGGTGAATTTTATTATATCACGAATTCCACAAAAAAATCAACCTCATAGGTCAAAAATCAAATTGTAAAGAGAGAAGAGAAACTATGTATATAGAATATATTCTATCGAATTCGGACAACACGTTTAAAGTTGAATTTTTCAAGATAACGGTAGTTTTTCTGTGTTTTTTTTACTTTGGGGTGGTGAATAAGTTGAGCGAAAATCTTGCAGTTTTATATTTGCCGTGAGGGCGTGCGCTGTTTATTACAACAATTAAAAAATAAAATATTTGCTTCAAATTATTTAATATTTTCCTAATAATCATACATATATATGAATAAATAATTATCAACGACATACCGTGGTAAGACCAGTTAAATAAATTAAGAAAATATGTAGCATGTGCGTGACAATATTGATATATGTTTCAATGCAGACTCTAATATAAGAAATTTTTTGCGGAAAATGCTGTTATGTGTGGATATTGAGATGGCAAACCAGATTGAAAAACCTTTTTTTTTTACTATTTCCATTGAAAAAAATTCCACGCGTTTCGCACATGTTACACTTTTTTCTAAACAAAAATGTAGTTTTTACACACTACGGGGTCGTTCATAAATTACGTTACCAATTTAGAGGGGAGGAGGGCCATTAAAATGTATTACGATTAGTAATGATATGGGGGGGTCTCATATATAGCAAAGTGCCCAAAAATAAAACAACTCGAAAAAATTGAAATTAATACACCTTTCATTTAAAAAATTTCCATCCTTACACCTGCATTAGACGGTCAAACGTCTAAATTGACCGTTAACTATTGTCAAGTGTCAATATGAATTCTCATAAGTGAGTTTTATTTAATTTAACCCTTAAATGTCCAGTGTATCTTTTTGGATACAACCGAGAAAATAAGCTATTTATTTTAAAATATTGCAAAAATTAAAATGCTGAATATGTAGTTTCACTCAGAAAATTGTAAATATAAAACAAAAATTTAATTATTGGCATAACTTTGTTGGTTTCGGAAATATTGGCCGTCAAATTAAAAATAGTTTTTTTAATTTTTACGGAAAATCGCTTTTTGACATGAAATACCTTTTAAACCATTAATAATTTTAGAGTATCATTTAACAAACAAATTTAGAGTTATCATAAAAAGAATCGTTTTCCACGTTTTTGCCTTAAACTCCTACAACCAAGCTGATTCATGGTATAGGTCAGAATGCCCACTGTATCTTTTTGGATACAACCATGTTTTCATTAAACAAAAATTTTTTCCAAAAAAAATAAAAACGGGGTCGTGTTCAGGGGATCATTTAGCACAACATAATTTTAATGATATCGGTGTTGTTGGACATTTAAGGGTTAAAATAAATCGGAATATAAATTATTATTCAAATAAATCCATTTTTACGGGTACTCTCAGCCTTTACGGGTACTCTCTCAAAGGCCAGGCGAATTTCTTTGCATAAGAAATGAGAATACACCTGAATAGGTCCACATGGAATCTGTTGAAGAATTTGAAGAGTCCCCAAAGTTCCAGCTCCTTCAATTCCAGTGATTGGGAATCGACTTTTGGAACACATGGAATAGAATAGTTTTTATCGATTAAAATAATTGATTTTCAAATTTTTTTTTTCTTAAATGTATCTAGTCATGATGTCATGATTAAAAAAAAGAAAATAAGAAATTTTTAATCCTTTTGTTTTGTATTTCAGTTTTTAGTAAATATGGTCGAAGGTAACAGTAATGTGAACGTACGGTGTAATTGTGCGTGACGAATGTAACATGTGCGTGACGGTGTTTACAGTTGAAAAAATTGATTTATAATTTTTTTTTCTGAAGTAACTTAGCTACTAATATAATGTAGGATAACCTCTTATTGCTGTAAAAAAATATGAAAATTCTATCTGAAGTCAATTCGCAGAAATTTCGGAAAGAAGCTGACATCAAATTTTTAAAGGGAAAATTTTGTATCACGTGCATACGCTACATTTTGCTTAATATCACCGAAATTCATAAGTGGATTCATAAAACCTTTATCTTCTTATTTTTTCGAAAAATTTTCGGAACTCATTCCTGTCATCATGCATCTCAATTTTCTCACACTCACGCATTTCCGCTTCCCTTTTCTTTCGCCTGAAAATGCGTCTCTCTTCCCACCTCTTCTCTTTGTATCGCTTTTTAGCAGTACGCTTTACAACCGACTGCAGGGTGGCTTTGTAGGCGGCGTCTTTTTCTGCAGTGGCGTCGCGACACTCTTGGTCGTGCCACTGGTTTCGGCGAGGGTGGTGATAGCCTATCACCTCTTCGGCAGCCGTACGCATAAAGTGGGACATATGATTCCACTGCGCACATATGTATATTAAGGCGCCTCAACTTGTATGGAGGAAAAAAAAGTTGTCCGGGTCACCTCCTGAAAACAAACTTTGGTTTATTTTATGATGATTCCCAAAATATTGCAACTCTAGCTTTACCCGTTCGTGAGCTGGAATGGTTTGAAATAACCTCTAAAAATCGCGTTTTTGATTAATACTATTTATACCACACTACCTTCGGTCAAAAAAATTGTCACAAATAGTGTAAATCGACGAAATACATAGTTTTGTTTTTTTATTTTTTTTAAATCTGCCCACACACTTAGTTATTGAGTTATTTGCAGTGATTTTTTCAATTTTTTTTAATGCAGTTTTTATAAAAATATATATAACTTCCCCATTTATAGCCTGATTTACTCCGTGGTATCATTGGAAAGGTACTGAATGCTGCTTTTCATTTCTGTCGTTAATTAACCCTTATAAGCACTTTTATAAAAATGCATTTTATTTTATTTTTATTTTTTTGTGATGGCCTTTGCCTCAATTCCTGAATTTGTTCAAATACAAGAGAAATAAAATTATATCATGTAGATAAAGAATGCATTTTTTAAATGGACTTTGGAATAAAGTATAGGAAAATACTTTATTGTACTTAGACAAAACAGCTAAGAGTAAATTTTACCACAGTTCTTATAAGTAGTCACTCATGACTTTTACATGACTTTTAGGTTTGACAATGAGTTACATATATTATATTATATAAATGTGAGTTTTTGAATTGTGATCGCTTAATTGTTCAAGTTATTCATAAAAAAATGCTTTTCGTTTCTCGCGAGTTAAATAAAAATCAATTGCCAACAAAAAGTGATGTAATAAAACATTTATTATTTTTGCGCGAAAAAAATAATAATCGGTCTTACGGGCTATCTAATTATCATCAAAACATGCTAAATGATTTAAGCAAAATTTGGAAAAGAGCAGAAATTCCGGTTATATCGAAGACTGCGATCCGCAAAAAACTTCAAAATTTAACGCTTTTATATCGGGATATCACAAAAAATCCATCGCATTACAATGCAAGCATCAAGAATTTTGCGGCTATATGTTTCGAAGCCTGTGGCTTGCGAAAAGTTAAAGCAGCTAGCATTTTTTGCTATGAGGGTCTACGCACCATTTTGGTTTTTAATAAAAAGCCAACCAAAAGCCATTCATGGCAGCCGCCACTTGTTTAAATACATTGAGTGGACGCGCGAATTACCGGCAGATATGCAATTTATTGTACAACGCTCTGTTCAAATTAATGGATTTTTTGCTCACCCAGAAAATATTTTACTGGCAATAGTTACAGATGAGAGCAAGGCGACACGAAAGGAAGCCTACGATATTATTTTACAATCGCGTGCTCATGACACACAAGGAATTCGCCAATTTAATGTCCCCAAGATACAATTCAATTGTGATTCCTATAAAAATATGATAGATTGGAATGAATTAAGAGCTAATACAGAACTGCCATGCATCCAGTTCTATACTCAACAATACTTATTAGATCTACACGACTCCAATGAAATTGTAAAAATTCCTGGTAATGAAAAGTTTTTAAAATAATTGTTATGCTTTTCTTAACAAACAATTTTCAGAATTTCCATGTCATTCACAAAATACGGAACGTTTTGTACATGTGGTAAGCCAATCCTGCGTTTCGGTAATTGATAAGAACAGACCTGCACATATTGCAAACAAGATTCAATCGCGCAAGCGTTACTGTAAAATTGAATCACGAAAAGATTTGGAATAAAAAAAAAATTATTTCTTTGATAAAACTCTAAATTGTTTTTTTTTATCTTTTAATTAGCGACTTAATAAATAACCACAAATTTTTTATCATGTTGATAAAAAATGCATTTTTATAAAAGTGCTTATAAGGGTTAATTAACGACAGAAATGAAAAGCAGCATTCAGTACCTTTCCAATGATACCACGGAATGGTAAATCAGGCTATAAATGGGGAAGTTATATATATTTTTATAAAAACTGCATTAAAAAAAATTGAAAAAATCACTGCAAATAACTCAATAACTAAGTGTGTGGGCAGATTTAAAAAAAAATAAAAAAACAAAACTATGTATTTCGTCGATTTACACTATTTGTGACAATTTTTTTGACCGAAGGTAGTGTGGTATAAATAGTATTAATCAAAAACGCGATTTTTAGAGGTTATTTCAAACCATTCCAGCTCACGAACGGCTAAAGCTAGAGTTGCAATATTTAGGGAATCATCATAAAATAAACCAAAGTTTGTTTTCAGGAGGTGACCCGGACCACTTTTTTTTTTGAGGCGCCTTAATGTATATCGTCGATCCGAGGAGTAAGAGTCGAGTAGCGAAGCCTTCGGCTGTTTCCTTTGATTGCAGCTTTTCGACGTCTAGCTTTCTCTGTGCTGGATTGCGCGCATTCTTGGTTGCGCACAGGCGTGTACGGGTCTTGGCTGCGACAAGATAATGATCCGAGTCTATATTGGCACCACGGATCGTGCGTACATCTAAAACACTGGAAGAGTGCCTTCCGTCAATCAAAACGCGATCAATTTGGTTGCGCGTCTTTTCATCAGGAGACAGCCAAGTTGCTTTATGAATATTGAGATGCTTGAATCTAGTGCTACTAACGACCATGTTTCGCGCTGCAGGAAAGTCAATCAGCCTCATTCCGTTATCGGAGGTATTTTCGTGGAGGTTGAACTTTCCGACTGTTGGACCAAAGATATTTTCTTTTCCCACCTTGGCGTTGATCTCACCAAGCACGATTTTTATGTCGTTGCGGGGGTTGCGCTCATAGGCCTCTTCAAGGCGCTCGTAGAAGCTGTCTTTGGTCTCATCGTCCTTATCGTCTGTCGGAGCGTGCGCACAAATCAGGCTTATGTTGAAAAATCTTGCCTGTGTATCTTGAAAACATGTTTATCAACAGTACATCAAAATTGTACGTTTAAAAAGCAAAATTAAAACCGTATGATTGTTCTCTTTAATCTAGTAACAATATAAAAATGAGAATAATGGTAGAAATAGGGGAAACAAGTATAACATATTATACACCAAACGAAAGCTTAATGTTTCAGATATTACCATATGTTATGTTCTACTTACTTTTATTACGTACTTTTTAAAGAAAATAACGATTTTATGAAAAAAAAAATATATATCATGCCGAAAAATCATCTGTAGTGAATTATATTAAGTACCAAATTTTTGTTTTATAAATTATTTTGAAGATATTTAAGTTTTTTATCGAATGATACCCAAATTATCCTGATCGGTCAAATATTAGCATAGATAAAGTCGAATTTACATTAAGACTTCTCTTAGTAAAATTTTTTTAAAAATCGATAACTCGATATCTAATCGATATATCGATAAATACTTCAGTGAATCTTATTTTCTCAATGAGTTCTTCAAAACTGCATATTCAGATCTCGGGGCCACGGAAATCGTAATCGTGCCAAATAGACTATTAGATTTGGTTTTTATAAGCAATGATTTTAATTTCCAAATTTGTAAATCAGGTTTTCCTATATCTTCAACTGATATGCACCACATTCCATTAAGTTTAACTTTTTAATTCTATAAATTTCTACCTAATGCGAATAGTAACAATATTTCGTATAATTTTGATTATAAAAATTGTAATTTTAATCTTATAAATTGTTTGATGAATGATATAAACTGGGAAAATGGGTTCGATCATTTAGACTTGGTTGACTGCTTTAATCTTTTTAAATTATAAGTTAAAAATATCTGCTATGAAAATATTCCACTACTGAAATCTAAAAGTTATAAAATACCTTGGCATACTCCTGGCCTACGGAAGATTAAAAATTTGAGAATTAAGTACTATAAACTGTACATTAAAACAAAAAATAATACTTTCTACATTTGGTATCGGCATTTTATGAGAGAATTCAATTTTCATGATAGTTATCTCTTTAAACACTATATTCGTAAAATTGAATCGTAAAATTAAATTAAATCCTTAAGAATTTTAGCGCTATGTGAACTCGAAAAAAGGAAGCTCTAATATTCCCTCTTCAATGTTTTTGAAAAACAAAAATTAAAATAATGGCTTAGAAACAGCAAATCTATTTGCTGAATTTTTTAAATCTAATTTTGAACCTGACTTGGGCTGTTTTAATGGCAATGTAGAAGCTACTGCTGAATGCATTGATTTTGGGTTTCTACATGTATCCGAAAACTAGTAAGAAATGATCTTCGACTGGGCCGAAGTTAAAATACCCCCACGGCCGAACCAAAGTATATTCAAAGTCTTAAGCAATCAATAAAATGCTTATCTGTAAAAACGTTTTCGTTATATTTTTAACAGAAAATATTCGCTTTTGTTTTTTGATAAAGTCGCTTTGTATGGGAGGTGGGCGTGGTTTTCACTCAATTTGGCTGAACTCCATAGACATAGTATACGTTATATATCAGAGTTCATATGAAAAATTTCAAGTCCATACATTCATTTTTGTGGATTTTGGAGAAATTTTACCTTTTTGATAAAGTCACTTTGTATGGGAGGTAGGCGTGGTTTTCATCCGATTTGGTTGAATTTCATACTTAGAGTGCATCTTGAACATCAAAACTCATATGCAAAATTGCCAGTCCATATATTCATTTTTGTTGAATTCTAAGAGATTTTACCGTTTTGATAAAGTCACTTTGTATGGGAGGTAGGCGTGGTTTTCTTCCGATTTTGCTCATTTACGAACTTGACCTTCATTTTTTAGATAAAAGCTTAAATATTGAATTTCGTGATGATAGCTTTAAAGTTACGGCTGTAATCGTGATCTCAGACAGACGGACAGACAGACGGACACAGCTAAATCAACTCGGGTGGTGATACTGATCAAGAATATATATACTTTTCTATACCTGCCACGCCTCCTTATGGGCGTTACAAACGGAGTGACAAAATTAATATAGCCCCATTTACGGTTTTTAAACGTGGGGGTATAAAGATGTGAGTCAAGCAAAAATGAAACTTAATTGTACTGCGAAAAGTGACTTAGATGGTTTGTCTGCTCTTTTAATTAAAAAGTGTAATTCATCTATAGCAAAGCCACTTAAATATTATTATTATTGATGATATATTTAATAAACATAAATTTATTAAATATATGTAGAAATATACGCAGGGTAGCTAGACCATATTGCGTGAAAAGTATAACTAATTAGATTTATGAATAATTATATGTTTGTAATGCTATGTTTGTTCAGAGATTGATTTATTTTTGTAAGTGTAGATATTTTTGTGCAGTCAAGAATTGTTTCTAAAGGTTCAGGTAGCTTGGATTTCGGACATTCTTTAAGAATATGATAAACATTCATTATTTTATTGCAATCATTTCATTGAAGTGAATTAGAGTGATTGTAAAAATGTTTAGTGTTGAATAAAGCTTTACCAACTCTGAGGCGAGCAAGTGAAATGCATTGATATCTAGTAAATTTATGATGGTATCTTGGTCTATTTAAGTTAGGATTATGTTGTTTTAGAAAGCAATTTGAATTATTCCATTCTAATTTTAATTTTATAAAATTCATTGTTTTAAAAATGTGTTGTATGGTGCATTGGAAATATGGCATTTCAATTATTAGTGGCATTTTGAGTGCTTGTTTTGCTGCATTATCTGCATATTCATTTCCTATGATTCCAATATGTGATGGTATCCATAGAATAATAATAGTTTGTTGGATTTTGGGATTTTTAATTATATTGTCATAAATTCCATTTTTATTGTTTGAAAATGCTTTGATAGAGCTTAGACAATCAGTGCATATTATGGTTTTGGTATTTTTTTGTATTGCATAGTTTATTGCTGCATTTATAGCAGAAAGTTCAGCTGAAAAGATTCCAGAAAATGTAGGGAGTTGACTTTGTTTGATTATTGACCAATTTGTGTCAGGTATGTGTTCAATAACAGCATATGAAGCTAAGTTATTTTGACATGACCCATCAGTATAAAGTTCAGTTATTGCTGAAAAGTTATTAAGTTTTTCTGTAACCAATGTTTTATAAACCTCAGGGTTTGTATTTGATTTAGAATAAGAAGCTAAGCTGACGTCAAAAGTGATTTTTGTATTAGTATTAAGATTAGAATTTTCATTACTTTTTTTTGGTATAGGTATATTGTTAGTTTTTAGAAGAGTAATTATTTTATTGATAGCATTGAGGTTTTTTTTTGGTTTGGTGTCGATGTTAAGCCAAAATGTATTGTGAAGAATGTTTTTGACGTCTGTGATGGCTTTGGATGCTAAATTAATCGATCTTTTGTTTCGTATTGTGATAAAATCTGAAGATTTAGATTCAATCCTTAGAGATAAGATAGGAGTTGTCTTTAATAATCCAGTAGCAGTTCGAAAGCAATTGTTTAAAGCGGTATTTATTTTGAAAATATTTTTGTTAGATGTCCAACCATAGATAGTTATACAGTGTTGAATTAATCCATGTGTTAAAGATTTACATATGTCAATAGCAGTTTCGATATGTGGACCTTTCTTTTTTGAGCAAATTAGTTTTAAAAGATTATTAATTTTGCTTAGTTTTTCAATAATATATTTTACATGTTCGTTCCAAAGTAGATTTTTACTAAAAATCATTTCTAGAATTCTTATATTTGTTTTAAGAGAAATATTGGTGTTTTCTATTTTAAGTGTTGATTCATGGCATTTTCTTTTTTTGCAAATATGTAATGCTTCTGATTTGAAGACAGGAATAATAGCACCTCTAGAAATAGCCCAATTTTGGATTTTGTTGTTAAGGTGGTTTAAATTTCAAAGAACTGGTTGTGGGTTACCGGATGATACAGCAAATATATTGTCAGCATATATTCCAACATAGTCTATACCAGGGAGATTTTTAATAGAATTTGCTAATGAATTTGTATATATTATAAATAGAACAACGGATAAAGGAGAACCTTGTGGAACACCATTATTTAAGGGATGTTGTTTTGATAAATAACCATCTATTTTTACTATTATATTTCGATTGGAAAGAAAAGAGTATAAGAGTTTGATTGTTGTAAATGGTAGTTCCCATTTTTGTAGTTCATCTAAAATGAATATTGATACAACACGGTCATAGGCTTTTTCGATATCTTCTGATAATATAACACTATGTTTTTTTTTGGATAGGTTATATTTAAGAGTTTGTTCTAATTGATGACATAATGTATGAACTCCATGTTTAGGTATAAAACCGTGTTGGTTGTTTTATATTTTATTGTTGTAATGTTTCCAGAATCGAAAGGTTAATATTTTTTCAAAGATTTTAGAAAGAACAGGTATTAGTGAAATGGATCGATAACCTTCTATTTTATTTGGATTTTTTCCTGCTTTTGGTATTGGTGTTAATATTGAAGTTTTCCAATCATGTGGATATATGCCGCTTATTAAAATATACCAAAAATATCCACTTAAATATATTTTTGATAAATCACTTAAATCAGGAAATTTTATTGACTCTTGGAAGGTTTCCTTCATAACACCAGTTTTCAAGTCTGGAAACAAAAATAATATTGAAAATGATAGGCCCATTTCAAAGCTGACAACAGTCAGTAAACTTTTTGAACATGTTGTTAAAGAAAAAATTGGCTTTGCAATAAAAAGTTTCATTTCGCCTTATCAACATGGTTTTGTGCGTGGAGGCTCAACCACAACAAATTTAATTTTGTTCTCTGAGTATTGTATCTCGACATTCAAAGAAGGTTATCAAGTAGTATCATCTACACTGATTTCACCAAAGCGTTTGATAAAGTGTCACACTCTTTTCTATTGGTGAAGCTAGCGAATATTGGCTTTCACTCTGCTTTACTCAAATGTTTTAGTTCTTATCTTTCGAATAGACTAAGCTATGTATATATTGATAATATGACCTCAAATTCCTTCATTGCTTCCTCTGGTGTGCCAAGGTAGTGTTCTTGGCCCTCTTTTATTTTTAATTTTTATTAATGATCTGCCTTGCTCAACAACACATTCCCAATGTCTACTTTTTGCTGATGTCCTGAAAATATATCTTAAGATTCGAAATACTCCTGATGTGCTAAAATTGCAAATGGACCTAAATGCCATCTACGAATGGTGTATTGAAAACCGTCTACATTTTAATCGCAATAAGTGTGTTTTAAATACATATTCTAAGTCCGTTTTTAATGTCAATGAGTCTTATTTTCTAGATAATGTACCACTTATTCGAGTTAATGTTGTAAAAGACCTTGGTGTTGTATTTGACTCGAAGTTCACTTTTGTCAGTCACATAAACTTTATTATACCTTAAGCCTATCAAGTCTTAGCCTTTGTCCGTAGAAATAGTCAAAAATTTATCGATCCCTATGTGTTAAAATGTCTGTACATCTCATTGGTCCGTTCAAAATTAGAATATGCTTCCATTATTTGGAATCCTTTTTATTCCTCGCACAATATACGCGTTGAACGAATACAAAAATCTTTTTTAAGATTTGCATTGCGCTCCTTAAATTTTGAAGAACCTATCCCTTCCTATGATGCCAGATGTAAACTTTTACACATCGAATCGTTGCAAAAAAGAAGAACTTTATTTTCCCTGTTATTTTTTTATGATGTCATTGTTGGCTCAATAGATTGTCCTTATCTCTTAAGAGTTAATTAATTTCAATGCTCCTGGTAGAATCTTACGTCATTTAAACATGTTTTATTTAGGCACTTGCCGAAAAAACTACGCTTTTAACTCGCCTATTAATAGAGCGCTACATGAATTTAATACTCTATCAGTAACAAATTATATTGATTTTCTATTTCTAAGGAATCTCTTAAAAATTTGTTACGAAATGTAATTTGTTAATTTAAAAGAATAATCATAATTAAATTGTATCGTAGTCAGTAAGAATTAATGTCCATTGACTGAATAAATAAATAAATAAATAAATAAATAACGTATGCCATAACCTAATCTAGACAAGTAATGTGTGCGCCGAATTTGAGTTAAATCCGTTCACCCGTTAAGTTTTGTTGGCTATTTAAAATAGTCTGATGTGGCAATTTCCATACAAAATTACCAATTTCGATTTTTTTCGATTTTTCTGCTCTTCCTTAGAGTTATTTGTAAATTTCTTTTTTTCCAAACCACATTTGTATTAAGGCAAACAATACAAAAAAAGAATTATTAAAATCGGCCCAGCCGTTTCTAAGCCTTAGCAAGACTAACGCACACACATTTAATTTTTTACATATAGATAATAGATAATAAAGTAGTTTTCATATTATATTAAAGAAAATTAAACAAAACATTCATGAACTCTTAAGAAATGTTGCAAGATATACCTGAGAATATTTTTTTTGTTTCCTTATGTAAATTGGATACAGCTATGCGAGCAGCTAAAATTGCATAGTCCGCATGATTGGTTGTCAAACTTGCAGCAGTTTCTGCTGCTAAATTGTCCAATTCTTGAGTTGTCACTCCGGTATATAATCCACTTATAACTTTCAGGGTAATAGTTACCTAGAATATGACAAAAGTGATTTTGTTTAGTATTTGTTTTTTACAATGGCATTCTTGATGGTTTCAACATAAACTATAGAATACTTCTACCGACACCTTGTAATCCAGAACTTTTTTGAAAAGGTGTACCTTGCAATCGGACTAATTACATATCGATGATTTCATATCAATTCGACTATTTTTGAACAAAATCTGACCTTTGTGATTCAGATTTTTTTTTTTAAACTTTGTAGGTTAGTAGCGCTCGTGAAAATAACTTAAACTGTATTTTTTGTTTTTGCGAAAACAATTTATTTTTTAAGTTATACTGTAAAAAATTTCAAAATATCTTAAAAAATACAATTAGTGCATGTATTAAAACAGCTGTAACTTCAAAACCTTGAGGCCGTTGTTATGCAGACGCTCACGGACTCATCACGGTCACGCACTGTTGTTGTTTCACCATTTTGATGGTCACCAAATGATTCGAAAATAATATGGAATCACGAGATCAAAACAGTGTTGCGCTGTGCAATAATTCACAACATTCGTGTTTTTGCATGAAAATAGTACACTTTTAGTACGAAATACTCACCATACTCATACTCGTGATAATTTTTTGCATAAATTATTAAAAGTAGCAAAAAGTGTACTAGTGTTCAGGGATGACCGTCTGTATAACATACTTTCATCACAGAGATCATCAAACGAAAAAAGAGCGTAAAAAAGGACGTGATCGGGGATCATATGAGCGTCTGCATAAAAACGGCCTAAGTCGTACAGAAAAAAATCTCAAGTATATCTTGAAGATTCAATGAAACAATTAAGAAAAAAAAAGACGCCTATCCGATGGTTTCAAGACCGGGGCCTTTTCTTGCAAGGATGAAAATGGAAATCTAGTGACAGATATCCAGAGTACACTGATGATGTGGAGGGAACACTTCTCTAGCCTTTTGAATGGTGACGACGACAACAATCCCGCCAATAGAGATGATATCCCGGAAACCCCAATTGTGGACAATAGCGTTGAGCTGCCCGACCATAGTGAAGTCTTGAACGCTATAGCTCGGCATAAAAACAACAAAGCCGCAGGAGCCGATGGCTAACCTGCTGAGCTCTTTAAGAATGGAGGCGAAGCTCTACTTAAATGCATTCATGAGCTCCTATGCAGAATTTGGTCGGAAGAATGCATTGCAAACGATTGGAACCTCAGTGTGCTCTGCCCAATCCACAAGAAAGGCGATCCCACAATTGGCCCCAACTATCGTTGGATAAGCCTTCTTAATATCGCATATAAGGTCCTGTCGAGCGTGTTATTATGTGAAAGACTGAAACCCATCGTAAACCAGCTGATTGGACCTTATCAGTGTGGCTTCAGACCTGGGAAATCCACCATAGACCAGATATTTACGCTACGATAAATCTTGGAGAAGACCCTAGACCAGAGGTGCTCACAACATGGTTTCCCATAGCCCGCGGGCATCGTGTGTTGTTGAGCTTTTGCACACGAAGTAGCAATCGGCTCGCTGTGTTTGTACACTGCGTAAAAGTTTCTTTTTTCTTGTAAAGTCAGTATGCTTTGAGCGTTCATGCGGTGGGGGTGTTGATCGCTGTTTTATTTATAAATATACGTAAATATATTGCATTGTTTCAGGAAAAGCATTAATACATTTTTGCTTGATGTTTTCTTCTATCAAAATAGCGAAAAACAAACACAAAAATAAAAAAGAAATGATTATATTGAAATCCAACACTCGACAAGAGTTCCTTGCACCAAATATTGTGAGAGCTTTTAACAACTTCTTGTTTTAATGTAAAGCTGTGCACTCGGAAAGCTGTCTTTGTTGTTGTTTGAACTGTGCGTTGATCACCACTGCCCTAGATAAACAAATCGACACACACCATCTTTTTGTCGATTATAAAGCCGCCTTTGACAGTCCAATAAGAAATCATCTATACTCCACCATGTCTGAATTTGGTATTCCTGCAAAGCTCATCCGCCTTTGCAGAATGACACTGAGCAACACCAGCAGCACAGTTAAGATAGGGAAGGATCTCACATCTCACTCCTCCATTCGATACCAAACGAGGTTTCAGACAAGGTGATTCCTTATCGTGCGACTTTTTCAACCTGATGATGGAGAAGATCATCCGAGCTGCTGATTTAAGACGCAGTGGCAGGATATTCTACAAAAGTATTATGCTGCTGGCGTATGTTAATGATATCGATATTATTGGCCATAATACGCGCGAAGTCAGAGCAGCATTCTCCAGATTAGCGAAAGAGTCGAGTCGAATTGGTCTTGCAGTGAATGCAGATAAGACGAAATACCCAGTGTCAACAAATAAACAGTCCCAGCGTCTTGGAAACCACGTCACTGTTGACAACATCTCCTTCGAGATTGTTAAGGACTTCGTTTACCTGGAATCCAGCGTAATCTCTTTCAACGATGTCAGTATTGAGATAAAGCGAAGGATATCTCTTGCCAACAGGTGTTACTTTGGGCTGAGTAGGCAATTGACAAGCAGAGCCCTCTTTCGACGAACAAAACTCACGCTCTATAAGTCAGTAATCATGCCCGTCCTTTTATATGCAGCACAAACCTGGACATTGAGCAGTTCTGATGAAAAGACCTTGGGAGCCTTCGAGAGAAAGATCCTTCGTAAAATCTTCGGTCCAATCTGCGTCAATGGCGAGTACCGAATTCGATGGAACCACGAGCTGTATGAGCTGTACGCTGACATCGATATATTTAGTTAAGCGCATTCAAATCGAGCGGCTCCGCTGGCTAGGTCATGTTGACCGAATGGAAAACGACACTCCAGTGAAAAAAATATTTGATTCGGTGCCCGGTGGTGGTCAACGCAGAAGAGGACGCCCACATCTTCGTTGGAAGGATAAGGTGTTGGATAACCTGACTACGCTTGGTGTTTCCAACTGGCGCCAGCAAGCGCAAAACAGAAATGGCTAGCGCAATTTCTTATACCAGGCCAAAACCGACCAACGGTTGTAAGCACCAGATAAGTAAGCAAGTATATCTTGAAGACCTTGAATAGGTCTTTCTTGTGTTGTACTTTTTTGTGGACTCTTTTCATGAAATTTTTTAATTTATTTAGCTTGAAGTTTTGTGTCATAGTTTTCATGATGATCGCAGTAAATTTTTCATCGTTACATAGTGTCGTTAAAACACATTAATTCTTAAGGCTTATAAAAAATTGTAGCTTGGGATTCCAACAGTTGCTATTTTTAACGATTTTTTTAAAAAAATGTCTACAAAAGATTTCTTACTTTTTACCGTAAATTTATATATTCTTTATATATAAAATTCTTCTGTGCATGGCTATGTCACTGAACTCCTCCTAAGCGGCTGGACCGATTTTGATGAAATTTGGTGTGTGTGTGCGTCACCAAATAGGGTGTTTTGACATGGAATCACCGATATATAATTATCAAAATGTTTAAGCACGCATTGTAGAAGACTGGTCGTAATAAATGTGGATCGTAGGTATTTTTATAGGCATGTCAGATTGCAGAGGGCGACGGATTACAGAAGGGATGAATTATTGCGGGTCTACTGTACGCCTTTTACAAAATGTTTATTTATTTATTAAGGGGAAACAGATAGCAGTGATAGTATTGCCTTGATTGGCGAAAGATTTGCGATTTAGAACTTAATAAAGGAAGACGCGTGTTCAATTGTCAAAGATAATTTTATTATTTGGTGTACAAAAAAGTTTTAAGGGATTTTTTTACGCTTTACTATGAAACAATTTTTTTTTTCATTTAAATTAATTTAATTTAATTTTGTTGGTATTGAGATACATAAAATTAATAAGCTTAACTTAAGTAGCTAGCTTAAAACTAAAGGGTGTTTTTTTTAGGGGTTTGTTTTTCGAATAGAGATAAAACTGGCATTTTGTGGTCAAATCTGGCAACTCTAATGTCATTTATGTTCAGTTTGGTTTGCCATTTCATCATGAACAGGTTGACAAAAGAACAACGCTTGCAAATCGTGCAAATTTATTTCGAAAATAATGGTTCAGTTCGAGAAGTTTACCGCAAGCTCCGTCCATTTTATGGTCGACATAATCGTCCATCAGAGCAATTAATTCGGTTAACCATGGGTCGTTTTCGCACTACGTTTACTCTATGTGATAATACGCATCCGCAGAGACGTCAAACAGTGCGCACCGAAGAAATAATTGCCGCTGTAGAGCAAAATGTTGAAGAGGACCCGAATGAATCGATTCGCCACCGTGCACAGCAATTGGAGCTTTGTCCATCAACTTTATGGAAGATTTTGCGCAAAGATCTTGGCTTGCGACCTTACAAGATCCAGCTTGTGCAAGAATTAAAGCCGCGAGACCATGCAATGCGTCGTGATTTTGGTGTATGGGCCGAAAATGAGATTGATCTCGATGCTGATTTTCATCGCAAAATTTTGTTCAGTGATGAGGCTCATTTTTGGTTGAATGGCTACGTCAACAAGCAAAATTGCCGCATTTGGAGTGAAGAGAATCCACATGAGATCCTTGAGACGCCATTACATCCACAAAAACTGACTGTTTGGTGTGCTCTATGGGCTGGTGGAGTCATTGGGCCATACTTCTTCCGAAATAATGCTCGAGAGTCAGTTACCGTTAATGGAGACCGGTATAGAGCCATGATAACCGACTATTTTGTTCCCGAATTGGATGGCATGAATGTGGATGAATTGTGGTTCCAACAAGACGGCGCTACATGCCACACAGCGCACGTCACAATCGATTTATTGAAGGAAACATTCGATGAGCCCATAATTTCGCGGAATGGACGTGTCAATTGGCCACCAAGATCGTGTGATTTGACACCATTGGATTATTTTTATGGGGATATGTGAAGTCGCTCGTCCACGCCAACAAACCAGAAACGTTAGGGGACTTGGAGGCCAACATTCGTGGCGTTATTGCCGACACACGGTCGAATGCCCCATATGCTCGAAAAAGTGGTTGAAAATTGGACCTGTAGAATTGGCTTTATTCGAGCCAGCCACGGCGGCCACATGCCCGAAATCATATTTAAACATTAATGGCATAAAATTATCCTTCCAATAAAGCCAAATTGATGGACATTAAAACGATTTTCTTGTGTTTTATTTCAATTCGAAGTTCTATACCTCTAAAAAAAACACCCTTTACATATATATAATTTAATTTATAATAACAGTATTTAATTAGAAGGCAATGAAATTTATAATTTAATTATGTTTCAATAAATTAGAAAAAATAAGATAAGTAGGAGGTATATAGAAAGAGAAAAGAAAAAGATAGAAAAAAGGTTAAAAATTACAGATTAAATTGCATGTCAAGCTGATTATATATGTATTGCTCGTTTAAAGTTGGTTCTTGATACTATTTGTTTTAAGGGGAGTTATATACCCAGTGGCGTCCGTGGCGTAGTTGGTTAAAGTGCGTGGCCGCTATGTTAACGAACCTGGAGACCCGGGTTCGAATCCCAGCAGCGACAGAAAATTATATGAATTAAAATGATTTTTCTGTACGGCCGGCACCTCTCTGCAGACAATGGCAAACCTCAGAGAGTAATCAAAATGCCATGCAAAGCTTCTTGAGAACAAGAACATTCCGTTCATCGCCGTTCGGAGTCGGTGTTCCAAATTTCAAGTCGATATCTCAAAAAATAACAATGTTATAGCCTAGTGAGTGAATCGCCTTCTAGAGCGCGCACTGCTGGCCCTTATTTTCAAACGCATTTTTCTAAAAAACCATGTTTTCAAAGTCGGTGACCAAGATTTCTCGAAACTCAGTAGACCGATCCTTTTGATTTTTTTACAGGCTTATTTTATTCATAATAATCTCGTACTTGCCATAAGATTTTTTTTCGTAGCTTGGTTCATTTTTATAGGCAAAACTATGACGAATTTTTGGTCGAAAATCGTTAATTTACGTTCAAAAGTCCGTCATTTTGTGAAAAATCAATATTTTTAAAATCGGCTATGACAAGTACGAGTTTTGAGTATCTAGTTTAATAATATTATTCATTTTTGGTTTCAGATGAATTCAGGAGGAGCAATCTTGGTCACCGCATTTCACCTTTTTTTCAGAGCGCTCTTCAAAAATGCTGTATCTACCTTAATATTAATTTTTTTTTATAAAAAAAAACTAAACATACTCTTGAATGTGTATATTTTAAGGTATACCCTAATTTAAAATTATCCCTTAGGTTTCCTTAAAAAAATTCACAAACATGACCTTTTTTGCGGCCTCTGGGTATATTTCCCCCCTTAAGCAACTTGGAAGTGAATTCCAGAGCCTGAAGGTGATAATGAAAAAGAATCTATTACTGTTCAGATAGTTGTACCTTGGAACGATTAGATTGGTGGATCGAGAAGATTGTAAGAATTGGTGTTTCTGGTATAAATATCCAGGACTTTTACAATAAATAAGTTTATGTAGAAATATAATGTTTCGAATGTTTAAGTAATTCATCAAACTGCAACCTAAAATGCCTCTACTGCTGACAGAAATATGATCAAATCTTTCAACATCATTAACATATCTAGTAGCATTGTTAAAGGCAACAAGAAGTTTATGTTGCGACTGAGAGTTCAAATGGCTATACACAACGTCTGAGAAAGATATATGTGGCATAATCAATTGAAGCACAAGTCTCCAACGGGTTTCAAGAGGAGTAAAGCGAGAAGAAGTACGTAAATATCGTAATGTCATGTACATGTTAGTTTAGAATTCAGCTTGAGTCACTTCACGCAATCGGTAACACTTTTGACTTTACGGAATTTATAAGAAGCGAGTTTGCGGTAGCCCAGCTATTTAGCGGGAGTAAATTCAATCTAAAGCTTAAATCTCTTAAAAGACAAGATTGCCGAGATATATAAATTTGAATGTCATTGAACGCAAGTATATAGGAATGTTTACAAATGGAAAAAACATTATCAATAAAGATAGAAAATAGGAGAGGTTCTAAAATAGACCCCTGAGGAACTCCCGTTACTATAGTTTTAAGGTTTGAGAATGAGTCACAGACTTTAACTCGTTGCGTTCTATCTTCAAGGTAATGGGAAACTAATTTAACTGCATTAGCGCCTAAATAAAAATAACATTCAAGCTTATTACAAAGCAAGGTATGATTAATAGAGTCAAAAGCTTTAGAAAAATCAATAAGGCAGAGAAGAATTATAAAGTTTTGTCATATGCTATTCTAATATCATCAATTATTTTTAATACCACCGTCGAACAGCTATGTCCAGTCCAAAGCCAGACTGCAAGGGCGATAAAAGCTTACTTTCATTTAGAAATTCTGCGATTTGATCAGTCGTAATTCTTTCAAGAACCTTACCCAGGGAGCAGGTAATATACTAATGGGCCTGTAGTCCTTGGGTTCAGATGCGGACGCATTTTTAGCCACTGGGATTACCGTTGCTGTTTTCCACAACTCATGAAATTGGGAGAACTAGTGAGTGAATGGTTAATAATATGAGTTAAGGGCCCTAGTACATAAGGAAGGACAAGTTTAATAGACCTAAGAGGCATTCCATCGATACCTATTGCATTAGAGCTTAACTGCATTAAACATTTAGCCACGTGATCTTCATTAACACACCGGAATTCAAACGAAGGAAAGTCAGAGTTATCTGATAGTGTAGGCACTTCAAAATCGTTATTAGAGCTACTAGAACTTGAACTTCCACTGGACAAAAAAGTCATTAAGCACATTTGGGTCTAAATTGCAGTCTTTCTGTGCGTTGCTAAATACTTTTAGTTTTTTAATACTTTGCCATAATTGCTTGGAATTTAGGTTAGAATTAAGCTTAGCACTAAAGTAACTTTTCTTCTCCAATTTCATCATTACAGTGGCATCATTACGCGCTCTTTTGTTATTTTCCCAGTTTTCATTCGAACGGTTGGTTTTCCACTTAGAATGAAACTTATTCCTCAACTTAATGACACAAATAACGCTACGAGTGTACCAAGGATAACAGGAATTATTAACTACTACTGTACGTAAAGGAACATTACGGTCAAACACAACATTTAATTTTTTCATGAAAACACTTTGTTTTTTGTCCACAGAGTCATATAGATAGCAGTGATTTAACTCCATACTAGACAGGTCACGAGAGAGAGCTTCAAAGTTAATAGATTCGTAATCTCGATAAGAGAAATTTGCATTGTAAGTTCTACCAAAGTTAATGTTAACACTACAAAATATTAAACCATGGTCTGACAGGAAGGTCATCTGGTCAAATTTTAAAACGAGGGAAATATCGGAAACCAAACAAATATCTAGTAGACTAGGCTCACAATTATGACTATATCTTGTTGGTATATTCGAGTTAACAGTTTTGAGACCACAAGTCGTGGAATGGAACAAAAAGTTCTCAGTATCAGAATCATTACGGAGTAAATTAACATTGAAGTCACCACAAATAACCAAAAAATCATACTTAAGTACTTGCAAGATCAGTAAAAAATGGTTCAGTGCTATTGCAACGATGGGGGTTATAAACACACGACACTAGTACTTAAGTGTTTTTTATCAAAGATTTCTACATTAATAAACTCACAAGTACCACTACATTTATTTACAAACCTAACATTTAAATAAGACTTACAGTAGACAGCCACACCTCCACATCTATCACTACGAAATATTTGAAACTGTTAAAAGTATGAAACGAATCAGGTATTTCATGTTTAAACCATGTCTCAGATATACATATAACATCAATAGGGGAATTCTCGAAGATATATCTTGCGAAACAAGTTTAAATCTATTCAAACTTCTGGCGTTAAAATTAGCCACATTCAAACCATTATAACATCTATATAAAACATGAACTAAGGCTTTGTAATTATCAATAGCACCATTAGAAGAATTATTAGTAAAGAGCATGATCTAATAATAAACACAGAAACAGCTTCAAACATTGAATTCATCAAAATAGAGAAAAGAAAGAAAAAAGACTTGATGAGAGGTGCATTGGAACAGATAGTCGTAAAAGATATAAAATAAGGGACAGTAAGAAGAGATAACTTAAATAAAATATGTTATAACAAAAGCACAATAACATCAATTTCAGCTTAACGAACATTCTCCGATAAATAAATAACATAACCAGTTTAATACTTTATTTAGAGATTCCTGCGACGCACAGTGATGCGAAAGGGCATGCTAGACGGAAAAAAGTCGAAATCGAATTTTTACATTCTGAATATTTAAAACTATTAAATAATATCTATTGATCTCAGGAATTATTTTTTTATTTACCTGCGCGTTCTACAAATATTGTAAAAATTCTTGAAAGTTGATCCAAAAGGTGATTTTTTTGAAATTTTAGCTTATGAGTTTTCTAGTTATACTTAATTATTTTTTTAAAATATTTCCCAATATCCAAAAGAGTTGAAAATTGGCATACTTTATGAAAAAGATAAGATCATTTAAAATAAAATATCTTCAATTACCTATCTTTTAAAATGTTTGCGCTATAAAACGGTATTTATAACTGCGTAAAAAATGAACATTTGGTAAAATATTTTGGAAAATAAAAAAGGGCCATTTTTTATTTAAAAAATTTATTTTTTTTAACCATTATTATGTCTACTTTAAGATCTAAAGGTGCGCAAATGGCCAGTTACCTTGTTTTTTAACCCGTTTGATGGTCCTAAAAATGCATGTATAAACTAGGTCCTGACCGTTTTGTATGAAATGTATTGAATTTGAAGTCGACTAGACTATATAGTCTATAGGTGTTTTAATATTCTCAATACATAACAAAATATTTTCAAACTAAAAAAAATATATTAAATAAAAAAAAAATATTTTAGCTTGAGTTTTTTTTTAAAAAAAAGCAAAAATTGGTAAAATATTTTGTAAAATTAAAGAAAGGGCCATTTTATTTATGCAAACATATATTTTTTATTTAACCATTATTATGTCTTATTTAAGCTCTAAAAGTGCCAAGGTAAGGCGCAAATGGCCGGTTTCCCTGTTTTATAACCTGTTTGATGGTCATAAAAATGCTATTTATTTTCATTTTAAAATCAGGTTTTAACTGTTTTTTATAATTTTGATAAGCCGATAGCCCAAGCTGCTAATGCTTTTAATATTCATTGTTAATTCAATTTATAAGTAGTAAGCAATGATCTTCGACTGGGCCGAAATTAAAATAGCCCCTGGACCGAACCAAAGTATATTCAGTCACTTTGTATGGAAGGTAGGCGTGGTTTTCACCCGATTTCGTTGAATTTCATACTCAAGTGTATGTTAAATATCAAAGCTCATACGCGAAATTTCAAGTCCATCTATTAATTTTTGTGGAATTCTAAGACATTTTACCTTTTTAATAAAGTCACTTTGTGTGGGCGGGGTAGGCGTGGTTTTCATCCGATTTGATTAATTTTCCATTTTTACCTTTATTTTTCAGAGAAACGCTTATATAACGAAATATTTCATAACTTTTCTCATTTCTTAGTTATGGACCAAAATATAGTCCACACGCATGGCAGCTACCACGCCCACTTGTTAAATCGCGCCGGAATTTTTTCCATTTTTTCGAAATTACATACAAGACATCTACGTTTAATTTTGTTACTGTAGCTTATATGATTTCTATGATATAGCGAAAAATGTGATTAATTTGTATGGAAGCTGCCACGCCCACTTGTTCAATCGCACCGAAATTTTTTTTACGTTTTGCAAATTATATACGAAACTTCTACGTTTAATTTTGTTATCGTAGCTTATCTCATTTCTAAGATATAGCGAAAAATGTGATTAAGTTGTGTGACAGCTGCCACGCCCACTTCTTCAATCACACCTAATTTTTTTTAGATTTTCGCGAATTATATACAAAACGTCTACGTTTAATTTTGTTATCGTAGCTGAACTCATTTCTAAGGTGAAGCGAAAAATGTGATTAAGTTGTATGGCAGCTGCCACGCCCACTTGCTCAATCACGCTGAATTTTTTTTTACTTTTTTCAAATTACATACAAAAAATATACGTTTGATTTTCTTGTGGTAGCTTGTCTTATTTCTAAAATATAGCGCAAATTATGTTTCAGTTGTATGGCAGCTGCCACGCCCCCTTGTCTAAAATTTCTGAAATAGGTTTTTTTGCATTTTCCTATGCCTAAAACACCGGAAACTACCAAAAAAATCCACAAAATAATATTTTCCGTCTAACTTGTACCAATCGCATCACTGTGCGGCTCAGTCAACGCTCCTAGTGTCATAAACCAATTTGGCCTCCCCATCACTCGATGCTCTCACATAAGTTTTGAGGTATCATAGTTGATGGAGTAGCAAATTTTATCAAAGAGACTCGTAAGGTTCTCATTTGCAGCGAAGGGAATTCCGTTAATGATGACGTCTGTTGATACAGCGTCATTCTCATATTTTTCTAGTTGAGATCTGAGCACACTACCCCATCACTAAGCATAGTCGAAAGGGGGGTAGTGGGCGAGGTTTGAATTTGTTTTTTTTTATTTCATTTATTTCGTCTTTTATTGTACCGAGCTCAGCACAAGCTATTTCCACCACAGAAACTCTCTCAATTACATTCCGCAAGGTGGATTTAATATTAGCAAGCTCAGCAGAGACTTTCACAATCCTCTCCATTATTCTTCAGACTCTGTTATTGCTACCCAGCAGTTATTTTGGAGTCAGTTGAAAAAGTGAACTAGTTCATTTCTAGCGCAGTTCGCAGTAGCTCTGATTTGTAAACGCGTTGTTACAAATTAATTTTTCAAAGTATTGTCCATCTTTAGCCATAACTTTTTCCCATCGTTCTGGCAATTTTCGGATACCATCTCGAAAAAACGATGCGATCCAATTTTTAGTTGAGTAAAGTGCTGATCCTCAAGGACATCTGTCATCGACAAAAACAAATAGTAATTGGGTAACGTCTGGGCTATACGGCCGGTGGAGTAGAACTTCCCATTTCAGCTTTTCAAGGTATTTTTTGACCGGCTGCGCAACATGCGGCCGAGCGTTGTCATGTTGCAAAATTACCTTGTCGTGCCTTTGCCCGTAATCTGGCCGTTATTGCTTCAATACTCGGCTCGGCATTAATTGAGTTCGGTGGAGTTGCCCTGTGATAAATTCACCCGGTTGTATCAGTTCATAGTACACCCCGCCCAATTGGTCCCACCAAATGGCATGACCTGTGAATATTCGGCTTTGGTGTCGTTTTTGGCGTATAACCGAATGGTCCGTTTGATTTTTTTTACTACAAACGCCACCCAAAACTATTCATCATCATCATCATCATCATCATCATCATCATCATCATCATCATCATCATCATCATCATCATCATCATCATCATCATCATCATCATCATCATCATCATCATCATCATCATCATCATCATCATCATCATCATCATCATCATCATCATCATCATCATCATCATCATCATCATCATCATCATCATCATCATCATCATCATCATCATCATCATCATCATCATCATCATCATCATCATCATCATCATCATCATCATCATCATCATCATCATCATCATCATCATCATCATCATCATCATCATCATCATCATCATCATCATCATCATCATCATCATCATCATCATCATCATCATCATCATCATCATCATCATCATCATCATCATCATCATCATCATCATCATCATCATCATCATCATCATCATCATCATCATCATCATCATCATCATCATCATCATCATCATCATCATCATCATCATCATCATCATCATCATCATCATCATCATCATCATCATCATCATCATCATCATCATCATCATCATCATCATCATCATCATCATCATCATCATCATCATCATCATCATCATCATCATCATCATCATCATCATCATCATCATCATCATCATCATCATCATCATCATCATCATCATCATCATCATCATCATCATCATCATCATCATCATCATCATCATCATCATCATCATCATCATCATCATCATCATCATCATCATCATCATCATCATCATCATCATCATCATCATCATCATCATCATCATCATCATCATCATCATCATCATCATCATCATCATCATCATCATCATCATCATCATCATCATCATCATCATCATCATCATCATCATCATCATCATCATCATCATCATCATCATCATCATCATCATCATCATCATCATCATCATCATCATCATCATCATCATCATCATCATCATCATCATCATCATCATCATCATCATCATCATCATCATCATCATCATCATCATCATCATCATCATCATCATCATCATCATCATCATCATCATCATCATCATCATCATCATCATCATCATCATCATCATCATCATCATCATCATCATCATCATCATCATCATCATCATCATCATCATCATCATCATCATCATCATCATCATCATCATCATCATCATCATCATCATCATCATCATCATCATCATCATCATCATCATCATCATCATCATCATCATCATCATCATCATCATCATCATCATCATCATCATCATCATCATCATCATCATCATCATCATCATCATCATCATCATCATCATCATCATCATCATCATCATCATCATCATCATCATCATCATCATCATCATCATCATCATCATCATCATCATCATCATCATCATCATCATCATCATCATCATCATCATCATCATCATCATCATCATCATCATCATCATCATCATCATCATCATCATCATCATCATCATCATCATCATCATCATCATCATCATCATCATCATCATCATCATCATCATCATCATCATCATCATCATCATCATCATCATCATCATCATCATCATCATCATCATCATCATCATCATCATCATCATCATCATCATCATCATCATCATCATCATCATCATCATCATCATCATCATCATCATCATCATCATCATCATCATCATCATCATCATCATCATCATCATCATCATCATCATCATCATCATCATCATCATCATCATCATCATCATCATCATCATCATCATCATCATCATCATCATCATCATCATCATCATCATCATCATCATCATCATCATCATCATCATCATCATCATCATCATCATCATCATCATCATCATCATCATCATCATCATCATCATCATCATCATCATCATCATCATCATCATCATCATCATCATCATCATCATCATCATCATCATCATCATCATCATCATCATCATCATCATCATCATCATCATCATCATCATCATCATCATCATCATCATCATCATCATCATCATCATCATCATCATCATCATCATCATCATCATCATCATCATCATCATCATCATCATCATCATCATCATCATCATCATCATCATCATCATCATCATCATCATCATCATCATCATCATCATCATCATCATCATCATCATCATCATCATCATCATCATCATCATCATCATCATCATCATCATCATCATCATCATCATCATCATCATCATCATCATCATCATCATCATCATCATCATCATCATCATCATCATCATCATCATCATCATCATCATCATCATCATCATCATCATCATCATCATCATCATCATCATCATCATCATCATCATCATCATCATCATCATCATCATCATCATCATCATCATCATCATCATCATCATCATCATCATCATCATCATCATCATCATCATCATCATCATCATCATCATCATCATCATCATCATCATCATCATCATCATCATCATCATCATCATCATCATCATCATCATCATCATCATCATCATCATCATCATCATCATCATCATCATCATCATCATCATCATCATCATCATCATCATCATCATCATCATCATCATCATCATCATCATCATCATCATCATCATCATCATCATCATCATCATCATCATCATCATCATCATCATCATCATCATCATCATCATCATCATCATCATCATCATCATCATCATCATCATCATCATCATCATCATCATCATCATCATCATCATCATCATCATCATCATCATCATCATCATCATCATCATCATCATCATCATCATCATCATCATCATCATCATCATCATCATCATCATCATCATCATCATCATCATCATCATCATCATCATCATCATCATCATCATCATCATCATCATCATCATCATCATCATCATCATCATCATCATCATCATCATCATCATCATCATCATCATCATCATCATCATCATCATCATCATCATCATCATCATCATCATCATCATCATCATCATCATCATCATCATCATCATCATCATCATCATCATCATCATCATCATCATCATCATCATCATCATCATCATTTATTATTAGTTCGTTTATTAGTTCGTTTATTAGTTCGTTTATTAGTTCGTTTATTAGTTCGTTTATTAGTTCGTTTATTAGTTCGTTTATTAGTTCGTTTATTAGTTCGTTTATTAGTTCGTTTATTAGTTCGTTTATTAGTTCGTTTATTAGTTCGTTTATTAGTTCGTTTATTAGTTCGTTTATTAGTTCGTTTATTAGTTCGTTTATTAGTTCGTTTATTAGTTCGTTTATTAGTTCGTTTATTAGTTCGTTTATTAGTTCGTTTATTAGTTCGTTTATTAGTTCGTTTATTAGTTCGTTTATTAGTTCGTTTATTAGTTCGTTTATTAGTTCGTTTATTAGTTCGTTTATTAGTTCGTTTATTAGTTCGTTTATTAGTTCGTTTATTAGTTCGTTTATTAGTTCGTTTATTAGTTCGTTTATTAGTTCGTTTATTAGTTCGTTTATTAGTTCGTTTATTAGTTCGTTTATTAGTTCGTTTATTAGTTCGTTTATTAGTTCGTTTATTAGTTCGTTTATTAGTTCGTTTATTAGTTCGTTTATTAGTTCGTTTATTAGTTCGTTTATTAGTTCGTTTATTAGTTCGTTTATTAGTTCGTTTATTAGTTCGTTTATTAGTTCGTTTATTAGTTCGTTTATTAGTTCGTTTATTAGTTCGTTTATTAGTTCGTTTATTAGTTCGTTTATTAGTTCGTTTATTAGTTCGTTTATTAGTTCGTTTATTAGTTCGTTTATTAGTTCGTTTATTAGTTCGTTTATTAGTTCGTTTATTAGTTCGTTTATTAGTTCGTTTATTAGTTCGTTTATTAGTTCGTTTATTAGTTCGTTTATTAGTTCGTTTATTAGTTCGTTTATTAGTTCGTTTATTAGTTCGTTTATTAGTTCGTTTATTAGTTCGTTTATTAGTTCGTTTATTAGTTCGTTTATTAGTTCGTTTATTAGTTCGTTTATTAGTTCGTTTATTAGTTCGTTTATTAGTTCGTTTATTAGTTCGTTTATTAGTTATAATTAAATGTTACAATTTTAATTCATTTTTACATTATTTTCGTGTTATCAATTATATAATTAACAATATATTAAAAATTTAATTAAAATTTATTTTTATAAAATCTATTGCAAGCCTCTTAAAACTTTGTACATTATTTTCTTTTTTTACATGCATAGGTAACATATTAAATAATTTTAATCCTTGATACATTATTGAATTTTGCGTGCTAGTCCTGTGAAATCTTTCTAGCCTGAAGTCTTCGCCTCTTCTTAAGTTATATGGCTGAATATCGCCAACGTAACTTAATTTCTCTTGTAAATAATGGGGGAAAATACCATGTTTTACATTGAACACAAATATAAGGACTCTTAGAACAAGACGTTGTTTAACATTCAACCGCAATAGCATTTGTAACTTATAACACGTAGGAGTATAAATATTGCACTTTAATATTACACGCATAGCTTTGTTTTGTAGAACCTGAAGCCTCTTCTATACATCATCGTTGCACAGATGTAGAATTGTTGCGCAATAGCCAAAATGTGGCAGTATGATAGAATTAAAAATCATTACTGCATTTGGGTAATTTAGTCTTTTTCTATTTCTACTTAAAAACCCAACTTTTTTACTAATTTTAGCACAAATGTAGTCCGCATGCTCATTAAATTTCAACAGTTTATCAATTATAACTCTTAAGTATTCATATTAAGAGTTTATATTTTCACCCTTTATTTGCAATTTAATGTTTTCATTTGAGTTAAGAATTAAAAATTTCGTTTTATCAGTGTTTAGTTTTAGTTTATGCATGCACAACCATGTTTGCAAACTTTTTAAATCCTCCAGAACTTTTTGCTGAATTTCACTAAGGTTGTTGTTATGTATATATATCAATGTGTCGTCCGCAAACAACGCAACTTTACACCATTTAAGTACTTTGTTGATGTCGTTTATGTAAACTAAAAAGAGGTCTACTCCCAGCGTTGATCCCTGCGTTGCGCCTATATTTACATCCTTCTCGTTCGAAAATATTTCCAAAATTTTTGTAACCTGTGATCTTTCATTGAGGTATGAATCAAACCACTTCTTCTCCACTCCTGTTATTCCATTAATTTTCAATTTTTGCAATAGTATATTAGTCAATAGTTTCAAATGCCCTTTTGAAATCCAGGAAAATCGCGATTATTTTATGCCCGTTGTCAATGCTCTTTTTCCAATCATGGATGGTCCAAATTAGTGCAGTTTTACATGAATGCCCCTTTCTAAATCCAGATTGTTCCTTGATAATAATATTATTATCTTGAACATATTTGATAACTTGCTTGCTAACTACTTTTTCAATAATTTTTTCTAATATTGACAGCATATTGATTGGCCTATAATCTACTGGAACTTTAGGGTTGTTAACTTTTGGCACTGGAATCACTACTGACTTTTTTAATATATTTGGAAATGTACCTTCAACCAATGAACTATTGACTATTCTAAGTATATCATTTCCTATAATGTCAAGGTTTTCATGAAAAATTTTTGAACTTAGTTTAAAAATATCTTTTTTGCCGTTCATCTTTCTTATTATCTCTTTTAAGTCATTGAAGCTCAATGCTCAAAATCTCCGTCTGGTTTCAATAGGACAAATATGAGATACATATCGTCATATGAAATCAAAAAAGGCGTAAGTTACCAAAAATTCAAAATTGACTTTTTGATTGATTATGAAGCACCGTATCAAAATACATGTTCATGCAAAATTTTACACTCCTACTACTAAAAACGACGTTTTTATATACAAAATTCAATAAGCTTTTCAGTGCAAGCGCAAAGCAAAGCCCAAGCATTTTTTGCTTCTCCTGCAAAATTTTTCAAATGTAACTTACGGCTTTTTTGATTTCATATGACGATATGGCACATTTATTATAGATCTATTTATTTCGACAGCACTATTGACAAAAAAAGTATTTAAATAATCAGCTATTGCACTTGGGTTTGTTTCTATTGCACTATTAATATATATACTAGATATTGGTTTATGTTCACTCCCCAAAACTAAATTTTTTATTGCACTCCAGAGTCCGTTTTGGTCACCGCATTTAGAGGCTATTTTATATTGCTGCACGTATTTATTTTTCGCTTTATTAATTTCATTTTTGTACTCATTTCTTATCAATTTGTACGTATTCCAGTCTTCATTATTTGTTGTTATCACAGCTCTGTTGAATGCTCAAATTTTTGCTAAGTTTAAGTTCTCCAGTTCTTGATTGAACCAAGGTGCAGTATTATTGCGGTTCCCTATCAATTTGCGCACTGTTACTGCATCCATGATGCTTTTGATTTTAGTATCAAATGTTGTTGCCATAGTATCAACATCTACACTCTGTTCAAAATTTATACTATCATACATTGTTTGCAACACATTTCTATTATATTTAATAATTTTTATCTCTTTTGGCTCTTCATTCTGGTTTCTAATATATTTTAGTACAATCTTTATAGTCTGATGGTCAGATATCATATTTTCCTTATCAACAACAGCTTTTAGAAAGTTGCAAGTGTTCGTAACTCTTGTTGGTTCACTCATAATTTGTTTGTATGCTCTATCATTTATGAATTTGCATATTCGGGTTTTTCCTGCAAAGGAGTTTAAATAGTCTATGTTCATATCACCAACAATCACAATATTATCTGAACCTCTTAATTTTGAGTCAGCCCACTTTTCCATGCTCTCCACAAATAAACAAACAGAACATCGCGGTGACCGATACGTTACAACAAATATGACTGGAACACAATTAAACCATATTTTGACAGCGACCAACCACATAACGTAGTCAATAGAAAAAACATAGAAATATTCAAAATTTATTGCACTTTTAAGTTATGGGCATTTCCACAGTATGGTCTACCGGGATCAAAAATTAAAATGTTAATAAACAAATAATTTTAATTCTAATATTATATTAAAAAAATGCATAAATTTTTATAATATAATGCATTTACAGCTTATCTCAGTCGTTATTTTGAGAAAATTTGCCTGAAAACTAAAAATATATTTTTCTTGATCTTAGCTACTTTTAATGCCTTTTTCTCATAAGTATTTTTTGCTTATAAATTTATTTTATGGTTTCTCTCATCTTATGAAATTTTTCTACAAAAGACAAATAAATACTAAAAAAATGAAAAGAGACCAAACAAAGCTCGATTAACGGTAAATTTTTATTTTGCTTTCATTGATATTATAATGTCGCGTTCTTGTACCTGAAGTACCATTTGTTATCAGTACTTCGCGATAGTTCTGAGCAAGTGTCTAAAAATTTTAATTCAAACCAAATTTGGTGGCCGATGAGGCTAAAAATTAACAAAAAAAAGTTACTTCATAAAATTATTATACCAAAAATTATAATTTGATTTATAAAGTGTGTCGCGTTCGCTGTCGTACGTGTTACTTTAAAAAAGAAAAATTTTATTTTATTTTAACTTGCATATATATTTATGCCGATGGGTAAAACACGTGCATAATGCATTATGCACGGCTTTTAAATAATGCATTTTCTCTCTTTAAATGTGCACAAGAGCACATAACTGATATTCACATCATGTATATTGGTGCTGACACAATTTAAGAGATTTCGTCAAATTTGATAGAGAAATGGTAGGACATAAGAAATATTCCAGGTATTCGGGAACTGCATTCGATCTCCTATAAGGAACATTTGAAATTAATGTTAGCTCTGTGGTGGGCACAAATATTGCGGTGGTTCACGAACAAATTATTTATTTTTTATTTTTTATTTAAATTTTATTTTTACAATTTATTTTTTGTTCTATGTTCAACAAACACAATTTTATAACTAATTTAAAATACAAAATTTTTGATAAATAAAAATTGACAATTTTGAAATCTTAAATAATAATTTTTTAAAATAAATGTGTAAGTGAATATTATTAAAGTTGTATGTTGTTTTGTATGTTGTGATGTCGGTGTTTATATGTGGTGGTATTAAGTCAACACATTATTCCCCCTCCCTTCTGAAAAATTTTGGTCGTGTTGGCTAATATGTCCTCTCAGGAGAAAGTGTACTTCCCGTGGTGGGAAAAAATCGAAAAGTCAATTTTCGTGATCAGCGACCTTCAAAATAGACAAAAAAGTGTTTTTTTAATTTTTACCAGGCTAAGTTTATCCTTAGGCGATGTACACATATGTGAATGAAAAAAATTTCGTGAAACTTTTTTTACACAGAATATCTCGTTCTCATATAACCAAATTAAGTGTTATCCTTTAAATTATTAAGCGTTATCCTTGAAGTTATGACATTATTGAAGAAAACGACTGTTTATGTATATGTTGAATACCTAAATTTATTCAAATTTCGAATAAAAAATTTCAATTTGTTCGAATTTATTCAAAAGAAGAAATACATTTATTGAAAAGTTATATCATTATATTTATTTGCTTGTGTGGAACTGGCGGAAGCACTCAGGGCAAAGCGATACATTGCATGCGATGCATTCGTATCGAGTTCTACGATCGCATCCCTTGCGGCGACATCTGTTTGCAAAATTCTTGCTGCTATGGTTCGGCCAGTGATCACCTGAAGAGTATCGAACAGAGTCATCCACCAGGCGTTTTTTTAGCTCCTTCTCTGCGGAGGATGTCTCATTTGGCCTGCCCCGTTTGCTATTTTTTATACTGGCTCCAGAAAAAAATAAAGCGTTGGCAACCTCGCTTTTGAACTCCAAAAGTTATTTTTTATCCTCAGGAAATTTCTCTTTCCATAGGATCCAGGCGTTCACAGCAGAAACGTTTAGCATATGATAAAAGATGCGCATGTACCATCTGCGGTTCGTTGGATAGTTTCGATAGAGTGCCACCAGTGAGTCCATCAGGTCTACTCCGCCCATTGATTTATTGTACTCCTTAACGATTTCCGGGCGGAGGATTTCAATGAAGCGTTTTGTCTTGCGGCAATAGCGTCTTATTTTCTTTGGTTGTCCGATTCCGGCATATGTGGACATCAAGTGGACACATTTGTTGTCGTACCAACGAACCACCGACATATTGGTATTTGAAGTGACGATTGATGACGAGCCCCGGCCTTCTTTCTTTAAAACTTTCTCACTTTTAAGCTTCCGCGCCACTTCATTCATGAGATGCGGGCGCAAAGTTCCAACATAAAGTGTGTCGTTCTCTCTCAAATATAGAGCAAGCGGCAAACTCGTAAACAAATTGTCAGCATAGATTTTATGGAACTTTCCTAATACATCAGAACATAATCGGACAACCACATTTCCACATTTGTTTATGCCAAGAATTTGCGCTTCGTTTACGTTTGCACCTTGATAGAGCTCAAATTTATGGATGTATCTGTGCCAGCCAGACACCACATTTTGAATCCCCATTTCTTTGGTTTCTTTGGCAAATAATTTTTTAATGACGAACGGCCTTTGAAGGGAATGAGCATCTCATCCACTGCCAAAGCCTCTCCCGGATCGCAAGCTTTTTTAAAGTTTTCGTTTAAGCGGTTGAGGATCGGTCGAATACGAATTGCTGAAGAAAATAAAAAGGAAATTTAATTTTTGAAACGCTACATACTGCATAACAAGGACAATACCTTTGTCTCTGTTCTCAATAGGAATCTCGTCGACATTTGCGAAGTGTAAGAAAGATCGAATTTTCTCGAAGCGATGGAGAGGCATGTTATTGGCAATGACGTCACAACGCAAGCCAGCCTTGGCTTCCCAATACATTCTTATGCGAGGGTAATTTATGTATGACATGAGCAAATTTATGCCGAAGAAGATTTTCATTTCGCCGACATTTGTGCATATAGAACCAGAACCATCCTTTTGTAATGCATATCGATTCGTTTCTTCAACAATCAACGTCAGCATTCCTTCGTCGAAAAATTCCATAAAATATTCCAACAGCGTCTTCCCAGTCAAGTGTACTTTCTTCTGTCCTTTGAACGATTCGGAACAGCCGTCGTTATCTCTATCCGGGTACCAAACAAGAGCAGGTAAGGGTACAATCACGTCTTCCAAATCGATATTGACAAGGTCGTTTGGATTATTCGTGTCCAACTCAGCAATTATTTCGCCAGGACAAAAGACATCCTCAACGAAAATCTCTTCTTCATCGCTCAAATCGAAATTATCAAGGCAATTGTCGTCGCTATACAATTCATCATCAGATTGCTCGACTAACTCTCGCATCTCTATTGAGGACAGTCTTTTTTTTGGTCATATTGACACTATGTATTTGAGAAAGCTTGTAGTTAAAGAATTGAGGAGAGAATTGGAAGAAAAGAACTTATAAAAGCGGGAAAATTCGTGATAATCCTTTGAAATGGCAATGTACACATATGTGTACGGTCGCAAATATTTCCCCACTCTTCCGAATGTACACATATGTGCACATGCAGTCTAACACTTACCAGTGATCCAAAAAACCTCCTGTTTATACAAAATCTATCTATATTGATAGATAAAGATTATGTCAATATTAAACGATTTTTTTTTAACAACTTTTTTATTACTGTTTTTTTTTTAATTTATTTGTTTAAATCTATCATTTCCGAAGACGCACAAAAAACGCGAGGTTTCCTCACACAATTGAACACAATTTTGTTGATAATGCTTGAATCACGTCAAACTGCGCGCCAAAAGATACAGGAAGAAACAGCAGATATGAAAATTTTAAAATGATGGCGTTGACATATAAATCTATGCCAGGAAAAATTTTCAAAATCATGTACACATATGTGTACGAAAATCTTGAGAGGGTTAAAGTGTACTTTTTTAGTATTTTTATGTTTGGTTGAATGTGTCTGTGCTGTTTCGGTGTCTAAGGTGGCGGGCTTAATCCTATCAATATTGACTGTTATGTTAGTGTTATTTTTACGAATTGTGAAGTATTTCGGTGTTCTCTCAATAACTTCGAAGGGACCATCGTACGGCTCTTGTAGTGTTTTACGAATTGTGTCATTACGGACAAAGACAAAGTTACAAGTACTAAGAGCTCTAGGTATATATTGTTGAAAGTTAGTGCTGTGATGCGCAATGTTTGACTTTTGATCTTCTACGACCTCTTTAAAGTTTGGACAAGGTGTCCGACGAATTAAAGTTCTGACTGCTGTGGATTACTAGTTGTTGTGGTAGCCGGAGTGTTTGACCAAAAACCATTTCAGCTGGTGAAGCCTTAATATCTTCTTTGACCGTGGACCTAAGTCCTAGAAGAACTAGTGGCAACTCTGTGTACCAATTTGTGTGGTTGTTACTCGCTATTAGAGAAGTCTTAAGTTGGCGGTGAAATCGTTCTACAATCCCGTTAGCTTGTGGATGATAAGCAGAAGTGGTAATGTGTTTGCTTCCTAGTGTCTTAACGAAGTTTCGAAATGTTGTGGACGTGAATTGAGGACCTCGATCGGAAGTAATTTCCAGAGGAACTCCAAAACGTGAGATGTATTCCTTTTGAAGTGTATCTAAGATAGTACTGGCGTTGGTATCTTTAATTGGATACGCTTCGGGCCAACGTGTGTTTCTGTCAACTAAGGTAAGTAGATATCTATAACCTTTAGATATTGGTAAAGGGGCAACTAAATCAACGTGAACATGCTCAAAACGACCGTGTGGTATGTCTATCTTGTGTGGGATTGTCTTCGTGTGTCGATGTATTTTAGCTCGTTGGCATCTAACGCATTCTTGTGACCATTTGTTGATTTGTGTGTTCATTTTGGGCCAAAAATATCTTTGTGTTATGAGTCGTCGAGAAGCTCGTGTACCTGGGTGTGAAATATTATGTAATTGTTCAAAAATTTGTTTGCGTAATGTTTGTGGAATGTATGGACGTGTTCCTGAACTTGTTTGTTCGCACCAAATTTTAATGTTAAGTATTGGAATGTGTATTTGTTCGAATTTGTAACTGTGTTTATTTAGTATCTCTTGTAGTTCTGAATCTGTATTCTGTTCTTTGTGTAGAGTTCTGAGATTAATCTCAGAGGTTGTGAAAGCCTCTATCTCAGCTCTTGAAAGTGCGTCCGCTACGGTGTTTTCGGTACCTTTAATGTGTCTGATGTCGTTGGAAAATTGTGCAATGAATTCTAGGTGTCGTGTTTGTCTTGGGCTTCTCTCTGTTTTAGAATGTAATGCTGAAGTGGTTTGTGATCTGTGTATATAGTAAATGTTCGTCCCTCTAAATAGTGTCTGAAGTGTTTAATTGTAAGATAAATTGCTAAAAGTTCGCGATCGAACGTACTGTATTTTGTCTCTGATGGAGATAATTTCTTTGAAAAGAAAGCTAGTGGTTCTGTTTCCTGATTGTGTTCTTGTTGCAAAACTGCACCGATAGCGGTGTTAGATGCATCCACAGAGATAGAAAGTTTTGCTTTGCTATTAAAATGATTAAGTAGCACTTCCTTAGTAAAACTTTCTTTTATCGTTGCGAATGCTTCTGTTGTGTTTTCTGTCCATATTAAGTGTTTGTCCTTTGTTTTTGATGCTGAAGTTATCATATCGTAAATTTGTGTAAGTGTGTGTGCTAATTTTGGAATGCATCTGTGGTAGTAATTAATCATCCCGATGAATTTTTGCATTTGTTTAACTGTTTCTGGTTTTGGATAGTTAACAATGCATTGAATTCTATCGGGAGATGGTTGTATGCCTTTGTTTGAAATGTCATAACTTAAAAAGTTTATTCTGTCTACGCCGAAAATACATTTGTTTGGTTTGATGTTTAGTCCGTAATTGTCTAGTCGTTCGAAAACTAAATTTAGATGTTTAACGTGTTCTTCTTCTGTCTCGCTGGCCACAAGAATGTCGTCGAGGTATACAAATACGAAGTCTAGTTCTCGTAATACTTCGTTGATAAATCGTTGGAATGTTTGAGCTGCATTTCTTAAACCGAATGGCATTCTCAGAAACTCAAACATTCCGAACGGTGTTGTAATCGCGGTTTTATGTATGTCTTGTGTGGCCATGGGGATTTGGTGGTATGCTCTGACTAGATCTACTTTTGAAAATATGTGTTTGTTGTGTAAATCAATAGATAGGTCGTGTATGTGTGGTAGAGGGTAGCGGTTTGGGACTGTAATGTCATTTAGTCTTCTATAGTCACCACAGGGTCTCCAGTCGTTCGCATCTTTTTTGGGTACTAGATGTAGTGGAGAAGCTGACATGGAGTCTGAAGGACGGCAGATACCTGCTTTGATTAAGAAATCAAATTCCTGTTTGGCAATTTTGTATTTGTTGGAGTCAAGGCGTCTTGATCTAGAAAAAGGTAACTGTCCTTCTGTAGTTATGTGGTGTTCTGTTTTGTGTTTTACTGGTTTGTTGTAGTCGGGTTCTGCTGTTAGTGATGGGTAATCTTTTAGTATATTTGTGTATTTGTTGTCTAGTGTAATTAGTTTGGGTAGTGATGTTTCTGTAAATGCTGTGATTGCGTTAACTGATAGTTGTGTAAGTGGATCAATGAGTTTCTTGTGTTTTAAATCTATCAAGAGTCCATATTTCGTAAGGAAATCTGCTCCTATGATGGGTCTTGTAATGTCTGCTAGTATAAATGTAAAAGGGAAATCACGTCTTAGTTTTAAATTTACGTTGAGTAATTTCTTGCCGAAAGTTGAGATTGTGCTACCGTTAGCTGCTGTTAGAATTAAGTCTGAATTTTTCTTGTGGGCTTTGAACTTATTTACTGGAAGTACGGAAACTTCTGCTCCACTGTCTATCAAAAAGTTTATATAATTGTCGTTATCGTAAATAAAAAGGCGGCGTGTGAGTATTGTTTGACTTCTATCATTAGCCGTCGCAATGATGGAGTCACTTAGTTTGTTGAGTTATGTTATGTTGTGTTGTGTTGGGTGTCGTTTTGACCGAATGAGCATGGTTGTTCGCATTGTCTAGCTGCCCTTCCGAACCTAAAATGGTATCTACATACCCAGTTGGCAGGTCGTTGTCGTGACACACTTCTTGACGGGGATCTACGTCTTGAAAATCTTCGAAAATTAGTTTCTCTCGAGTTCGAACGTGAATTATTCCGGTATCGTTCGTTTTTTAATTCTTGGACCTCAATTGCTAGTTTGTTGAAACTTTCTAGAATTTTTGACGTTGTTTCAGCAAACGATTGCGTTATCATCGCAAGCTCGGAGTTTTGGGTGTTTTTTGTCATGCGCTGGGCATTATTGCCAAATGAAGCGACTTCGGATTCTGACATAACTTCCCACAAATGGTCAGCTAGTTTCAATAGTTCCTCAAGCTCTCTATGACTAGATCCGGTCAAAGCAATATTAAGGTTTTTGGGTAGCTTGCGAAGCCAAATTTTATAAACTAAGTCGCTATCGACTGTAGTACCGGCTAACATAATTAGTGACCTATAAAATTGAGATGGCTTTTGGTCACCCATCTCGGTGCCAGACAAAATTTTGTCGAACCTCTTGGCTTCACTTAAAGAGTGTCGGTCAATCAAAGTTCTCTTTAAGCCTTCATACAAATTTGAGGAAGGAGGTTTCTATATGAAATCTAGCACTGTTATAATTACCTCTTGAGGTAGAGCGGTTACGAGGTACTCATACTTTGTCTTGTCAGTAGTAATTCCTTTTGCCTGAAATTGTATTTCTGCATGGGCGAACCATGCGTCGGGACAATTGGTCCAAAATTGTGGCAATTTAACTGACGTTGATTGTACTTCTGGATGCATTGGTGCATCAAATGGATTGGCTAGATTCGGTTGGAATTGTATGAGAGGGCGATGGTCACCTTCGCCGAAATGAGAGAGAGGGTTAGAAGTATGTAAGGGAGTGGGGGGTTGTCTGGGGTGGGGTGGTGGTGTGTGTGAAAGACTCATCGTGTACCTCAAAATGTGTTTCCTAAAATGTGTTTCCTAAAATGTGTTTCCTAGTGCAGTGGAGTGCCTACGTAAGTGAGAATATAGGTTTCTTCCGACCCTATATTCTTAAATACGTTATAGAATCTACGTTGTGTGCCTCGTGAGAATCTAAATTAAAAAGGCAACCTGTAAAAAATTTTTAATAAAATGTCAAATAAAAAAAAAAATGTATAAAATTTTATAAAATTTGATTTCTGCTCTCGTAGTTGTTGTTGTTGTTGTTGATTTTTGTTTGTTGTTCTTGCTGTTGATTTATTTGTTGTTGTCATAAATACTGTTGTTGTTGTTATTGATTTCGTTGTTGTTGTTATAAATATTCTTGTTGTTGTTGTTGATTTTGTTGTTGTTGTTATAAATATTCTTGTTGTTGCTGTTGATTTTGTTGTTGCTGTATCGTTACCTTACCGGCAGGTATAGGGTCTTGCTTGTTGTCGTTGTTATGACGTTGTTGTTGATGTTGTTGTTGTTGATGTTGTTGTTGTTATGACGTTGTTGTTGATGTTGTTGTTGTTCCGTTATCTTACCGACAGATATAGGGTCTTGTTTGTTGTTGGTCGATGATGTTGTTGATGCTGACGATGGTAGTGGCGAGCGTTTCAGTTGCTGTTGTGACGATTTGTGTTGGGCTCTTTGGGTGATACGTTTTTTTTTTTTAGCGTGTTCGCTGTGCTATGCAGTCAATAAAGATGTTGTTCGGAAATTTTATTTGGATTCTCTACTATGTCGTCTTCGTCGTGGGCGTTTGTTTTGCGGCTGGATTCAAATTCATATAAGGTATTATATGTATGTATATTGTTCGAAACTCCTTTGGCGTGAAGGCAGCTACATAATTGCACAATCTCATTAATTCTTTTTTTATTTAAGCTTATATTTGAGTTCCTCCTGGCAGGATCGCCAGTTATGGTGGGCACAAATGTTGCGGTGGTTCACGAACAAATTATTTATTTTTTATTTTTTATTTAAATTTTATTTTTACAATTTATTTTTTGTTCTATGTTCAACAAACACAATTTTATAACTCATTTAAAATACAAAATTTTTGATAAATAAAAATTGACAATTTTGAAATCTTAAATAATAATTTTTTAAAATAAATGTGTAAGTGAATATTATTAAAGTTGTATGTTGTTTTGTATGTTGTGATGTCGGTGTTTATATGTGGTGGTATTGAGTCACCACAGCTCAAACGGCATTTTCATTCAAAAACTAATATTTCGTCATTTTTTCAGTTGCCTCATATGTATTTTAAATTATTTTTTATTAATATTACTAATATATATTAAATAATATATTTTTTTTTATTTATTTAATATAAAAGTCACAAATAGTATACATGGCGTTCTTTGTTGTTAATGAAATTTTGAGTTGGAATTTTTTTAACTTATACTTATTACAAAAGCGACGTAAAAATATGTCGCGTGCTAGATGTCACGTGCTACATTACACTAAACATTAATAAAAAAAAAAAACAAATGTAAGTATGTCAACATGAAAACTATCATTAGAAGGCCACATTAATCCATTTAAGTTTAAAATTATTCGTTTTAAAATTTTTTGTTGCGTTTCGCAGATTTCTGCATTTTTCTATATGTAGTCGAAAAAGAGTTCCATTTTTTGTCGCGTGCTAGATCCCCTGTTAATTGCTTATATATTGGAAACATAAATTCTACCAAATCTACATTTTTTACTAAACATATTGCTACTAAAATGCTATCGAAAACTAAAAAAAAAATGAAATTTTATTTTTAATTTTCTTCATTTTTTTTGCTCCTCAAAGGCGTACGAATGTCGCGTGCTCGACCATGGAATTGCCCATATATCATTGCACCACCGGTATGCCTTGAATTAGATTCACTTTGCACCATATTATAATTTTTAAGACAAAATTCCGAAATACTTATGTCTTTAGTAATATGAGTTTCAGAAAGTAGAACCACATCTACATATATCATTATTGTCTACTAGATTTTCGATTTCTACGAAATTGCTTAGTAAGCTTTGAATATTTAAGTATTTGCACTGTATTAAGGAATCTGATTGCTAGCACGATTTTTCTTTTTCGATGTTTACTTTTCTCTTAAAAAGCTCACAACAATGATCGAAGGCCTTATGTTCTACATTAAAATCTGTATTACAGTTTTTATTCGCTTCAAAACAATTAACACATTTTGGTTTTTCACTTGTTTTGTCACAATCATTTGATTTGTGCAGGCCCATACAATGAGAGCAAGTTTGATTTCTTTTGCACTCACTTTATCTGTGGTCAAAACCGAGGCATTTGTAGCATCTGCTCTATGTTTTCCCCAACCAATTCGTAGCACTCCCTTTTCAATTATTTTTTTGTAGGCATTTCTTGCGCTTCCACTATCGCGTTATACTTTATTTTATTCTTATCTTTAGATTCATATATGAACTTGAAAATAATTTCTTCATTCTCTAAATAATAATTTTTTCTTTCACTTGTCTTATAAGGTCATCACTACTCCATTTTTTTGCTAACCCAAATATTTTTATCCTAAGATTTCTTTCTTTGGGTACATGCAACACATATTTTTCATTCAAATCCTTTTCAATGTCTGATTTAAGCTTTTGTATTGCAAACAATAAAAATTTTGATTTATTATTGGGAGTTTTCCCTTATTATTCTCGATTACAATTTTAGTTGCAACCTTCGTTGCCTATGACTAGAATGAAAGAGACCGGAACACAGCCATCTTGTTATTTTCCATGATGGAGGTCTTGCTTCATGTTGGCAACAATATGCTTGAAGTCTAATGTTGACAATCATGTGCTTGACAAGGGCTGTGTTTCGGCGAGTTCACACTGATACAAAAGTATAAATATTGACAAGTTTACACGATGATATTAGAGTATAAAGATTTACAAGTTTACATCTCGACCATCCTGACAGTTTGATCGACTCGATCAATATATACATAATACAGGTTACACAAAAATTATATTATAATGATAAGGGGTCAGTGTTGCCTTCCTCACAACTCATGCGTTTCTCTGTGTTTGTTGTATCATCATTTTTGGGAAGAAGCCACATCCGCAAATACTTTGCCTCAACAATTCCATCGTAAGGAATCTGTGTAATTTGACAACTTCCAATGTCTTTGAGAACATATCTGTCATTTGGTAGTACCTTACTTATCACATAAGGACCCTTATATCGAGGTAAGAATTTTTTGTTTTTTCCTGCTGTAGTATCAACGTTCCTCATCATGACAAAATCTCCCACACAATACACTTTTGCTGGGGCGCTATGCTTTTTACTGTACTGAAGATTATAGTTTTGTACTCTTTCTATGCCCACTAATGCCTCAGAGCGCTCTTTTTCCAAATTACGCTCCGTGAAATCAAGTCTATCATCTAAGTATTCACTTAGCTCGTCTACAATCCTCCCTCTTTGCTCTACACCAAACAACAACATACTGGGTGACTTCTTTGTGGATGAATGGATAGTATTATTTATTGCGAACTCCACATGTACTAACTTGCTTACCCAATCCCCGTGATCTATTGGTTCTGTAATCTTTGCCATCATTGTTTTCAAGACTCTGTTCACCCTCTCTACTTGCCCATTTGCTTGTGCTGAAGCTACCGCGACCTTCACATGTTCAATGTTATTTGATTCTAAAAAGGTCTTAAATTCTTGTGAAGTAAAACACGTGCCCCTATCACTGATAATTCGTCGAGGCCGGCTAAAATTATCAAAATATTTTTGGAGAGAGGCACGTACTTCTTTCGTACTGGTAGTTTTTACAGCATATAATTTAACATGCTTCGTAAAGCCATCCACAACTACTAAAACGTGTTTTCTTACTGATTTTACTGAGGGCAAAGGTCCGAAGTGATCTATGTGAATCGTATCGAAGGGTACAGGTCTTTTAGGTATGTTGTGCAAATTATATTCATTGACCCGGGCTGCTGGTGAGTATGTTATACATTTAACACAATTTCTTATATATTTTTCTACCTTCTTTCGCAATTTTGGGAACCAATAGTGTCTCCTAAGTTTGTCGACGGTTTTGTCTACGCTCATATGACCGATCTTCTCGTGAATTACCCTGATTATATTATCTTCCATTTCTAAGGGAACATAGAGCTGAAATCTATTTTGACCTATATCCTTCTTAAAAACGAGTCCATCTTTCAGCTCAAAATTTTTGTCAGTACCTACTTCTAGTTTGGATCTAAGGGCTTCTATTTTCTTATCTCGGTTTTGTGTTATTTGGATATTGAAATCGATATCATATAATTCATCAGTATTGATGTGATGACAGCGGCTTAATGCGTCCGCGTGACACATGGAGACCCCACTACGATGCTTAACTTTGTAGTCGTAATTCTCAAAGCTGAACACCCACTTAGCTATGCGCTGATTCACCTGTTTTTTACTCAAGGCTAAGGCCAATGCATTGCAATCTGTCACTATCGTAAATGGTATCCCCTGCAACTGAGTCCTAAACCGCTCAAGAGCGTAAACAATTGCTAAGGTTTCTAATTCGAAGCTATGTAACTTCGACTCTTGTTCAGAAGCAGTCTTTGAGAAATATGCAATTGGATGAAACTTGCCATCGTTTTGCTTTTGCATCACAACAGCTCCAAAACCTACTTTGCTTGCATCAGTGTGCAACTCTGTCTCTCTGGCAGGACTATATATGGCCAGGACTGGTGATGATAACAATAAACCTTTAAGCTCATCAAAGGCTTTCAAACACGAGGTGTCAAAATTAAATTGTACGTCCTTCCTCAGTAAGTTGGTCAAAGGCTTTGCTATTGAAGAGAATGATGGAACAAACTTTCTGAAGTATGAAAACAAGCCCAAACACTGCTGAACCTGTTTAAAATTCTGGGGTTGAGGAAAGTTCTTAATCGCTTCATAGTGTTTCTCATTGAGACGAATTCCAGCTGCACTTACAGTGTACCCTAAAAAATCTATTTCTGAGTATCCAAATTTACATTTATCAATTCTTAGCTCCAAGCCCTTCTTGTACAAGCATTCTAAGACTTCCTTTACTATTTTAACATGAGTATCAAAATCCGAGGTTGCAATGGTAACATCATCCATAAATACTACAACTTTACCTTCCTTTATAAGTTCCTTAAGTGCCCCATAAATAAATCTCTGGAAAAAGGCGGGTGCATTTTTTAAGCCAAATGGCATTTTATTGTACTCAAACTGGCCACCCGGGGTTACGAATGAAGTGTACTTAATTGAGTCTTCATGCATTTGCACCTGATGAAACCCATTTTTTAGGTCCAGAGCCGTAAAAAACTTTTTCCCTTCCAAAAATTCCAAGCAATCTTCTATTAATGGCATCGGAAAGTTATCTCTTATGGTTCTTTTATTCAAAAACCTATAATCAATACACAATCTTCCTTCACCATTCTTCTTCCTAACCAAGACTGTTGCTGATGCATAGGGTGAACTGCTACTTCTGATAATCCCTTTTGCTAATAACTCATCAACTATTCCCTGAACTTCCAGTCTTTCAGCATAGGAAAGCTTTCGGGGTCCACAATGAAAAGGAGTATCGTCAGTTAGATTAATCTTCATTTTAGATTCATCGGGCTCAACTTTTATTTCAGTGGAAGGTTGCAAGTAAGCACTATAAATAGTCTCGCGCAACATCTGTCTCTGTTTTCCTTCTAAAGCAGGATCGATTAAAACCTCACAGCCCTGATTTAAATTGAACATTAGGTTTTCAATTCCGCTAGCAACCCATATGCGTCCCTCAGTGTTAGTACATGCTCTTTCCACTAAATGAATCTGCAAAGTAAATTCACTCCCATTTAACTCAGAATCATTTCCCTTTACTGAATCTAGAATTGGTTCAATTCGCTTATTCACAGCGGTGGAACGTCTTCCCAAATTAAACTTAAGGCACAAGTTGTCAAAACTCACATCGTTGGACAAACTAAATTTACTCTGAACAGTTGATTTTTTGCAATTATTTTGGATATTTATTAATTCATTTCTAGAGTACCTTCTCTTTCTCTCCATACAAAATAAAGATATATTCAACTTAAGTAATAAATCTCGGCCAATTAACATTGGCAATTTTATATCAGAGTCTGGAATGATTATAAACAAATGTGTGACAATTTTTTCTTTAAATTTCAATTTACACCAAACAGAACCATACGTTTTTAATTGACAACTACCGATACTGTAATATTGAGTTGGCCTCAGTGTTGTTCCAACGTAAAAGGGTACAGCGGATTTCCTAAGGAAACTCCTCGGACTGCCCGTATCAAGAAGAGAAAGAAAAGGCAAAAAATCAGTGGCAGAGTTATTTCGGTGACAGAAGGCAACACTTACCTCTTGCAATTCATTTACAGCTTTCAGAAAATGAGAATCGTAATCGTCGTCTACAGCAGCAATCACGTTGGACCTTTTTGGACAGGCCTGATGAAAATGGCCCATTTTGCCACACTTAAAACAGGATCCAGGAGCTCTCTTCGGCTTTGGACACTGCGATTGATAGTGCCCAAACATCGAACAATTGTAGCAGCGCACTACGGCAGAATCGACCTCAGGTTTTGCAGAAGGTGACGCCGACGGATGCTTCAGTTGACCACGAGGAGTGACGGGCACATATTTTGGTCTCAGCTTTTCGTACCGTTCAAGTTGAGTTTTTAGCTGACGAAGAGTGGTTGCCTGGTAAAGCATCATAGCTAAAGCAGATTTGTCTCTTAAGCCGTTAATAATCGCGTCCACCAGATCTCTTTCAGGAACGTTGGCTCTGTCAGCGATCATTTTCATTTCGAGGACATAGCGCTGCACACTTTCGCTGGGCTTAAGGTGCCGGTTTTTAAGTAATTCGTAAACCTCAATGAGGGTATGGCTTCGTCCAAACTCCTCGAGCAAATTGGCCTTAAGTTGCCTGTAATTAGTAGCAGAACTAGTGCGAGCAACCAGCTGGGCTGTTCCGTCCAAAAGTCTACGAGTGCAAACAAATTTTGTGCGTTCATCACTCTCAAAAAGCTCGAATGTGTCTTCCAGGTCCATGAACCACTTTGCCACATCGTAGGTGTCATCACCAGAAAACCTATTCATCATGGTGTCAATGACACCAGCATCCATTGGAGTGTGGTAGTTGTTCCGACTGCGCAAGGAGTCCACGTCCCTCATTAGCAGCAACAATTCACGCTCCTTTCGTAAGGTATCTATTTGTGCTTGCACATCGTTGGCACAAGGCAGATGACCTGCCACGTCCTCACTCGGTACACTGGCATCAGCAAACGCCTGACTCATAGCGGTGGCTGCAAGAGCACAAGAGCCCAACTCTTCAGATTCCGAAATGTTTTCGGCAATTGTCGTGCCTTCGGAACCAGGCACAATGACAGAAGATTTTTTGTCGCTTGCCAAAGCAACAGTGATGGCAGTGGTGGCGGCGGTAGTGACAGTAGTGGTGGCAGCAGTGGTTACAGAAGTGGTGGCAGCGGTGGTGGCAGCGGTGGTGGCAGCGGTGGTGGCAGCGGTGGTGGCAGCAGTGGTTACAGCGGTATTGGAAGCAGCTGAAGCAGCAGTAGAAGAAGCAGCAGTGGATGACCTCATATTCGCGGAAGAGCTAGCGCTACCCGCCGGCGGACGGACTTCAGAGGCGCGTACATTTGAAGTACCGGTCTCGTCCACGGCTATTTCGCCAGCCCGTGTTACTCTTCGTGACATTGACTTCGAGTAAATCCCACTTCTGAGATGCAAACAATAAAAATTTTGATTTATTATTGGGAGTTTTCCCTTATTATTCTCGATTACAATTTTAGTTGCAACCTTCGTTGCCTATGACTAGAATGAAAGAGACCGGAACACAGCCATCTTGTTATTTTCCATGATGGAGGTCTTGCTTCATGTTGGCAACAATATGCTTGAAGTCTAATGTTGACAATCATGTGCTTGACAAGGGCTGTGTTTCGGCGAGTTCACACTGATACAAAAGTATAAATATTGACAAGTTTACACGATGATATTAGAGTATAAAGATTTACAAGTTTACAGTATAGATTGCCTGTCTTCTCAAGCCACTAACACTGCGCTATTTCTTTGAGTTTTAACTTTTGAGACTTGTATTCCTACTGGGTTCTTTTTCTCCATCATTTCATTTTTTGTAACACTTGCATCCTGTGCTTGTTTCGACTTTAGAATTATCATAGGCTCAGGCTGTTTTATTTCCATTAATTTTTCTGCATATGTAGCCTTATGCTCTTTAACGGCCAGCTGACATTTGTTGACATCTTCAATTTTCTTTTTTAATTCTTCACTTTTTTCACTTTGTTGTATTATTTTTTCCTTTATTACTGTGAATTCTTCTACTATGCTTGACAGCTTATTATTAATACTTTTAAGTGCGATTTTGCATTCACTGCACAATACACAGAAAATATTGTTCTCTTCTAACACATTTAAAAGGTAGTCCGTACACCCAATACATTTTGCGTGGAATATAAGTCCGCACGATCCACTGCAAGTAACCGTCTTACTTCCTCGAGTAGCTTTTTTGCACTTTCCGCAATCTAAACTCATATTTTTATTGCAGAAACATTCGAATAATGATTTTCACTTCTAATTAAATAAATATCAATAAATTTTTAATTTTGTTACTTCGTATTTCCTTTAAATATATTAACTTCTTAGGAGCAACAAACAAAGCGCGACATTATCACACCAGTGTTGCCAACTCTTATGAAGAATTTTAAAGCTAAAATTCATTTTGAAGAATTTTAAAGCTCGTAAAAGAAAAAAAATTTCGAGTGACTTAAATAATACCAAATTACCAACGGAGTATTGTAATTAAATTGAACAAAACGTAAGCGAATCACAGACGATACAAAAAAATTTTGCAGTGGCGGACATATCACTGCGAAATTATAGTTCTGCTTTGGATCGCAGCGACACATCAGTTCGCTTTGGTGCACTTGCTGCGACCATGTTAATAAAAGATTTACGATTGTCGATTGCTGCAAAAGCTGAAGAGGAGTTATCTTCCGAAATAGCAGAAAAAATAACTCAATTCTTTGATGGGGTTATCATTACAAAAAATTAAGTATTAATCTTAATATTTTGAATACGGCCTTTCATTATTTATATTGAAAACAAATTTTTGAGCTTTAGGCCACACAACATGAAGAAATTTGTTTTCGAAAATTTGACCACTTATCGCAGTACAGAAATGCTATTCTTGGCTGCAGCTTAACAAGCTACACTAATGCCAGAAACTGTATCTTTATTCATAAACTGATTCACACAAAGACTCCATTGTACCTTTTCGATAAGTTACAATTTTGCCAGTCAACACGAAGAAAAATGCTTTTAGTACCTAATTTTAAGTTTCTCAACTCAACAAGACTGTTTTTCGTTAACGCCGTAAGATTGTGGAATTCCTTAACGAATCATATCAAGTCAATTGAAGGAATTGGAAGCTTTAGGCAGGCTATTCACAAATTTTTGCTTAACTATTCTATGTAATAACCATACTCTCTCTTTAGGTCTAGTTTTAAATAAATACATAAAATAAATAAAAACTAGTAAGAAATGATCTTCGACTGGGCCGAAGTTAAAATACCCCCACGTCCGAACCGAAGTATATTCAAAGTCTTAAGCCGTCAATAAAATGTTTATTTGTATAAAACATTTTTGTTATACCTACATAGTTTTAACAGAAAATATTCGCTTTCATTTTTTATAAAATCACTTTGTATGGGGGGTGGGTGTGGTTTTCACTCGATTTGGTTGAATTTTATACACAAAGTGCATGTTATATATCAAAGTTAATAAGCAAAATTTCAAGTCCATATATTATTTTTTGTGGAATTTAAAGAGATTTTACCTTTTTGATGAAGTCACTTTGTATGGGAGGTAGGCGTGGTTTTTATCCGATTTGGTTGAATTTCATACTTAGAGTGCACTTTAAATATCGGAGCTCATATGCAAAATTTCAAGTCCATATATTAACTGTTGTGGAATTCTAAGAGATTTTACCGTTTTGATAAAGGCACTTTGTATGGGAGGTAGGCGTGGTTTTCATCCGATTTGGCTCATTTTCGAACTTGACCTTAGTTTTTTAGATAAAAGCTTAAATATTGAATTTCGTGATGATAGCTTGAAAATTACGGCTGTAATCGTGACGACAGACGGACAGACAGACGGACATGACATCAACGGACATCAACTCGGGTGGTGATTCTGATTAATAATATATATACTTTTCTATACCTACCACGCCTCCTTATGGGCGTTACAAACGGAGTGACAAAATTAATATACCCCCATTTACGTTTTTTAAACGTGGGGGTATAAAAATAAATAACTGACCATTTCAGCCCTTGAAAGGACTTTGACCTAGCTTCTTATGATCAATTGTGTTGGGCGTGTAATTAAGTTTGTACGCAATTGACCGAGAACCGGACCTACACGCTTAACGCCGACTCCGAACGGCGATGAACGGAATGTTCTCGTTCTCAAGAAGCTTTACATGGCATTTGATTACTCTCTGAGGTTTGCCATTGTCTGCAGAGAGGTGGTGGCCGTACAGAAAAATTATTTTAATTCAAATAATTTTCTGTCGCTGCTGGGGTTCGAACCTGGGTCTCCAGGTTCTTTGACATAGCGGCCACGCACTTTAACCAACTATGCCACGGACGCCACAGTAATAGAAAATATTTCACATAATTTCACTCTTAACGTTTTTTAATATTATCATACGTACTCATAGTAAGCGCAAGTAGTGCGTGCGCGGCCCGTCAAATTATTATTTTTGAAGCAGGCTTTGTAACCTCTATGCAAAGACTTCCACTAACTCTCTATTTGCACTTCTGAAAATAAGTGGCCGTGCTTTCGCATGTCTTCGCATATTTGAGTCAACATCTTTTTTTTTTTTTGTTTTTATTCGGAGGCACTGCCCCAACTGCAGCTTATATATTTTATATAATCAGTCTTCTTCGGGTATTCGCCGCGTAAGCAACATTTCGTGCTGTGCTATGTACTCTTTTGACTTTCATAGTGTGTTTCTTCTGCATAAAGCAGTATAACTACAAAAACTTTTACCGTTTTTAAAAAAACAAAACTCAAAACTTTTGACTTTCCATTAATTTGCTAAAGTGACAAGAATTTTTCTGGGCACGAATTTCCCAAAATGTACGGGGGGTACCCCCCCAACAATAATAGGTTTATGGCTCTAAATCCAGACCAAAGCCTTAATTTAAAACAATCTTCCAAGCGGCATAGACCAGGTGATTTTGTTCCTCTACCGGAGATTCGTCAAAATGACGATCATTTTCCACGCTTCTTGGTAATTTCCTCGAATCCTGAATATGATGCAACAGTTCGACCAATTGCAACATACAATGTGTTCCAAATTGAAAAGGGGCTGAATCATATATCCCGTGAATACACAGAAGTGAATGAAATAAGGTCTGGTGATCTCCTAATTAAAACTCTTAATCTGAAAGCTGCAGAGAAATTTCTTAAAGCAAAATTCGTTGACATTGTACCGGTCAAAATAACGTCGCACATTCATCTTAATACTACTCAAGGAAGAATATTTTCAAAAAAATCATAGATATTTCTGAAGAAGAATTGGTTGCTTCATTAGCAGATCAAAATGTTGTCGAAGTTAAAAAAATAATGAAAAAATTTGAAGGAAAATACTTCCCACAGGTGCTGCTGTCCTAAAATTTGACTTAATTCGTCGCCCTGGTCACCTTAAGTTGGGATGGGAACGAGTGAAGGTAGAAGAATATATTCCAAACCCTATGCGATGTGTCAATTGCCAAAAACTTGGGACACACAAAGAATAGGTGCCGAAACGTCGAATTATGCTCAACATGTGGTGGACCATCACCACCACACAATCCATGTGCTCGTATATACTGTGTTAACTGTGACAACGAAACTCACTCTACTGGTGACTTCTCTTGTCCAAGCTTTCTAAAACACAAAGCAGTTAATAAAGTCAAAATTGAACAAAGATGTACAGCAAGAGAAGCATGGAAAATTTACAACAACAACCCATCGGCATACAAAATAGAACCGTTCCGTAAAAAAACAACAATAACTTCATATGCACAAATTCTCAGCCAAAACGCCAATACAAAAACTCTACATGAAGAAACCAACAACAACGTTCAACAACACAGCCTAACTTCTAACAGCAATTCAATCAGTGCAAGTAAACAGCAACAAAATGAAACCAAGTCTACTAAGACTACAGAAACAACAACTCCTAAACCCAAAATTAGTACTCCGAATAGAAAAGAAACAATAAAAACTAAAAATAGTCCCCCGAACAGAAAAGAAACAACAAAAGCCAAGCTACCAACCATACCGAAAAGAACCACCAAAACAATTACAAAAAATACGAATGAAACTTTAAATAATGAAACTCAAGAAAATAATCCTATATTATAATCCTAATAATTCAATGGATATCGACTCACCCCTCAGTGTAATAAGTATTAACAGTGATACAGAGATAACCCCAACTAGGCAAAGATACCAACATTTTCCAGACCTCAGTGTAATTATTACACCTAACACATTACAAAATACACTACCATCCCAAAACGAAAAAGATAACTAATAAATAGCAGATCATATTTTCAGCACAATATTGTGTTATTTATTAATGTAAGCAATGAATATTGGATTAAATTTCACTTTATTGCAATGGAATATGCAGGGGTTTTTGAACAACAAATATGCACTAGAAAATTTAGTGCATAAACACCAGCCTGAAATTATAGCAATACAAGAAACACACATTGTAAATAAAAATAAACATCTACTTCATTTACCAAACTATCAAATTTATCATCATAATAAAGACTTTTCCTACGCAAAATCTGGGATTGCGATCCTAGTCAAAAACAATTTTAACGTTGCTCAACACACTATGTCAACTACCAACTTATTATATCAGTCTATAACAATAACAGGTCAAACAGATTAACATATAACAAATATATACAAAGAAGGGGATGTTTATCTAACGCCCCAACAAGTTGAGGACATACATGTATTTAACACTGGCCATCACATTATCGTTGGCGATTTTAATTCCCAAAATACACTCTGGAGTTCTTCCTCAACTTCACATAGCGGAGAGATTTGGGAGAGTTTTGCAAACGATCGTAATCTCATTGTTCTTAATGATGGATCCCCTACATTACTCAGTACAAGAAACACTCTAACTGCGGTAGATGTTTCATTAGCATCTGTCGATCTTGCTCCAACTCTTACCTGGACATGCCTATCACAACCTGAAGTTTGCGATCATTTCCCAATAATAATTCACAACCAAAAAGCAATAAATAATAAACTATTTACCCCGAGGTTCAATGAAAGAAAAGCTGACTGGCAAAAATATGGCTTAAAAACAATTAGATTCTGTAATGATTTTATAGAATCGTCCAATATTAATAAGGAGGCTGCACAAATAAAAAGAATTATAAGAAAGGCTGCAAATGAGGCCATTCCAATCACCAGAAAGTCGAAGGAACGCAGCAGCCCAGTATGGTTCAACTCGGATATTGCAAAACTAATTTGGAAAAAAAATCAAGCATGGAAACTTTTCAGAAGAGAAAGAAGTCAAAATGCCTGCATAAACTATAGAAGAGCCTGCGCCAAAGTTAAGAGGCAATGTAAAGAAGCTAAACGTAACACCTGGAAAAATTTTATTTCTTCTTTAAATCCAATGATGGATTATAGAATTTTATGGAATAAGGTCAATAATATAAGAGCAGCTAGAACATCCAATTTTCCATCCATTTTTCTTGAAAATCGAGTCATTACACATCCAAAAGATATTGCTGACAATTTCGCCAAATTTTGGTGCTCACATAGTTCTGATAACTCCTTTGATAATGATCTTATTTTGGAGAAAACTGGCATCGATATTGACTCCTTGCCTACCATAACACCTGTAACAACAAACGTCATCAGTGAGGTCACTGTTTTCGAGCTGAACTTAGTTGTTCATAGTTCCAAAGGAACAAGTCCGTACACTGATAAAATCACATACTCCATGGTTAAAAATGACCCCAGTGAGTAAAAAATTCGTTTATGCAAACTCTACAGCAACATAATCTCTACTGGTATCTATCCTCATGACTGGAAAAAAGCAGTTTTATCTCCAATTCCTAAACCAGGAAAAAATGTCAATCGGCTTGAAGGTTACCGACCCATATCATTGCTGCCAGTATTATCTAAGATACTGGAAAAAATATTATCTAAACGGATATTGGACTCCTTAAACATGCTCCTCAAACATACTCCTCAAACAGGAACAACATGCTTTTATACCGAATCACGGAGTACACACGCTATGTCATCAAATATAATCTCATATAAAAAAAAACTTAAGGCAAAAATCACATAGCATTATAATTTCTGAGGATCTCGAAAAAGCGTTTGATCGGGTTATTTCTACGTTTCTAATCAAGGAATTACATGAATGGGGTATTCCAAAAATAAAGTTATTCTATCTTTTCTTACAAGTCGAAAAATCACTGTAAGAATTGATGGGCATCTTCCTCAAATCCACCCACTTGACAATGGTATCCCCCAAGGGTCACCATTGTCTGTACTACTTTATAATGTTTTTGCGAATTCCCTGTTGAGGGTGCTGAAAGATTCTGAAGGCATCGACTTTTTTGAAGTATATGCTGACAATATATTCGCCGTATCTTTTGGTTCAATAATTGAATTAGCTGAAAACCTTCGAAACTTTGACAACAAAATAAATGAATGGGCAACAAGCGGAGGAGCAATTATTCCTGTCCACAAATCGGAAATTCTTCATTCCTGCCGTAAGCACAATTGTTGTGTTCGAACGCGTAGTTTAAGAAATGAACACATCCCAGTCAAAAACCAAATGCGTATTATTCTTGGGATAATTTTCACAAAGTCTCTTTTATGGAATGAGCAGACAAAGTATCTTCTTGACAAATTAAGCAAGATTAATAATCTTTTGAAAGTTATTTGTTCAAGAAAAAAAGGCCCACACATCGACACGTCAATTGAAATTTGCAGAGCGCTTACTTCAGGTACAATTCAGCATTGCATTACCGTTTACGGTTGGACGACAGCATCCAACATAAAAAAATTAGACACAGCTCTTAGAAAATGTTTCAGAACAGCCACTGGGATCCTAACATTAACGCCTATTGGCCCCTTAGAAGTTGAAGCACGTCTTCATAATTTTAAGTGGCTCCTTGAGAATAGAGCAGGTAGACTTGCTACAAAAGCATTAACTATCAAATCACATGGACTACATGTCGCTTTTTGGGAGCAACTGCAAGATGGAGAATCAAACTTCTACACTGATAAAAAGTGGTGTGGCATCAGAAACACGTTGGATTTGCTTTTTGAGTACAAAACACCCATTCCCCAACGACCTACACAAACCTTAAACCGGAACCCTGTGCGCAGCCTTTACATTGACACACATTTGTGTCAATATGCAAAAAGTTACACGAATCCTGTGGTGTTCAGGAAGCTTCTTTCTGAAGCAGAGTCTACCTTTTCACCAGAGATAACTCTTTATACAGATGGGTCTTTTCTTGAGGGTACATCTTCCTATGCTGTCGTGCAACATTTTTCAAATACAACGTCTGACGTACTGAAGCAGGGCCTGTTGCCTTTCAACTCAGGTGTTTTCCATGCAGAGCTGGAGGCAATACATTATGCAGTTTCGTATGCAAGGGCTCAACAAAAAAAGACGCTTATTTGTTCGGATAGTCTCAGCGTGCTTAAGGCTTTAGAAAGTGGGTCTGGCAGCGCGTATAATTATATTTGCAGAGGCTTTGAAGAGGTCCCTTCTGAGTACCTTATAAAATTCATTTGGATACCGGGCCACATCGGAATACCTGGGAATGAACTCGCAGATGCAGCAGCAAAGCAAGCGATTTCCATGCCGTTAATCTCAGAAATTCCCTGCTTAGACACACTTATCATGAGTTGTTTTATTGCATTTCAGAAAAAAGCGACTATGAGAAGTGGGATTCTTCAGATTTCATTTTAAAGACCCACAACCCTTTTCAAATTCGGCCAAATTATAATGAGAATTTTACCAGAGAAGAGTGCATAACTTTAGCTAGAGTTCGGGTAGGTAGAACTTTATTCAGCACCCAACATTACTTTACTCAAACGGAACCAATGCAATGCTCTGAATGTGGAGTAACGTTAACAGTTTCGCACATCCTGTTTTACTGTCCACTATCAAAAACAGATGACCCGATTGAAAAAGTATTGGATTGCAGAGAAAAAGCCACAGTAACATTTATCTACGAAGCTTTTAAAAAACATAAACTATTAAATGTAATATAACTAAACTCATATAATCATTCCTGTATAAACCATTGAATAATTATAATTTCTATAACACAGGTGTAAATGGCCTAGCTGCCCTACACCATTCCATAATGCACAAATTTATTTGTTAAGTATGCTGAAATAAATAAATAAATAAATATTTTATATACATAAGTATATTAGAAGCTTCACCTGATTCTCCAGCCATATTGCCTTCCCATCAATTTTTGGCTCTAAAATACATTCTGGTTGGAAACTAGACACACCTGTAAGGTGAACATGTTGGACTGAATAGATTTTTTAATAAATTTCGATATCGCGAGTTTGCTTTACATTGCGGAAATTATATAATATTGGTTATTATTTACCCTTCGATATCAGGGTTAAGATTGCAAATGCCTTGTTAATGCCACTTTTTAACTATGGGTTGGAAATAGTTTCTGGAATTAGTATCCTAATTTTTGATCGGTTGAAAAAATGTTTTAATAGATTAATTCGCTTTGTGTATAGACTTCGCCTGAGAGATCATACTTCTCACCAGGTTCTGAGTTATCTTGGATGTTCGTTCTACAATTACGCATCTTTACGTATGTTGTTATTTTTTTACAAATCAATCAAATACATGACACCTACTTATATGGTTAATAGATTTAGGTTTTCAAATTCCAGCCGTACAAGATCCCTTATTATGCCTCGTTTTCATCGTTCAATAATGGAACACTCATTTCAAGTACGGGTTTGTAGAGTTTGGAATAATGTTATCCCAGTACACTTACGTAGTTTTTCTCACTCACTGCACCAGCTGAAGTTAATCTTTCTGGAAAATGTTGCATAGAACGTATTGATTGAAATAAAGCCAAATAAAAATATAAAAAAAAAAAAAAAAAAAAAAAAATATTTTTATCTGATGAAGTTATTTAAAATCTTCTATTACACTCTTCTTGCGAACTGGGCTGGATTTTAAACTGTCTTTTCTTTTCTGTACCCACTGAAGTTATCATTTAATTAAGTTTATTAGGTTACAGATATATGAATGAAACAATTGAATTAATGAAATTAATTTGTATACATAAAAATTTTTACTTATCATTACTTTTTTTTTCTAATTAAAAATTGAAATTGAATCGATTTCGCCATATAACAATCAATCTACACATTTGTATAGGCTTTTAAGCTTTTTTTGAATGTTGAAATGAATAAATAAAAAAAAAATAAAAAAAAAATAATAACCTTCTTCATCACTTAATAAATACTCCACGATACCTTCCTCACCATTGCCACATTCCTGCTCAATGAAAAAATCAGTCTGAAAATGTTAAAAAGTGGAAAACAAAAAACCTAATAAATACCTTTCTGTAAGCCATTTTTGCGGTTTTTATTTTCAAATTTTCTATTTTTCTGACAAGAACCAAAACAGCTGATTGGTTTATTTGCTGCTCTAACTTACACCACAAAAAATAGTAGCGTAGAAAAGAGCAAAAAGCGCAACTTATAGCAGCATCAAAAAACACAGATCAAGATCAAGTCAGAGCAACTAAGAGCAGAAAAAGGAACCCATCGAACACTTTTTGCTGATCTGGAGTAAGAAATTTCAATCTAGAGCAGTCATCGAACACAGCTAATATACGATATATAATAAAGGGCTGCATGAGTGCATTTGAAACCAGTTTCAAGACATTCACAATTTTTACACAACACTGCAATGTCTTGCTCTCAGCAAACAAATCAAATAAGAGACTGCAGCGAAGACAAAGAAAAGGAATGGGTGCAAATCAAATGAGTTCAAAGACTTTGTTGCTTTAAATCATTATTGCTAGAGGCACACTAAAAGCAATTCACAGTCAAGGCAATGAAAAAAACTGCAATATCAATATCATTGTAATGAAAATCTGTAGTTTTTTTTTATTCTGTCCTCCGCAATAACTCAAGAAGTGTTTGACGGATTTAAGTTAAATAAAATTTAACAAATTTTTTAATGTTATGAGTCGGAAAAAAGTCGGTGGCGACCGTGGCATAGTTGGTTAAAGTGCGTGGCCGCTATGTCAACGAACTTTGGAGGCCCAGGATCGAACCCCAGCAGCGACAGAAAATTATTTGAATTAAAATAATTTTTCTGTACGGCCGCCACACGATGGGAAAAATATGATAAAAACGCTCGCATCGCTTAAAAAAAGCTGTAACGTCTAAACGGTTAGACGTAGAAGCACCAATTTTTGATATTTTATTAAGAATGCATTAAACAATAGTTGGCCGTACCTTTTCACTTTTTTTCGCTTATAAATTTAAGTACCCTACACTTGGAAGTTTAGACTTTTACAAGCCTTATAGCATGTATAGAAATACTTTTTTTTAAGAAACTAAGTTTGAATCCTTAAAATATGTTTTAAGGAATTATTTTCAAATCGATAAAAATTCATCATTAACCCTTTAACGTGTTGTTCATTTTTATGCAATTTTCTTCTTTAGCAAAAAGAAAGAAAAGATGACTTGAAAGAACCATGAGATTAATTGTGTTCATTTTCGACTCGACTCAAATGTGTAAGAACTGTTCTCACCTAAAGAAAATTTGTTTAACCCTTTAACGACCAAACAACAGAATGTCAGAATGTATATTCTAGGTATTAGTTTAATAAGTAATTCACAGCCATAAGCTAATAAATATGGTAATAAAATTGTGCCCAGTTGGAAAAAATCATGTTTTAACCCTTATCTTCCTAATTAATCCTGAAAATTAATTTAAGACATTTATAAAGGTATTTAAAAACAATTATAGAAATAAATTAAAAGTACTGTGCTATCTCGATTACAACTTTTGCTTCGAATATCCTTCACACAGGACACTGTGAATAAAAATCGTGAATGGCATCGTGTTAACCATTATATTGTTAGTTTAAGCCTATACTTAATATTAATATTTGTATACGGCCTCTTATTATTTATATTGAAAACAAATTTTTCGAGCTTTAGGCCAAGCATGTTGACAACAAGACAACATGAAGAACAAAGAAGGCAACAACCAACAACAACAACAACAACGGCTCTGTATAAAGCAAATCACACAGCTTGACTATACAGACTGTTTCATTGGCCGCTACACCAACTCATCAGTAGCCTTTGTATGACTTTACACTGTGATCCACTCAAGCTACTTAGGTTCTACATATACTGTCAATATGCCGAGAAAGTTACCCGGAATTTATTTTTGGCAGAGAACGCTTGAATTTTCGTAACTGAGTTCTTATCTACTTTTTGATGCATACTGTACCAAGGTTAACAACCTAGATCATATCATACTTTTAGGCATAGCCTTAATTCATGTGCATCTTCGAAATTCGATCACAGCGGTTTACTGCTATCAGAGCATATTGAAAATGTTGTTATTTTTGCTGTTTAGCTCCTCCCTTTTTTCCACACTTTCATTTTAGGGTTCAGTTAGTTAAACTGATGGTACACCTAAGATGGCGTGGAGACCATTTTTTTGTTATGAAAGACTTTGTTGTTTTTTTATGTGATAAACACACAACCAATCATTTATCTTAACATTTTTATGGGCGTGCTCTCCCAGAATATTTAATATTAATATTTGTATACGGCCTCTTATTATTTATAGCCTACATTTCAAACCTTCTTGAAGGAGGAAGGTTTGCGAGAGTTTTGCCTCTTTTTTGCCCAACGTGCGCCACCTCTCTGCGGACAATGGCAAACCTCAGAGAGTAATCAAATGCCATGTAAAGCTTCTTGAGAATAAGAACATTACGTTCATCGCCGTTCAGAGTCGGCGTTAAACATGTAGGTCCCGTCCCTTTCTCGGTCAATTGTGTAAAAACTTAATAACACGCACAACACAATTGATCATAAGAAGCTAGGTCAAAGTCCTTTCAAGGGCTGAAATGGCCAGTTATATATTTTTATTTATTTGAGTCGGAAAGAAACCATTTATAATTTGCTACACCCACCCACAACGCCCACTTGGTGCAATTAATGTCTTCAAAAGGGAGATTTTAGCATTTATTTGTGACTTTTTATAGCTTATTTAATGGTTTACAATTTATTTAATAATACCTGGATGGTTTTGTCATGTTTTAATCTGAAATTAGTAAAATAAACCAAGTTTTGTTATTTAATGTCGTTAAAATGCTAATTTATTTTAATTAACCCTTATTCGGCATATACATAATTAAAGACGTCTTCCAGACTTGGCGGGAGCTTTATAAGCAATGGAACAGCAAATTTGTTACATAGAATTATTACTCACTGAGTATTAGTGCTAGGGCAAAAAATATGATACGAAAATCATCACGAAAATATTAAAAAAATTTTTAGAGTCATGACTTCGGTAACCACTAAATACAGTAGAATGCAACAACAATAAAACGTTGCATGGAATTTTAACTCTGTGACTACTGACGCAACGGTAAATTTTATAGAACGCTTGGAGTTATGCTGTCTTTGAATAGCTTTGGAAGTTAATGCCGTATAACAATGAAACTCAATATGTATGGAGTTCTTACTTGGTATATCCCTCTACTAGAAAGTAGAATATGGGAAGTAGGGTACTGGGATGGGGATTTGACAAATGGGTGTGGCTCCGATCCAAATAATTCAAGTATCCAAATAATTCAATGAAGTGTAGGAAAAACTTAAGCGTATTAAGACCGTTTAGAGTTCTGTAGATTTCGTGTTTAGCCGTTTTTGGGGGTAGCTGATTTCGAATCTGATTTCAGAATTTTAAAATTAAAGATGGTGGATAGGGTTGCCACCTACATTTTTTGTAGTTTAAAAAATTCGGTGCTGGGGTGAACACTAGGCAAAAATTGGTCGCTGAATCCGAATCCGTTGTCAGATGTTCAAAAGTATGATATTTTAACAATAGGGTTGCCACCTAATAGTATGTTGCTTTTTAAAGAGTTTTAAACATTATCTAACAGTTTAAGGGGGTCGCTGATTTCGAATCTGAAGTCAGAATTTTAAAATTCAAGATGGCTGATAGGGTTGCCACCTAATTTTTTTCATTTTTACGAATTCGATGCTGGGGCGAACACTAGGTAAAAATGGGTCGCTGAATCCGAATCCGTTGTCAGAATTTCAAAATTATGAAATTTTTAATCCTATAGGGTTGCCACCTAAACATTTGTTTTTTTTTAACTTTTAATCACTATTCTACAGTTTTAGGGGTCGCTGATTTCGAATCTGAAGTCAGAATTTTAAAATTCAAGATGGCTGATAGGGTTGCCACCTCATTTTTTTTTATTTTTACGAATTCGATGCTGGGGCGAACACCAGGTAAAAATGGGTCGCTGAATCCGAATCCGTCGTCAGAATTTCAAAATTTTTAGGTGGCAACCCTATAGGGTTAAAAATTTCATAATTTTGAAATTCTGACAACGGATTCGGATTCAGCGACCCATTTTTACCTAGTGTTCGCTCCAGCATCGAATTCGTAAAAATAAAAAAAATTAGGTGGCAACCCTATCAGCCATCTTGAATTTTAAAATTCTGACTTCAGATTCGAAATCAGCGACCCCCTAAATCTGTAGAATAGTGATTAAAAGTTTTAAAAAAGCATATTTTTAGGTGGCAACCCTATAGGGTTAAAAATTTCATAATTTTGAAATTCTGACAACGGATTCGGATTCAGCGACCCATTTTTACCTAGTGTTCGCCCCAGCATCGAATTCGTAAAAATGAAAAAAATTAGGTGGCAACCCTATCAGCCATCTTGAATTTTAAAATTCTGACTTCAGATTCGAAATCAGCGACCCCCTAAAACTGTAGAATAGTGATTAAAAGTTTTAAAAAAGCATATTTTTAGGTGGCAACCCTATAGGGTTAAAAATTTCATAATTTTGATATCCTGACAACAGATTCGGATTCAGCGACCCATTTTTACCTAGTGTTCGCCCCAGCACCGAATTCGAAAAATAAAATAAAATTAGGTGGCAGCCCTTTCAGCTATCTTTAATTTTAAAATTCTGACATCAGATTCGAAAACAGTGACCCCCTAAAACAATGTTTAAAACTCGTAAAAAATACATTATAAGGTGGCAACCCTTTTGTTAAAAATTTTATAAATTTAAAATACTGACAACGATTTCGGATTCAGCGACCTAGTTTGACCTAGTGTTCGCCCAAACATCGAATTCGTAAAAATTACATTTCTATTTGCCAATGGTAGAAATAATTACTTCGCCAAGGTTCTGTTGTGTTAGGTGTGATTGGTGCATTTTTCGCTGTTAGTAATTGTTCTGTTAAAGCAAACCGAGAACATGGTTTGATTTGAAGCTGACGAGTGCTCTGCAGTGTTCGTTTGTTATCATTCAATGACTTGGATAAGCTCTGCTTGACTAACAGAGTTCTGTCAAGCTCTGAACTCTGCACTGTTGGCTCTACTGTTGTGGAAAAAACGAGTGCATTTGTGCAGAGGTTTAGTAAACACAACATTGTTGCATGGATTAATTGTATGGAGCTAAGGCAAAGTTAATGCACCAAAGAGAAGCACAACTAATAGAGAGGCAAAACCAAAAGCAAAAACACAGAAAAGACAAAAGCAAAAGCAAAAGCAATAACAGCAACAAAACCAACAACAACAGTAAAAACGAAAGCAACAACAATAAGATCAATCACAACAACACCAACACCAACACCAGCACCAACACCAGCACCAGCACCAACACCAACACCAACACCAACACCAACAACAACACCAACAACACCAACAACACCAACAACATCAACAACAACACCAACAACACCAACAACAACAACAACAAGCTAAAAACAAAATTTGTGGCTACCCAAAAAAGTTTTTAAAACATGGTTTTTTTTTTAAATATTCAAGATTATTTATTTTGATTCAATATTTTCAATTTATTTGATTTAATTAATAATGAGATGACTAACATCATCCAAATCCATCTCAATAATAAAATGAAGCCTTCGCAATCTCAACTGAATAAATGATTTATTGCATTCAGTGCTTTTCGTCTTGTTTGTTACGATGAACGAAAGCAAGACGTGCATTGATTGCCGAGAGATGAATGTGAGTATTGACTGTTGTCATTTTTGCTTTAGTGTTGATCAAGTATAACTCTCTCACTGTTATGAATGAGAGCAAACTGTGAACACTGTAGTAAATCACACTGTGTGTAGGAAAGAATGAGTGCACTCATGCAGGGCTTTAATATATAACTGTCAAATTTTTGTATGAAACCTCGTTTGGTATCGAGGTACCCGAGGTTTCAGACAGGGTGATTACTTATCGTGCGACTTTTTCAACCTGATGATGGAGAAGATCATCCGAGCTGCTGATTTGAGACGCAGTGGCACGATATTCTACAAAAGTATTATGCTGCTGGCGTATGTTAATGATATCGATATTATTGGCCATAATACGCGCGAAGTCAGAGCAGCATTCTCCAGATTAGCGAAAGAGTCGAGTCGAATTGGTCTTGCAGTGAATGCAGATAAGACGAAAAAACCAGTGTCAACAAATAAACAGTCCCAGCGTCTTGGAAACCACGTCACTGTTGACAACATCTCCTTCGAGATTGTTAAGGACTTCGTTTACCTGGAATCCAGCGTAAGCTCTTTCAACGATGTCAGTATTGAGATAAAGCGAAGGATATCTCTTGCCAACAGGTGTTACTTTGGGCTGAGTAGGCAATTGACAAGCAGAGCCCTCTTTCGACGAACAAAACTCACGCTCTATAAGTCACTAATCATGCCCGTCCTATTCTATGCAGCACAAACCTGGACATTGATAAGTTCTGATCAAAAGACTTTGGGAGCCTTCGAGAGAAAGATCCTTCGTAAAATCTTCGGTCCAATCTGCGTCAATGGCGAGTACCGAATTCGATGGAACCACGAGCTGTATGAGCTGTACGCTGACATCGACATAGTTAAGCGCATTAAAATCGAGCGGCTCCGCTGGCATGTTGAGCGAATGGAAAACGACGCTCCAGTGAAAAAAATATTCGATTCGGTGCCCGGTGGTGGTCAACGCAGAAGAGGACGCCCACATCTTCTTTGGAAGGATCAGGTGATGGATAACCTGACCACGCTTGGTGTTTCCAACTGGCGCCAGCAAGCGCAAAACAGAAATGGCTGGTGCAATTTCTTATACGAGGCCAAAACCGACTTACGGTTGTAAGCGCCAGATAAGTAAGTAAGTAACTGCAATAAAGTGGCGTCCGTGGCGTAGTTGGTTAAAGTGCGTGGCCGCTATGTCAAAGAACATGGAGACCCAGGTTCGAACCCCAGCAGCGACAGAAAATTATTTGAATTAAAATAATTTTTCTGTACGGCCACCACCTCTCTGCAGACAATGGCAAACCTCAGAGAGTAATCAAAATTCCATGTAAAGCTTCTTGAGAACGAGAACTTTCCGTTCATCGCCGTTCGGAGTCGGCGTTAAACATGTAGGTCCGGTTCTCGGTCGATTGTGTACAAACTTAATAACACGCACAACACAATTGATCATAAGAAGCTAGGTCAAAGTCCTTTCAAGGGCTGAAATGGCCAGTTATTTATTTTTTTGTTTTAATTTTAACTGCAATAAAACGCAAATTTTAACTCTTATTTTTAACTCAAAAATAAAATTCAAATTTTAACTTATATTTTTAACCGAAAAAAATATAAGTAATATTTTAACTTTTATTTTTGACCGAAAAAATAGAAGTCATATTTTAACTTTTATTTTGGACCGAAAAAATAAATGTAAAATTTTAACTGTTATTTTTGACCGAATAAATAAAAGTCAAATTACAACTATTATTTTTGACCAAAAAACTAAAAGTCAAACTTTAACTTTTATTTTTGACCAAAAAAAAATCGGTCAAGAAATAACTATTTTTTATTGACTTTTTTGAAAAAAGTCAACAGTTACGGTCCCTGTTCTCAACTATTGGCGAGAAGAGAGGATCGTCAATCGCTTTGATTCTGTTCAAGCTCTTATACGAGTCAATAACTCAAAAGAGCGCATGTTGATAACCATAGCCGCTCTTGCGTTGCGGTGTATAAATAAATATAAATTTAACTGGCCATTTCAGCCCTTGAAAGGACTTTGACCGAACTTCTTATGATCAGATTGTGTTGTGCGTGTTATTAAATGTTTGTACACAATTGATCGAGAACTGGACCCACTAATTTTATGCCGACTCCGAACGGCTAATCTATATGTTCTCAAGAAGCTTTACATGGAATTATTTACTTTCTGAGGTTTGCCATTGTCTGCAGAGAGGTGACGGCCGAATAGAAAAATTAATTCAATTGAAAAAACTTTGTGTCAAATGGAAGTGAACCAGGGTTCTCTGGCGTATGGGTCACACATTCTACCCACTGCGCCACTTATTTCATGCAAACACCGATATGTACCGCTGAAATCGAAGCACACATCGCAGTGTTTAACATGAGTTTGATCGGCTACTGCAACATCATTGCTGTTGAAACTGAAATCGATAGTGCAGAATGCGTTGCAAGCATTAATGAGATTGAGTCATAAAGAAAACCAAGTATTCAGCCCTATTCCAGGATCCGTCGTCATAAATTTACGAACGGAAGACTACGCTACGAATACGAAAAATTTGCTATGCTAGGTTCCGAACAAAACGATTCGGAGTGTTGCCTCACTGATATTTAATTTCGAAAATTCGAAAGCGGTTGTTTTGACAGAAGACAAGAAACTTTAAAAGAAGTGATTAATTAGTGTTTAAAAAGTGTCACAAAATTATGCTTAAAAAGAAGTACTTTAAAATAAGTACTTTAAAAGAAGAACTGTAAAAGAAGTGATTAATAAAAGTGTTTAAAGCAGTGACACAAAATTGTGTTTTAGAACGAATTCCATGCAATTTCAATTTTTGCAAAGCATGAGGAGGATATGCTTCATAAAAAAGCTTTGAAAGTTTGGTGAAAAGTATTGAGAGACTACAGTGATCCTTTTAAAATGGATGACGAAATATAGGTTGTGCACGCTTCAAAGAACTTGTAAGTGTTCAACTTGGTAGATGAAAACTTGTTTTGTCAACGATCAGGCATGCCGCGAATCACCTCCAGATTGAATTATTTCCTTCCGCAACGAAGTGCCCGGTATTTAAAATCAGCATGTTGGGACACAAGTTTGGGATTGTGTTGACTTGGTGTAATTAACTTTTTCTAACGTCTCAATAAGAAGCATTTCAAAACATTTGCGGCTTGAATCAATTGATTGCGTCATGGTTTTGGTTAATTTTACTTATTTTTTTCGCTTTTCGAGTTACTTCGCACATAAACTCTTTAACAATTTTGCTTTAAAATTTCTGTTTAAAATAAATTCCGCCAATGAAAACCTGTCGTAAAAAATCCGCAAAAAGAACTGTCAAATATTGATGCGTTCGGAACGTGGAATGACAATTTTACGAATTTCGAATACGACGTAACGATTCGGATTGTAGAATACAACTTTACGAATCCGAAAGAAAATCACAGCTACGACGGATCCTGGAATAAGGCTGATTAACTGGGTGTACAAGAAATTGCAGTTTAGCGCTACAGAACTCTAGTCTATACTAAAACTCACATGTAGCAATTGAAGAGTCGACGCAAATAACGTTGTAAGCGACAGAATGATAAGTTCTCAATAATTGAAAAAAACGTTTTTAATGGCGCATTAAAGCTTTGATTTCGATTTCATTTATATGTTGTAAGAGTTTTAAGGAAATTAGTCTGTGTATACAAAAACAAAATATATCCTTTAAGAAGAATAAGAAAAAAAAATTTAGACACTTTCGTAATGGAAAAAGGTTTTATATATAAAACGCAATGGATAATAACACGTTGCGTTGTTGGCGCTTAAAACGTTTTTCCACATTACCGTTTCTGGAGCAATTTTCTTGGGTACAACTTTTCCTTTCCTTCCAGTATATGCTTCCCCACTATTTCTTAGCCTTTTACTGTTGTGATCTTTCCAATTTTCAAAATTTATCTTGCGTTTTTTACCTTGATTGCATTTTTGAATCACGCTATTTAATTCTACATTGGCCATGATGACGAGCACATGCAACGTTGTTCCACTCACTACTGACATTGGAAGCATGTCAATGTCCAAAAATTTATGGAATTTGAGAAACTATGTGCTCTCATAATAGGCTAGAGTATTTTTAACGGTATTATGCAAGAAAAACATTTTTGATTAACCTTAGACCCGTTCACATGTTTTACAACTTAATCCCGTTTATTTAGGTCATATTGACCCGTAGTGTATTTTGTATGGACATTGTCTATTTTTCAATGAGATAAAATTAAAGAAAGCTGTATATTTCATGAAATATTAATTTTAGTATATGTTTTTTTTTTAATATATGTTTGCACAAAACATTTGCACTTAACATTAGATTTATAATCGATTGATAAATTCGATTCGATTGAGCTGCATTTGATGTGCTAGGCATCGATGGATCTGGCCCATCATTATCATTGTTATCTTCCAATATATTAGGTCAAGAATGATATATTACCTATCTATCTATCATTTATCTATCATTGTTGATTTATCTATCATTCTTGATATCAGGTTCTTTGTATTTGTGAAGGTAACACGATTAACATGCACGAATATAATGCAAAGGTCAAAAAAGTTTAAAGCCACACACGGCAGACGTTTTATTATCCTTTGTTTTGATGTTACCCTTATATGCTTCGCATGTACGTCCTGGTTTCTAATCCAGCAAAAACAGTGAATGAAACAAGAGTGAACAACATTCATTTGAAATGAAAATTATTTAATTATTTTTTACCAAACTTGTGGCATTCGAAGCGATTCTGTAAGGCGTTTAATCTTCATACCAATCAAACTCAAGGCAGTCTGAATCAATTTTGACAGTCTGAATCAGAATATTTGGCAGATGTGAGATAAATATGTCTGTCAAAAATTCATGTAGCCCCAGGGGCTAGTATAAATTTGGTTAATCGGCAAAAGAATTTTTGACACAAGCAAAAATAGAAAAAAAAATTTGTTTTTAATTTTTGCTTCCGACAGCATAGCAACAGAAGTGGAAAATATTTGCTAAATACTGTTAATTTTTCATATATATTAACAATTTTTTAAAATTAAATTAAATTCTTGCGCTACTACACTACCGAAATCTAAAACGTCAAAATTTCTAGCTGTCAAAATTTCATCGTCCTTTTGGCACAGTAAAAATGGCAAATATAGGGCGACAGAAATTGTAGTCAGAAACTTCTTTTTTTTTCCACGAGTGAAAAGTTTCCGAATAGCACACGGCCTTATTAATTGTTTCGTTGGAGTGTTGCATCGCTTTTCCAATTGATTGGTAAAGCATGATATAACGCAAATACTCAAAGACAACACAAAAGAGAACACTACACATGCACAACAGATCCATATAAAAACCATGTTTTCATGCGTGTAAGTGTACAAAAATATGAAAAGTACATACGCCAACGACAGAATAATGCTATCTCTCACTTCCAATGCACTCACAGTTGCAAAAAAAATTTAGAAAGAATTGCACAACAGCAAAAAGTAGTGAAAAAAGTACTACAAAAACTGATCCTTCATACAAATCGTATGGTAGAAAATGTCGGGTCATTTTGACCCAGATAAATGCAATGCACATATGTCACATATTTGGTGCTTGTTGGTGTGCGCCTTTATTTTTATTTCAAAGAACTTCAAGCAACAATTTTTATTGAACGTAAACAACATATATTTTTTATTTACAAATTTATTTTTTACAATCTTCAAGTTTGATATCGTTTTTAATAATAATAATTTTTTGATAAATAAAAATTGACATCAACAAAAAACAACATTTTTTAAAATTCAAATTTATAAAAGTAAAGTATTTTGTTTTGTGTAAAATATGTATGTGTATCGTGTGTATGTGATATGCAGACACCACATTATTCCCCCTCATAGGTTTTTGTTGTGTTCGCTAGTAAATTTGGCTTTCTTTTTTGGCTTGTGTGTGGAAGAGAGTGTCTGTGTAGTTTCTGAATCTAAGAATGCTGGTTTAAGTCTGTCTATGTTAATTGTTATAGTAGTGTTTCCTTTTAAAATTGTGAAATATTTTGGTGTTCTGTCTACCACTTCGAAAGGGCCATCGTACGGATTTTGAAGCGTGTGTCTGATGGAATCGTTACGAATGAATACGAATTTACAACTCTTCAACGCTTGGGGTATGTACCAAAGATAACAAGATGGGAAACTTAAAAAACATAACCTCAAAAAAAGTTTGCATGTATTAGTGCGATGAAAAATCAACCCTGAATTTTACTCTTGTTCTTCATCGGCCGCAAACTCTCGAAGAAGTCACTTTGCAACCCCTGAAAATAATGCATATTATCTATTTATTATGATATAAATATTTAAGTTGAGTTGCAATAAACTGTTTGCAACCAAAACTGATTACTAAGTCCCTTTATTTTAGTTCATACATGCGTTTAAAGTTTGCCAATTTCTTCAGTTGTTGTATTTGTCAACATTTTTGAAAAATTTTTATTTTACACAAACCCCCGCTATTCTACACAAACCCCCGCTATTCGAGGTGAAATTTAAAAAAGGAACGCTCTTGTTCTTCTTCTGCATTTTTCTGCTGAAACTTCGTTTACAAACAAGAAAAATATTGCATGGATTGAGTGTTTCAATATTTAAATCTTTAAGTTATGTTACAGGAATCTGTTTAACACTCAAATAATTACATGCATTTTCTTATTTTAATCTTAATCGCCTAACAAAGTTTGCAAATTTTGCCACTTGTTGTATTTGTAAATAGCTTTTTATTTTCACCACGACCGTTTTGTAAAAGTTCTGTTATTTTTCATCCCATCAGAGTTGTCAACTATCATTGTTTTCTTTGAAAATTTGCTTGGTTGGAATAAATATTGCTTTGGTACGAACTAGCATTTGTTTTATCTATAAAATTTGTGAAACTGCTTTGATTATGTATTTGCGTAATATATTAAGTTTAAAGTCATTTCACATATTATTCCATTATTTGCCATAAATATTATTTTTCCATTTATATTCCTACGGCTCAGTCCTCAAACTAATAACTCCAATTTATATCATTACTTATCCTTTCTGAATTTTAAGGGAATATCTGTTACATTTATGGAAATATTCCGTACACTTAATTTTGACTCATATAATAATAAGAAATGATGAGCAATAATAAATGTATCTTTGGGCAAATAATAAGAAAATATTTAATTACACATGCTTTTATTATTTCAACCATGTTATTTCTTAAAATTCAGATTATGAATCAATTAAGTTTACCAGCTTATATATTTTGACTTCCTATGATCATCATTGCAGATTTATAAGAGAAATTTAGGCGTAGCTATCCTAAAAACGAAATAAAAATTAAAAACCTGATAAAAGGAAAAATTAAAAGCTATCCTAAAGAAGATAAATTGGCAACACTACTTCTAACACACGAATGGAAAAAAAACATTTCATTCATAAATTGACCCAGCTGATATTATTAACCTTTACGTTACATGCACAAATTTTTTGCTTTTCTTAAGGAAATAATTTGGGTTTTTATGTATAAAATCTTATTGAACATGAAGCTAAAGCACAAAAATAAATATTTTTAGCATATATAAGAATATTTAAAGAACTTTAGATATTCTTCTCTTTGTTATAAAGCCAATCAATAAAAAACGTGTTGGAAGGGTTAAGTAGCATAACCCGCAACTCACATATTCACCTCACTATTTGTGGTGAAATGGTTTCTCTCGTATGTGTGTTTACTTTTTGCAATTTTAAGATTCCCCACAGAAGTTTCCCATCTTGTTATCTTTGGTATGTACTCTTGATTTGATCTTATATGAAACTTGCTATCTGACTGAATGTTTTTAGTCTTCTCTTTAAGCGCTGACAAAATTTCTGATGAGCTGCCTGTTGGATCACTATGTACTACTAGCTGTCGCGGCAGTCTCAGTCCGGCGGCAGACTCTGTCCAAAAACCATTTCGGCAGGAGATGTTTTGATATCTTCCTTAACCGTGGATCTTAGACCTAACAAAACTAGGGGAATTTCTGAATACCAGTTCCTCTGGTTGTTACTTGTCATAAGTGAGGCTTTTAATTGCCTGTGAAAGCGTCCCAAAATTCCATTGGCTTGTGGATGGTATGGGGAGGTCATTATATGATGGCTACCTATGCTCTTAATAAATTGCTTAAACGTGTTGGAAGTGAATTGAGGACCGCGATCTGTAGTAATTTCGCGCGGAACACCAAAGCGTGAAATGAATTCTCTATTGAAAGTCTCTATAATTGTTTTAGTCTCTGTGTTTTTTAGTGGGTAAACCTCAGGCCAACGTGTATTTCTATCGATGGTGGTTAATAGGTATCTGTAACCATTCGATATTGGTAGTGGAACAACTAAATCGATGTATGTATATATGTTCAAAACGACCGTGTGGAATGTGTATTTTCTGAGGTTGTGTTTTGGTGTGTCGTTGTACCTTTGCTTTCTGACAGTTCATGCATTCTTGTGACCATTTATTAATGTGTGTGTTCATACTGGGCCAGAAGTAACGTTGTGTGATAAGACGTCTGGAAGCTCTTGTTCCGGGATGTGAGATGTTGTATAGCTGTTCGAATATCTTTTTACGCAAGTTCTGTGGAATGTATGGCCGTATATTGTCTGTGGACTGCGTTCTGTTTTTGAGTGGAGTGCATTTGTTAATGGTTTGTGATCCGTGTAAACTGTAAATGTATTGCCTTCTAAATGATGTCTGAAATGTTTGATTGTTAGATAGATTGCTAGTAATTCGCGGTCGAATGTACTGTATTTTGTTTCTGTTTGTGTTAATTTCTTAGAAAAGAATGCTAAAGGTTGAAGTATTCCATTGTGTTCTTGTTGTAAGACTCCGCCCACTGCGGTGTTAGATGCATCTACAGCAACAGATAGTTTTGCTTTACTATTAATGTGATTAATTAGTGTTTGCTTCGCAAAACTATCTTTTATTGTTGTAAATGCATGTAATGTTGTGTCTGTCCATTGTAAGTGTTTATCTTTGGTTTTTGATGCGCTTGTCACCATGTCATAAATGGGACCTAACATGTGTGCGAGTTTTGGAATGCACCGGTGGTAATAATTTGTCATACCTATAAATTTTTGCATCTGTTTAACTGTTATTGGTTGTGGGTAGTCTTGTATACATCGTGTTCGTTCTTCGGATGGTCTGATACCATGTTTAGAGATGTTGTAACTGAGGAAATCTATGTCGTCTACTCCAAATATACATTTATTTGGTTTGATATTTGAACCGTATTTGTCGAGTCGTTGGAAAATTTGTGTTAAGTGTTCAAAGTGTTGTTCTTCATTGTTGCTGGCCACAAGAATGTCGTCTAAATAAACGAAAATGAAGTCTAGCCCGTGTAGTACTTCATGTATGAACCTTTGGAATGTTTGCGCTGAGTTTCTCAAACCGAAAGGCATTCGGAGAAACTCAACCATTCCAAAAGGTGTAGTGATTGCTGTTTTGTGTATATCCTCAGGGGCCATGGGAATTTGGTGATAGGCCCTGACTAAATCAAGTTTTGAGTATATACAGTGGCTCCATCGCAAAATCGGACAAGAGTTTATCTAATATAAATGTAATTTTAACTTTAAAAAAGTGTTCTAAGTTTTTTTGTTTTTTCTCTTTTATTTATACTCCACATACTCACCTCTCTGAATAATAAAAAAAAAAACAACACTTTTCAGATGGTAACTGTTTATTCGCACCAAAAACAAAAATAACTCAATTTCTGGCGCTCAACGCAAAATCGGGCAAAGTAAAGTAGCGATGGTAAAAATGCCGTTATTCTGAAAATTCCTACTTCGAAACTGGTTTTTTTTTGTCACATTCGTTTGTAAATTGTATTTAGAGGCAGTCGGTATTAATGCTAAATAAAAATATTTTTAAAATGGCTCCAAATTGAAAACCAACTACTGTCGAAATAAGGCAATTAATAGTAAAATTAAATTTGGAAGGTAAAGCTGTAAGAGAAATTGCTGAATTGGTTGGAAAAAGTAATTCTACTGTCCACGACATCATCAAGAGGTTCCGTGATGAGTTTAGACTGGCCAATAAAAGCAAAGAAGGTTATGGCAAGATATTAAATGAGTGAGAAGAGCGATCAATATTGAAAGAAATCAAACAAGATCCTTTTAAAACCGCAAAAGAACTCAAAATATCTCTAAAAACTCGCACTGGAAAAGATGTTTGCCTAAATACTGTTCGCAATACTTTACATAAATTCGATTACTATGGGCGAGTTGCCAGAAAAAAGCCTTTTATAAGCCTTAAAAATAAAAATAATAGAATAAAATATGCTAAGGATTATTTACTTAAAACCGAAGATTTTTGGAATCAGGTAATTTAATGGTAAATCATCTTATTGTACATTGATGATTTGATTATTTTAAAGTTTTGTTCACTGACGAAAGCAAATTTAATTTGCATGGGTCAGATGGCAAGATGTTTGTGTGGCGTAAACGAAATAAAGAATTTCATCACCAAAATACAAAAGCCACAGAAAAGCATGGAGGAGGCTCTGTTATGGTTTGGGGCTGTATGTTGAGTGCCGGGGTAGCAAATTTGCATTTTATTGATAGTAAAATGGATAAATTTGTCTACCTCAAAAATTTTTGAAAAAAATGTAAAGCAAAGTGCAGAGAAATTGGGTATCGCAAACAACTTTGCCTTTTACCAAGACAACGATCCCAAACACACATCAGGCGTTGCAAAACTTTGGTTGATCCTTAACTGCCCCAAACTTATACAAACACCTGCACAGAGCCCAGACCTTAATGTAATTGAACATCTTTGGGAGGAATTAGCAAATTTAATTGAATACATTACAATTTAATACATTAGTTCAGGTAAAAGAGGCTTTATTAGAAGAATGGAACTTTATAGAGCCGGAAGTATGCCAAAACTTGGTAAAATCAATTCCAAAGCGCTTACAGGCCGTTTTGAACAACGAAGGATACGCAACTAAATATTAATTGTTAGGTATTTGCATTTTTAGCATTGCTTCTTTACTGTGTCCGATTTTGCGATGAGCGCAAGAAATTGAGTTATTTTTGTTTTTTGGTTTTAATAAACAGTTATCGTTGGAAAAGTTGTTGTTGTTTTTTTTATTCAGAGAGGTAAGTATGTGAAGTGCTAAAATAAGCAAAAAACAAAAAAATTTAGAACATTATTTAAAAGTTTAGAGCTCATTAATATCAGACAAGCTCTTGTCCGATTTTGCGATGGAGCCACTGTATGTGCATTGTGTAAGTTGATCGAGAAATCGTGTATATGTGGTAACGGGTAGCGGTCTGGTACTGTTATTGTGTTCAGTCTTCTGTAGTCTCCGTGGAGAAGATGTTTTTGAGTTCGACGGTCTACAAATGCCAGATTTAACTAAAAAGTCGAATTCATGTTTAGCTATTTTCAATTTTGGCAAGTCTAGACGTCGCAGTTTTGTAAATGGTAACTGTCCTTCAGTGAAAATGTGATGTACTGTTTGGTGTTTGACAGGTGCAGTGTAGTCGGGTTCTGTTATTAGTGATGGAAATCTTTTTAGTAGTTCTGTGTATTTGTTGTCGACTGAAAATAGTTTTGTTAACGTGGTTTCAGTAAATGCTGAGATAGTGTTGACTGATAAGTTTGTTAATGGGTCGATGAGTCGTTTACGTTTTAGATCTATTAGTAGTCCGTATTTTGTTAAAAAGTCTGCACCTAAAATTGGCCTGGAAATGTCAGCTATGATGAAAGTAAAAGGTAATTCACGTCGTAATTTTAAGTGAAGTGTAAGTAGTTTTTTTTCCGAAAGTCGAAATAGAAGTGCCATTGGCCGCTGTTAAAGTGAGATCTGATTTCTGTTTTGAAATTTTGAATTTGGAGGAAGGGAGTACTGAAACTTCTGCTCCGCTGTCTACTAAAAAGTTCAATTTATTTGTCGGGTCGTAAATAAAGAGACGACGCACAGTGTTGCGAGCCCATACAAAAGTTGGACAAAAATAGAAGGAGTCGTCCGATTTGGATGAAGTTTGGAGTGGTGAATTATTTAAGGTCGCTGATATCAAATATGAAAAAAATTTTAAAAAAATTAATTCCATCATGTCTAAATTAAGGTTATAAATTTCAATTTTTGAGATTTTTAAGTTTTTTAAAAAATTATTACCATATTTAAAATTCTTAAATTTACAATTTTTTTAATTTTGGTTTAATATATGATTTATGAAATATGTAATATAGTTTAAAAGATATAAATATTTTTGTAAGAGTATTTTTGTACTAAACTATGCTGGAAAAACTTATATATTTTTAATACATTGACGTTTTCTTCTTTTTGAAAGATATTCGCTTTGAATAATAAAATGCAAATATTAATTTTACTAATAATTATTTAATATTTTCTTTATGTACATTATTTTAATTAAAAAAGTGCTAATCTTTATCTTTATTTTCATTATAAATATACAAATTGATGTTAGAATCTTCCCCAATTATCTTTTTATTATATTTACTTTTTCTTTGAGAAGATAAAAGAGGGTCTGATGAGATTACCAAATAGGTCATAAGATCTGTATTGGAATTTTCTCTTGAGCACTTCCGCGTGTGATTAAGACGAGTATATCGAATATTTTTGTGGCTTCCTTCTAAAGCTTCTTCAGATAAAGTTCCTGCGAAAATAATTATTGTGAAAAAATATATCTTAGATCGAATTACTTCAAACTACAATATTAAAAGTTTAGTCACCTATTGGTAAATCGAAACATTTTACTACTTCGCATCCATGTACTAAAACTTTGTGTACAGAGCAAGGCATATAATACCAATTGTAGCACTCTATGTACAAGTTCCTCGTTTTTCTCAGCAGCTTACTAAATTCATCAATTTTAATGATTTTGCCACATGAGAGGATTCTTAACACTAATGCAAAGTTGTATATAAGATCTTTGTTAAGTCCTGTGATTTCTGCAGATACTTCATAGTTTAAAAAAAACTTCCTAGCCGTATTTCCGTCGTTTGTGGTGCCATAACCTGTTTTTACATAATCCACTAGCAGGCCCAGTCTCTCTCTAAACTCTCTTTGTATTCGTGTTTTAGTTTCAGCAAAAACCGTTTTATGTTCTGCTCTTACTTGCCAGTTTTTAAATGCCAATCGATAGGCTATATGCAGTAAACATTCAAAAAAACCTTATCCAACAATGTAGTGTTGAAAGTCCATACTCATAATGATTTATATTTGGAGTTTTAACCAAATCAATTCGATTCATTTCAATAGGACTTGCTTTGCATATAAAACATCTACTTGTTGAATTGGTTTCAGTTAGAATATTTGCAATGGCACCATCTATCATTGTACAGTGCATTATGTATGAGACCTCAATAGGTCTTCCATCAAGATCGATTATGTCGCATTCTAACTCATTTATCTGGTTTTTCATAGCAGCATTTTCTCCAATAATAATATTTTTATTTTCTTTTGCCATGATAAATTTCACAGGTCTACAGAAAAGAGTGGAAGAGCATTTTTCATTGACCCAAATTTAATTTCTGGATGTTGAGTCAATTAATCTAAAGTAATAAAAATGTTTTTTTACTATATAAAATTATACAAAGGTTACTCACTTTATTGGAACAAAAGCAATTAAAAATAAGAACTCATCGTTGAACTCGCTTGAAGAAAAACTCTGCTTATACCGATTATGGCCAGAACGTCCATCCATACCCCACTTGCAGATAAGTGTAACTTTGTTTTGGAGTAAATTAGGTTTACATAAACTCAAAACGCTTTCTGCTGTCTTTCGCATTAAAGGTTTTAAAGGAACTTCAGCAGAATTTTCTGAAGCTATTACTGGCGGTACTAACGTTTTTTTTAGGTTCTGTATAGCATAATAACTAGGAAAGCAATTTTCATGCAATTTGTTCACTGTTTTTCGCAAAATATTGTACTTTTCTACAGAAAGGTCCAAATCCATATACAGCGTTAATGCCTCCATTGGTGACAAACTTTTTTTTTTCTAGGCTCATTTTCAGGATTGCTATTTGTTTTAGCAAATTGGGAAGCAAAATCTAACTCTTCCGCAGAATATTCACCAGCTATATCAGCTATTCTCTTTTTTTTTTTGTTTTTTCTGATGCCAAGTGAAATTGCATTTGAGGCCTTCCGCGACTTGTGCTAGATTGCTAAATTATAGATTAATTTTAACTTTTTATATTAAAAATATTTTATTTTCTTTAAAGCTGTTTACTTACATCATCTGGATGTGGAAATTCGAAAGCTTTGAGATTTAGCCAATTCGAATTTCTTTTTAAAAAATATTCTTTTTTGTAACCACACTCAATCCACTTTCTTTGAAGTTTTTGACAAAAAAGGCGTACTTTTTGTTTTACTTGATTTTCATCAAATACTCTTTCATCAATTTTTTCTTTAACAAAAGCTACGATGAAAGATATTTTATCTCGTGGTCCAGCACTAATCCAACTATTAAATAAATCGGAATTATTAAAAATATGACATTTTTACTACAAATCTCGCGTTAAACTTTTATGTAAAATGTTTAATTAAAAACGGTAAATGCATTGTGGGTGGCAATAGTAATCATAGGTGTAAAAAATAAAAAATAAATAACTGGCCATTTCAGCCCTTGAAAGGACTTTGACCTAGCTTCTTATGATCAATTGTGTTGTGCGTGTTATTAAGTTTGTACACAATTGACCGAGAACCGGACCTACATGCTTAACGCCGACTCCGAACGGCGATGAACGGAAAGTTCTCGTTCTCAAGAAGCTTTACATGGCATTTTGATTACTCTCTGAGGTTTGCCATTGTCTGCAGAGAGGTGGCGGCCGTACAGAAAAATTATTTTAATTCAAATAATTTTCTGTCGCTGCTGGGTTTCGAACCTGGGTTTCCAAAGTTCTTTGACATAGCGGCCACGCACTTTAACCAACTACGCCACGGACGCCACGATCATAGGTGTACTCTACTTAAAAAAAAATTTACGTAATTTCCAGTAATTGCCTAAAAAACTATTACGTTAATATATGTTTGCAAAAGAAATATATATATTTCCGAAAAATACAATTAATTAAATATGAATCTTTTATTTTTTAGTTAATTAGTGCCCAATAATTATTGCAAGATCTTTAAAGCCCTTCTTTAACTTGTAGGGTACAAATTTTTAAAATTGTTCGCTTATTTCTAAAATGAATTAAGTTTTTTTTCCGGTATGATATATTTCTTGTATATATTAAAATACATATTATTCAAAAAATGTCCTATAATATAAAAAAAAACATCTAAAAAACAGACTTAGATCATTTTTTAATAAAATAGATAAGAAACATGTTTGTTTACATTTGTATTGCTGTTAAAACAATAACAATTTTTCGAAAAATTATGAAAAATTGCATTTTGGACCATTTTTAAAAATACGATTACTCAAAGAATCGGACGTATTCGGAAAAGTTTTTTATAGATTCTAAAAGATAATAAGCCACACTTACAATGTTTGTTGGTTTCAAAGGTGATCTCAGCGGAACTTGGAAGAAGCTGACTAATAAATTTAACAAAATTTTTTATTTTTCCATAGTTTTATCAATTTTTGAAATTTTTGAAAAAATTCAATTTAACTTTTTTCTTCCCAATAACAAAAACCTTATTTTTTACTATAAATTAACTTTAAATGAAAATTAAAAATATTAAAATATCTTGAAAAATGAGTTAACCAAAACAAATTTGCCTAAGTGCTCGGAAACGAAAATTGTACCATAAAAAAACTATGAAATTGTATTGACTTTAAACAGGTGTAGCGTCTCCAAAAATTATTTAATGGAACTAAAAATTTAAATTCTTCTTAATTGGAGTATTTCCTTTACAACGATACCCATTTTGTATGATTTGATGAAAAAAAATTTTTGATTTTTGTCCACTAGACGCAACACTGTGCGACGTGTCGGTGTGACAGGTCCATTGTCAGTCGTCGCGACAATGGAGTCATTTAGTTTGTTGTGTTATATTGTGTTGAGTTGTGTTGTGTTGTGTTGTGTTGTCGTTTTGCGCATATGCACACGGTTGTTCGCATTTACGTGCTTCTCTACCGAATTTGTAGTGGTATCGGCATAACCAGTTTGGTCTACGTGTGCGTGATGTCTGTCTTGAGTTTGGCCTATGTCTCGCTGGTGACCGTGATCTGAAATTCTTTTGTGATTTAAGGGCCTCAACTTCTAGTGACAATTTGTTAAAAGCGGTTAATATGTTCGTCGTAGATACCGCTAGCTTTTGTACCATACTCGCTATTTCGTTAGTATTGGAACCATGGCTTGTTTGTAAAACTGAAACTTCATTCTCACTTATGACTTCCCATAGCTTGTCGGCCATTTTCAAAAGCTCCTCTAGCTCAGTATGGCCTGACCCGGTTAAAGCTATGTTCAGTGCTTTAGGAAGTTTCCTTAGCCAAAGCTTTTGAAGAAAGTCCGGGTCTACCGCGGAACCAGCCAATAGCAATAGTGATCTATAGTATTGGGAAGGTTTCCTATCTCCCATCTCTGTGTCAACTAGTATTTTATCAATACGTTTATTTTCGCTAAGAGAGTGGCGTTCAATCAGTATTTTCTTCAAGTTTTCGTATAGATTGCTTGAAGAAGGTTTCTGAATAAAATCGAGTACCGTCATGATTACTTCGTGCGGGAGAGCTGTAATTAGGTATTCATATTTTGTTTTATCCACCGTAATGGATCTAGACTGAAATTGGACTTCGGCATGTATAAACCACGTCTCTGGACAACTAGTCCAAAACTGGGGTAGTTTTACCGATATCGCGTGAATTTGCGTACGTTCGGACCTTTCGAATGGGTTGGTCAGATCGGACTCTAAATCTATTAGCCCATTTCCGTGTTGAGAGGGTTGAGGTGAGAGTGAGAGGGGGTGAGTGGGGTGAGGTGGGAGTGAGAGGGGGTGAGTGGGGTGAGGTGGGAGTGAGAGGGGGTGAGGTGGGAGTGAGAGGGGGTGAGTGGGGTTAGGTGGGAGTGAGAGAGGGTGTGTGGGGTGAGGGGGTGTGTGCCTAATACTCATTGTTTTTTTAATGTTAAGGTTATAGTAAAATAATTATATAATTTAAGTGTTCCTATAAGTGTACCTAGTTGTGGTGCAGTGCCTACGGAGTAAAACGATCGGTTTCTTCCGACCCGATCGTTTGCCAACCGTGTAAGAAGCTAAGTGTGTAGTGTAGTGTATATATCCGTTTGTTCCTGTTGTTGTTGTTGCTCTTGTTGTTATTCTTGATGTTGTTGCTGTGGTTTTTGTTGCTGTTGTTATTGTTGTTAATTCTGCTGTTGTTGCAGTTTTAAATGTTACTGCTGCTGTTACTTTTCTGTTGTTGTTGTTGTTGTTGTTGTTGTTGTTGTTGTTGTTGTTGTTGTTGTTGTTGTTGTTGTTGTTGTTGTTGTTGTTGTTGTTGTTGTTGTTGTTGTTGTTGTTGTTGTTGTTGTTGTTGTTGTTGTTGTTGTTGTTGTTGTTGTTGTTGTTGTTGTTGTTGTTGTTGTTGTTGTTGTTGTTGTTGTTGTTGTTGTTGTTGCTAATGTTGCTGCTGCCTGCGTCACCTTACCGGCAGGTGTAGGGTTTTGATCGTTGTTGTTGCGGCACTGAATTATGCACTGTACGTGTAGTTAAGGGAGCACTTGAAGTAGGTGTATTGTTAACTGGAAATGTTGCGCTGGTCAATGATGTTATTACAATGGTAGTGAGAAGAAGACGATGATGACGATGACGAAGAAGTGCGTGAGGCAGTAGAGCTATTTGCGATGCCTGAGCACTGATTGTGATTGATTGCAGAATTTGTCCGTTTGTTTTTAATTGTTTTGTTTGCCTGCTGCATAAACTATTCATTGTCCGGTGGTAGGTAGGATCGCCAGTTTGGTGCTTGTTGGTGTGCGCCTTTATTTTTATTTCAAAGAACTTCAAGCAACAATTTTTATTGAACGTAAACAACATATATTTTTTATTTACAAATTTATTTTTTACAATCTTCAAGTTTGATATCGTTTTTAATAATAAATTTTTTGATAAATAAAAATTGACATCAACAAAAAACAACATTTTTTAAATTCAAATTTATAAGAGTAAAGTATTTTGTTTTGTGTAAAATATGTATGTGTATCGTGTGTATGTGATATGCAGACACCACACATATGTAGAATTTTTTCACTCTGGTTGCAAAGGTAAAAGTTCAACAAATAAAATGACAATTTTTTTTTAATTTTTGATTTTTAATATGTTTTTATGCAAATGAAAAGTGCCTCGGGACAATATGACCCGATAAACGGGTTTAAGGTTAATATGTTACTTACAACGTCATTCGCTTCGACTCTTCAATTGATGAAGCATGTTCCCCGTAAGCTTCTTGCAGCATTCGATGGTCTTCAGCTGCTGTTTTCTTCAAATGAAAGCAGAAAAGTAAACTTCCCACAAAATGTGTTTTTTTACCACAAAAGTTGTCATATTCGAAGCACACAAAAACTATGTTGTTTACACTTCAGCGAAATGACACAAACTAAAGAAGAAAGCCTAAGGAGGCTTCAAAATTAAGTTGGTGGCAACATTGTCCGATTCGACAATACTTTGAAAAATGAATTTCTAACAAATGTTTCACAGTAAAGCGTCAAGATTGAAAATAAAAATCCTTTGAAAGTTTCTTGTACACCAAATACAATATTTACGGTAAAACTTTGGAGAAATGGCAGTGTGACCATCTTCCTACCTTGAACAATATTGCTTTACTAAAAATTGTATGTAATAGTTCTTAAAATTTTATCATTTGTTCTTAAAAAATTTGTTTTATTAATTCCTGAAAGTTTGTTGGGTATTTTCCATTTCTGCTTCTTTACAATTTTTATTTAAGTGCCACGCCCTTTCTATAATCCCGCCCACTTCATTTACCGTACTTTATAATGATTCTACCTAGCCCTGTGCCAAATTTCAGTTCCCAAGTATCAATATTAACCGATATATAGTACTTTCCTTAAAGTACCACACCCTATGTGCAATCCCGCCCACTTTTGTAATGATTCTATCTACCCACCTACTTGCATACCAATCTACCCACCATTAGTACCCTAGTGTCAATACTAACTGAGATATAGTATTTTTATAATATTTCCATACCCCTTTGTTGAATAACGCCCTCTTTTTTGACCGTAATTTGTAGTAACTGTGCCTACCCATGTACTAAATTTCAGCACCCTAGTGTCAATATTTTTCGATATATAGTGTGTTTCTAATATTGCCACACCCCTTTGTCGAATAACGCTCACTTTCATTACAGTAATTTTTAAAAATTGGGTCTACCCCTGTACTAAATTCAGTCCCCTAGTGTTAATACTTTTCGAGATAGTGTTTTTCTATGAGCACACCCCCTTGTCAAATTGACCGTTATTTATAATAATTCTGCATACCCCGGTATTTTTACTGTAACTTTCAGTACCCTAGTGTCACTATTAACTGAAATACAGTGTTTTTCTAATAGTGACACGCCCTTTTGTCGAATATCGCCCACTTTTTTAAAAAAGGAACTCCACGTTCATAATATGTACCTGTTGACAAAAAATTACGGAAATCAGGCAAGTACTTTAGGAGTTATCGATGTACATACATTTGAATTATTATTATTAGAAAAAATTTTAATTGTACATTAAGACAGATAAAAGATATAGTACATCAAAGGTGGAAAATCAAGTTAATAGATATTTACTTCAATGACTAACATTTATCTTAAAATTATGTAAATAAAATATTATATTTAAATATTGATATATAAGCTATTAGGTAATGAAGTTTAAAGATTTTATTTAGATAGATTAAAAGAAGAAAGGAAACAAAAGTTTTTAAGCAGAGAAAAATGTAATTGATATAGAAAAGAAAATAGAATAGAAAATTAAATTAAATCAATAACACTGAGTTACAAAATGACACTTTATAAAAGGTGCAGAGTTCTCGATAGTCAATCCCGAATGCATTTTGGCTGTTGATTTCAAATATGGACTACGTTTTTCTCCATCAGCTCGAGTTTTCGAGTTATAGGCAAAAACATGAAAATCAGTTAATTTTCTGATAATTTTGGTATATCGATAACATTGACCTACCGATTTGTATAACGATGACGAATTACAATGAAGAAATATTAGACCTTTCAATTTTTGCACATAAAATTACAATATCTTTGACGGTTTTGAAGATATCGACGTTCAAAGTGGAAAAAATTTCACAATTTTACGTAGGCTGCGCTTTTGAAATCCTGTATCTTTAATATTTTTCAACGGATTTGCAAAAACTTTTTTTTACTTGATAGAAAATCTCTCAAATTTTAATTAACATCTTTGTTTTCTTTTATTATCCCATTTATTTATTTTTGATTCTCTTTCAATTTCTCATATTCGGTTTTTGGACTTTGCCCCCTCAAGTCCATCTGCAACGAAATACAGTGGCGCGTATATCTAAGATGAATTAAAGACAAAAACCGCAAAATCGCACCTCTATCTTTTTTTACTCAGTTTTTAATAAATAAAAGATCACTTTTTGAAAGTTTATGCAAACTAAAAAAAGTTATTTTTCCTCTTCACTGATGAAATTTTCAGATTTTTTAATAATTTTTAGAAAAATTATATTTTTCAAACTAATTTTATATCTGATCTAATTGAACGATTTTTTAAAAAGAAATACCATCAAAACCATTAGATTCTATATTTTTCAAAAATATACAAATTTATATACTCGTTCGAGAGTTATATTTTATCTGTAGAAGGTATATGCAAAGACGAAAATTAGTAAATTCACAGAAAAAATAATCAACTTTCAACTCATGCTGTGAGTTAAAATCTTGACGTATTTTCAAAATTCTCTTAGTTCAAGAATCATCTTTCGATTGATATATCACGCATTCCGTGTTGCGTACGGGGACATTTTTCAGTACTTTAAAGTATGTTTTAATGCATTTTAATGATAAAACGAATTAACATTTTTTTTCTTGTATCCAGTTCTCTTCAGTATATGTGTATTTTTTAATTGAAATTTGGTTTAAGCGATTTATTAAAACAATAACTTAAATATAAAGTATCTACTAGGTTGCGTACGGAGGACACTAAAAATACCGTAGTTTTTGTTAATTTTAAAACTAACAGTAGATCAGCGAAATGTGCTGAAATTTCAAGAAACATTTTATTTGTATAAAAAGTGTAAATAGTACAAAATTCAATGGCCCTTAGTAATAAACGAATTCTAACTCGAATCTTTCTTAAAGTCGACTTTAGTATTTATTCGGTAGTAATAATAAAAAATAAGTTTAAAAATTCACTTCTAAAATAGCAAACTGCTAGTTGTGATTTCCGCGTTTTAAGTCGAATTTAAAGTGTCAAATACAATAATTACAAGCAAAAATGGAGGATGAAAGAATATTTCGGGATTTTGAAATAATTAATGATACCACAAATAGCAGGGCAAAAAAAAAAAATTATAAAAGGCGTTTAAATGCATTTGAATTCTACAATGAGACGGAATTTAAAAAAAACTATAGGTTAAGCACAATATTAAATTACTTACAATTTAGGCTAATAAATTCATTTTCAGATTTGATAAAGAAACTGCTCGTTTTATCATAGATTTGATCAAAGATGACATCAAACTTTCAAGTAACAGAGGATCCTCTATTCCACCATCTGAAATGGTTTGCATTACACTGCGACATCTTGGTAAGGGAAGCTATCAACTAGATACTGGTAAGATTGAAGTTTATTTGCCAATTTGCTGATTGCCAATTGCAATTTTTTTAGCTGACATACACGGAGTTAGCCAAAAAACAGTCAGCACAGTGTTTCGGAAAGTGGTTAACGCACTGGCTTCAAAACTTCCACAGTTCGTATATTTTAAGAATACGAATCAGGGTTTGAGGGCGGTTAAAAGAGGGTTTTTAGAAAAGTTTGGCTTCCCTCAATGCTTGGGTGCTATTGACTGTTCCCACTTTAAGATCAAAAACCCTGGCGGAGAACTTGGAGGACGGTACCGTTGTAGGAAAAGTTTCTATTCCCTTAACGTACAGATGCTTGTCGATTCCAATCACCGAATTCTGGACATTGTTGCTCGTTGGAGAGGAAGTGTACATGATTCACGAATTTACAATTCTTCTTCTTTAAAAACAAGGCTTCAACGAATGAACCGCATGGGAGGCATAATACTTGGTGATGGTGGGTATACGCAGAGCAACATAATGATGACTCCATTTCGAGCTGGAGTAACTCTAACACCAGCTGAAAAAAGATATCTACGACATCATATTCTGGCAAGAGGGATAGTCGAAAGGACTTTTGGCCAAATAAAAAATTGTTTCAGATGTTGCTTGAACGGTATACATTGCAATTTAGAAACAGCAAAAAATGCTGTGGTTGTAATCGCAGTTCTTTGGAACATTGCAAAAGAAAGAGGCTGTCCCTTAACAGACGAAACTTCTGAAAATCGTAAGTAACTTTAAAGCTATAAATATAAATATTTAAGAAAGTGATTTTTTCCTGTAGATGAAGAATCCACAAACGAATACAATTCTTACGCAGCAGAAAGAAATATCACTGAAAGAGGACGGCAATTTAGAAGCATGTTTATAGCCACTTATTTTACTAATAACAATAACTAAATGAAATCATCTTATCATCTTATCTCATTTCCAAATCCTGTGTTTCATATATCTGGGGGTTACTCTGTAGTTCGACTCGGAAGACGATTCTACTCGAACGCTAAATTCGAGTAGAAAGATAATCGGTACTCACTACTTCACTCGAATCAGCGTTCGAACATATTTTAAGAAAGTAGGCAGCACTGCTGCCATATGTGAGAAAACTGTCAAAAAAATATACACATAAATAAAGAAAAAGGCTATTTCAATTTATTTAAACTTATAATAAACTTATAAAAGAACAGTGTAATAATGGATTCCGTCGCATTGTGGTATGTTGAAAATGAAGAAGTGGAAAGAGTTCAATTAAGAACTATTAGGGATAAGTCCGATGTTCTTTCTCTAAACGATAAAAGGTAAGGGAGTGCTTACCGTAAGTTTTTTTTCATCAATATTTTTCGATTATCTTTAATAGCTTTGTGCAAAATTTCCGGCTTAGTAAGGATGCATTTTTATATGTGCTAAGCAGCATAGCACCCGAACTATCCACGCCAAAAAAGTCGACAGCAATTCAACCGATAATAAAGTTGTCCGCAGCTCTTAAGCTGCTTAGTCAAGGAGGGTATCAACATCAAATCGGTCAAGATCACCACATAGGGATGTCTCAACAGTCCATGTCACGCTGTTTGGTAGAAGTCTGTAAAGCTATGGAAAAAACATTATGTCCGAAGCACATCAAATTTCGAATGTCTACAGCGGAAGAGAAGCAAGCGAAAAGGCACTTCTTTCAAAAATGTGGAATTCCAGGCGTGATTTATGCAGTAGATGGAACTCACATCCAGATGATTAGACCAGCCACAAAAGAACACCTTTTTTCAATAGGAAGCTCAAGCAGAGCATGAATGCCATGGTTGTAAGTACTTGCTTGACAAAAATTGTGTTAATCACTCATTACCTTTTTTATAAGATGTGCGATCAAACATGGTGATAAGAGCGGTCGACTGCCGATACGGTGGGGCATGCCACGACTCACACATCTGGAATTTATCCAATGAGAGATCACATTTAAAAACCCGTTTTGAAAATGGAGAGCGAGGCACATGGATTCTTGGTAAGCATCCGTTTTAAGCCTTGATTATATATATATATATTTAAATGTATTTTATTTTATTTCTTTAAGGCGACTCCGGATACCCTTTAGAGCCTTGGATACTGACTCCTTACCGGAACGCTGCTGAAAATTCTGCAGAATCGTTGTTTAACGATCGACATGCGAAAGGAAGGGCGGTAATTGAACGAGTTTTTGGAGTTTTAAAAGGACGGTTTCGGTGTTTGTTGGCAGCCAGAGAACTTCACTATTCGCCGGAGAAAGTTTCTTGCATAACAAACGTTTGCTGCACCTTGCACAACATATGCTTGCTCTACAATGTGGAGGTACCTCCCTTAGAAGCCACTGAAACAAGTGATGATGGTTTGCATTTTCCCACAAGTGAAATAAGCAACAATATCACAAACACTGCCAGAAACTTACGCGACGAAATAAAAAATAGTTTAATAATTAATAGATAAATATAAATATTTCATTATAACATTTTAATTTGTATTTAATACACATTTAATATAAATGTAAAAACAAATAATACAAAAACAAATAATACAAAAACAAATAATACAAAAACAAAAATAAGGCATTTCATGTGGTAAATAAATAAAAATTATTATTAACTAAACTACATAGTCTCATTTGATGTTATCACTGTTCACCTTTTAATACTTTAAAGCAATCTGAAAATCACAGATCATCGCAGGGTTTGTAATTTGTATTCTGAAATTCTCTTTTTTAGTTCAAGTTTTTCCATACTTAATTTTCTCTTCTCAATTTCTTTTTAAATTCAAACTTTTCTTTGGATAAGGCAAAATTTTTTTCTTTTAACTCATAGTTTTTCCGAGCATATCTACTCAAACTTTTCAAATTTTCGCAAACTTGATTAAGTTTTTCTACGGAATTTTGGTATATTAATTGATTTTGCACTTGTAATTTCAAAAGATTTTCTTGTCCATTAGGCAATGCCGATGGACGCATAGTGGTTCTTGCAGAAACAGCAGGAACACTTAAGGTGCTGTTAATTTCATAGTTTTGCGCATTTACTTCTTCTATTGCATTTCCGCTATTCTTGTCGAGAACGTTAACAGACGAAGTCAGTACAGAGATGGAGTCATCAAAAGCATTGGCTCCAAAACACGTTGTTCCAGGTGTCCCATTTATAGCGTCTTCCATGCTCATCAGTGCAACCACTTTCTCTTCCGTGTTCGTTAGAGAACATAGTTTTGAGGGCCCACCACCAGTGCCTGACATGTTCAGTCTATTTTTTCGCAACTTGGATTTGATATGGTTTTTGTAATCAACCCAAATCTGTTAATGTTAAATGCCATTAATATAAAAATTTAACAAAACAAGATAAGATATACTACTTTTTTCCACTCGACAAAGGTGCGAGTAGGAGGTCCGTTAAGATTAAGCTCTTCTGCTAATCTTTTCCAAAGGTGGTCAGAGGTTTGCTTCGCAGCTACACCTCTTACTGGACCTTTAGACAAATCCGTATGCTGCTCCATGAAGTCAACCAACACTTCGAATTGACGCGGCTTTGTATTTGGTTGCTTTACTTTCAGCGACCTAAAAGAAGTTTTACAATACAAACAAAAATACATTTATATTTAATTAAAAAGATGTTTCAATTGCTTTTTGTTTCTTGAAAACTTACATTTTTACGGAACTTCCGAATGCGTTCTTGCTGTCGAATAGATTTTCTTTTATTTTAATTAATTCGACAGTTGTCATCGAACAACGGAGTACAAACATTTCCGAATGTCAGAAGAGGGAAAAAAGAAATCCGAGTGTCAAGTATGTAACATTCGAGACTCGAACTACAGAGTGTCAAACGTTCGAGCTCGAACAAATCTGCGTTCGAGTAGAACTACAGAGAAACCCTCCTGATTTTGACTTCAATCAGGCAGTAATTTTGTTTATTTCAAAATAAAAGACAGTCATTTAATTGCATATAGAAAACTTATAATTATTTGTACTTTTGGTTGCTTGTATTGAATAATTTACATAACTTTTTTATTACTTTGTTTGTTCGTCGAAAATTTGCATATTAATCAATTCAAATTTTTTATTTTTTATTTCTTTTTCAATTTCAAATAATACTTTTTGATGTTCAATTTCCATTTCTATTTATATATGTAAGTCTCTTCTTTAAAACATCTGCAGAACTCACAGCTATTTTTTGATTGCCTTGTTTTGATGCAGATTTTCGACAAACCGCTTTGCCGCTACTAGATGCCCCAGCACCACAGTCGCTGACACTACCATCGCAAAAAGTACTATCATCCTCAACAGATGCACCACCGACTATTACACTTCGATCATAAGCACTTTTTTCACCGGCACTTATAGTTGCAACATTTTGTCCACCAGTACTTCTACCCAAGGCACCTCCGCTGCTGATAGCTTCATCCATAGCAGCACCATTTCTTGCAGCAACACCTCTACCTGCTCCAGTGCTACCTTTTACAGCGGCACCATAATGTGCATCGCTATCAAACTCAGCCATGTCTTCCTCAAAGTCCATCGGTAGCAACTCTTGAATTGCATAATCCAGTTCATCGGGTTCTTTTGGCTCCTTGCCGCCACCAGTTGCGTTGACCTCTCTTTTAAAATTTAAAATATTTGAACGCGCTGACGTCTTCATCCTCGTCCATTGTGCCTTTAACTTTGGTATGGTTGCAAAGACTCCATTTCTTTCCATTTCTTCAGAAATTTCCTTCCAGGCATTATTTTTCTTTACAATCATGTTTGTGTTGTTGGTTTTAGAGTCCACTATGTGGACGTATGGTGTAAGAACCTCTTTGAGAAATTCCTTCTCTTCCCATGTCCAATTTCGATCTCGTCCACGTTTCTATAAAATTATAATTAAATAAACAAAAGTTAAGCAAAAAATAATAAGAAACTTACGTTTGAATTGTTCTTTTCCATTTTTAATTATGTCAGCTGTCAAAGGGATGTGTTCAATCACACTGCTCCTGAAGTAACTTCAAGTTGACCTAAAATGGCAACGTTAACTGAATGTCTCCAAGTGTTTGTAATGTTTTTCTGATGAAATATCATTTTGAATTAAAATCCCAGCTGATTTCTTTTTGAAAATATCTCAATTTTTGCATTTTAACGTGATTGAACCACCTTGTACATTAGACAGCGCAATATATTCAAATATAAAAGTGTTTATATATGTATGTATGTATGTATATATATATATATATATCATATACCTACGTGTGTGTGTGTGTGTAAAATATTGAGAATCGGGATATTGTTTCCACACCATCTACTGAGATAAATATCGTGGCGCGTTTTTTTTTTTTAAAGTGGTATCCCCTGTAGGCCTATTCCACTATCCCCACCTATCATAAAATTCAAGCTAGTGCTGGAGACTGTAGACGTCCTCAACGACCTGGCTGCGCAAAACAATAAAGTTACTCTACAGTGGATTCCTGCCCACTGTGGTTTTGACGGGAATGAAAGAGCAGACTCCCTGGCCAAACAGGGAGCATCATCACCACTCACAGGACCGGAACCGTTCTGTGGGGTTGGTAAGAATCTGTTCAAGCAACACGTCAATAAAACCTCATTCCGCGAATCTCAAGACATCTGGAAGAACTGCTTAGGACAGATATGCACTAAGCAAATATTCCCAGAACTTTCTCCCAAGAAATCGAAATTTCTTATTAACCTAGGGAAGAAAGACCTAAAGATGATGACCGGAATCATAACTGGACACTGCAAACTAAAGAAACACCTACACAAAATGAATCTCGCTACTGATTCATTATGTAGATTATGCCTTGAGGATGAAGAAACCTCCATACATATTCTCACAGAATGTCCAGCCCTTCTCCATATAAGAAAGAGAATCCTAAATAGCGAAATAGTCTCTCAAGGACACCTTGCGATCCTCAACCTCGAAAATATTTTATGTTTTCTGAAAAAAACTAAAGCAAACGAACTGCTTTAAGAAAAGAAAAGGTATGGCACAATAGGCATCACAAGATGCCGCAGTGCCAGAGCTGAATTAGCTCGCCACAAGCATATCTATCTATCTATCTATCCCGTCCCGTCCATAAATTACGTAATCACTTTTATACTTAAATTGGGTCAAATTGGACAGCCTCTAAGAAATATACATCTATCATTTATTACAAATGTTGCGAAGTAAATGTCACTGCAGTATTTTTTAAGCGACTTGAGTATGATGAATCTTCAATAAGATTAATTTTTCAATCTCTCCCAAAACTTGTTAAATTCCCTGTGAATCGACTCTCCAGCCGGAATGATCCCCATTGACATTCTAGCAGATGAGATGAAGAGAATTTACCAAAGGAGATCCACATTGCCAACGGAAGCTAACGCAACCAGGATGATCAAAGAAGAAGAAAGAACACGATCTATGGACCTATGGCAATCTCGGTGGAATAATTCACCAAAGGGTAGATGGACTCACACCCTTATACCATCAATCGATGTATGGATAAGCCGTGCATAAGGAAACTGCAATTACCACTTAACGCAGTTCCTCTCTGGCCACGGTGGATATCGTAGATACATTTTCCGACTTGGACACGATACATCTCCTTATTGCCCGGAGTGTCCAAACCAGGAGGAAGACGTGAAGCATGCAATATTTGACTGCAGTCGTTTCACGGAACTGCGAGGAAATCTACCAAGTCCAGAATTGCTTATAGAGCGGATGGTGGATTCAGTAGAATATTGGATGCATATCTGTGCACTCGTCAAGAATGTACAAGGTGAATTGCGGAGAGCTGAAACTGAAAGAAGATAAGCAGGAACAACAGAAACACCGGAGTAGCATAAATTGCTTGCCAGCCCCACGAAGTAATACCTAGTGGCAGTCCCGTGGGGAGAGTGGCGGAAGTGTGCAGGGTGTGGTTTAGTACGTAGGCGCATACCTGAAATTTTAGTAAGGAATGCGAATCGTGCAATGCCAATGGCACGGGCCACGGGTATCTATGAAGATTACACATCCCTTTGGCGCATCAAAAAAAAAAAAAAAACGTAGGTATAATATATATGTAAATATATATAAATATATATAAATATATATAAATATATATAAATATATTCAAACATACATCCATACATATATAAACACTTTTATACTTGAATATATTGCGCTGTCTAATGTACAAGGTGGTTCAATCACGTGAAAATGCAAAAATTGAGATATTTTTAAAACGAAATCAGCTAGGATTTTAATTCAAAGTGATATTTCATCCGAAAAACATTACAGACACTTGGAGACATTCAGTTTACGTTGCCATTTTAGGTCAACTTGAAGTTGCTTCAGGAGCAGTGTGCAATGCGACGAAAGGTAAAAGTGCTGTGCAATTCAAAATAGCTGCACTATATTAAAGTTTTGCTAAGTTTGCTTTATTACTACGAATGGTTAGAAGCAACTTAGGACCACCTAAAGAAATGGGACTTTAGGAGTGACTTTTTTCTCTTCTATTACTAAGGGCCAATATTTTATTTTAAATTTATTTTAAAACTATAAAAATTAAAATTTCGGTTGCGTACGGTGTCCCCGATGGTTGCATTTTTGGACATGTACGAAAAAAAAAAAAATTCATAAATTTTCACACTGTTTGATTACAAGACAATTTTTTTTAATATATTTAGAACCTTTAATAGGAGATGACAATATGTTGCCATCACTCGATATGTCGAAGTGGTGTTGATTTTATAGGTTAGGTATTCTTTTAGCCAGCGCCAATGTGGCTGTTAATAAGTTGCGAGTAGCATAAACTTTTTGTTTGTCAACATAAAATATTTTCATGCCCGTTGTCACCTTAGTTGAAAAGTTTGAAAAGTCAATTGCTGATTCAATTTGTATGCGTCTAGATTTGATTCCATTCCATATACAACGCTTCACGGAAGCACATATGCCATCAACGGGTCCTTTACCGTGTGAAGTTGCAAAAAATACCAGTTTATATCGAATTGGTGTGAGGTTTGTAGACAAGGCAAATTATACAAGATAAAGCGATTCTTGAATTCACTCGTGCATCCATCAGAAAATCTGTATTATTATTACGCAAGCGTTTTTTTTTTTTGTGATGACCATCAAATCTATACCATAAATGGGATTTTCTTAAATGGGGTATCAGTAGAAAGGTCTTGCTCTGCAGATGTGCAATAAGGTGTAAAATACACAATATTTATGTTTTCTCAAGTATTGTGTATTTAAAAAAAAAAAAACCGAAACAAAGAAAGTAAGTTATTTTTTATGTTGCGTAGTTAAGACATGTCCTCAGTACGCAACCAACAAAATTTTAATAAGTAGATAAACCAGCTATTCTTGACAAAATATTTTTTTATTTCAAACAAAATTCCTAAGAAAAAAACAAAAACTTCATGAAGCAACAAGGCATTAAGATCACAATATAATTCTTAGAAAATATGTTTTTTAAGAATTATAAAAGAAATAAACTTATTAAAAAATGCCACAATTTTATAACTCAAAAACAAAAACATATTTTCGTTGCGTATTTTGGACAAAAAACAACGGCTTCTTTTTAGGTTAGAACCCGATAAACTATGTATTTTACTGATCGGTTGGTAATGTAACTGCAACTTACATGGCTCTAATAAACGAAAAAAAAAAACAATTTTAAATTGAACTCCTGAATAAAAGGTCTGCGTGGTTTCACAATCAATACAGAAGTGAATAAAAACGTCGCGATAATGCACACGCATTACACTTGTAGCTGCTGTAATAAAAGATCTTGTCAAAATATGAAAAATCATGCTTGTTTGTTTGCATTAGGTGTCGAACAGTATATAGAAAAAGTATTATGGGCTATATGTGAGATTAGTTTTTCGAGTCTGCGGTTTACTTTTTCACGGAATGCGTGATATAATAAGTCATAATATTACGAAAAAAAAAATACAAGTTAGTTTTGGCCGCAATTATTACACTGTGTGTGGAGCCATATTCTTTTATTATGTAATATTTATTTCTTCTTCAGGAGCGAGATGGCTGCGAGCAGCTTATGCAATTCTTTGGCTGCAACCATTGGACGAACTTGGGCATTTGTTAACGGGCCAGACTTTGAGCAAGCTATTTTGGAGCAAGTAAAAAGTCAACTAGAAACGCTGAATAAAGTATGGCAAAATATAACCAGGTCTATGAGAAAGCTGTTGGTGCGGTGCTAGATGAAGAAAACAATTTTGTGCGGGTGGAGAAGTGCATTTTAAGGCACATTTATCCTTGCAAGGAAAGCTTGATAGTGTGTTGCCTACGCAGCTTGCACCATTTCTTCATGAAATAGTACAGTGGTTTGTATTTCAAGAAGCGGCGGTCGGTTGACGTTTTTAAACGTGGGGGTATACAAATATCACAAAATTGTCCAACTGCTGAAATGTTCCAAACTGAAAAATCAATTTGATACAAAATGATTAAACCAGTTTCTCGACATTTGTCAAAAAAGAAGGCACTTAAACTTTTTTTGTTGTTTCAGTGAGAGAAAAGATAGAGATTTTTGTCATGGGCCCATAGAAGATATTACAAAGGAATCTTGATTTGTCCTGGCAGATCAAAAGAAGGCATATTGTAATCCCAACCAGAATGTTATTACGCCTACATACGCAGCGAAGCCCAATATTCATGGATCCAAGTTGGGTGTTCTATGGATTAACGAACGTTCTTTTATTATTAACTGCTTTAAGGTATAATATACGTGTCGTAACCAAAAACAAAAGCTGATATAAAAAAATTTTTTTAGGTATAAGAAGTTATTATTTTTGTTTTTAATTTATACAGTTCTGGCTTTTATATAGAGGGCGCTGAAAATGGCATTGAAAAAAAAGACATCCAAAACGGTTCGATGGATATGGCCTTTTCCATGTATCGGAAACAAAAAAATCAAATGACATTTTAAGACCTAATATTAAGCAACCCACCTACACAAGACCCCGGGATTTTTTTTTTTAATTATGGCGGAAGTTGAAGTAAAATGTCCGAAAAATAGACACATTTTCGCGCGCTTTTGATTATATAAAAAAAACAAAAAAAGTAGATGCTGAATTTAGGGGGCTTAAAGGACAAAATAACAAACAAAATGAAAAAAAAAATCATTGAAATTGAACCAATAGATTTCGAGTTATCTATTGAACCGTTTTAAAAGAACTAGTTTCGAGGAAATCGCGTTTTAAGTTTTTTATTTGTTGAATGGAGCTTAGACATAAGTTAACGAAAACCGTTATAACTTCTGTTTTTTTTTTAAATATCGATTTAAAAATGTGTATGTATATTCTTAAAACTATAAAGAACACATTAAACAAAACAAAACAATTTTTTTTCGAAAAATGTACACTCTTTAACCGAATTAAAACTTCACTGGGAACTGCTAAACAATTGATTCGCTTGAGCTGTGCATTGAAGGAAAAACGACCGTGTAGTAGTGGCCAGCGTTTTCTTTACGTTCTTTGTCGCAGCCAACTTCATTACAGAACCCATTGTCGTGTATTTGGTAGGCTTCAGACAAAATTTATGTGCTGAAAAAAGGAAATAGTTTAAAAAAAGTTCACGAAAGAATACTTTGATTCTCGATATTAATTTTTTTTTTTAAGAACACTTCTCGTTTAGCTATCCCAAATACTTTTTCCTATAGGGATTTCAAGAGCATAAATTATCCGTCTCTCTTCCACGATGTGTCTATGCTATCGTTCAATGGTTGTTGGCTTCACCATAATATAAATGACAAGCTTAATTCTCTCTTAGAACCAGTCAAGTAAGTTTCTGTTTGAGAAACATGTACCTATACGCAGTTGTAGTATAAAAAATATGTCCTGTCCCTGGTTTTCCCAGCATGTGCTGTACGTTATAAAAAAAGAAACAGGTTACGTAAGACTTGGCGGCTAAATCCCACAGAAACTAATTGGGAAGCTTATAGAATGGCGAGGAATGAAGCCGTGCTTACAACTAGGCAAGCTAAAATCCGTTTTTATTCAAATAAACTTAAGCTCTCTCTGCCAAGCAAAATGCTTTGGAATAATATTAAAAGCCTTGGGGTTTGCAACAAAAATAAAGTTGAATGTCACCTAGATCCAGAAGTTTAAAACTGTTTCTTTTCTGATAATGCTGCTGCTTCTACTTCTGCTGCAGCTAATAATTGTATTACTTTGCCCTTGTTAAATCATTCAACGATTCAATCTTTTAACTTTTCTCCTGTAGTAGAGTTTGAGGTTGGCAAATGCGTGTCTCAAATTAAGTCTAACGCACTGACTGCCGATGGTATTCCCATAAAATTTATCAAAATCATACTCCCCCACATCATTAGCCCTCTAACTCACATAATTAACTCATGTTTTATGTCGTCCTCGTTCCCTGATTTATGGAAAATGGCCATTGTTCTTCCAGTAGCAAAGAAGCAAAATCCATCTTGTCCCAATGATTTTAGGCCAATAAGCATTCTTTCGCCTTTAGCAAAAATTTGTGAAAAACTCATGTCTCAACAAATATCACACCACTTAGTTAATAATAACCTTCTATCTCCGTTTCAGTCTGGTTTTCGTGCTGGTCATAGTTGTTCGTCTGCAGTTGTTAAGATAATTGATGATATACGGCCACAATATGATGCGGGGTCCTTGACTCTCTTATGCTTGTTAGATTTTTCGAAGGCGTTTGACAAAGTAAATCATCAAATCTTTGTGTTATAAGCTTAAGTCATTGTTTGGTTTCTGTGATAGTGCTGTTAATTTAATCAGCCCTATTCCAGGATCCGTCGTAATAAATCTACGAACGTATGACTACGCTACGAATACGAAAAATTTGCTATTCTAGGATCCGAACAAAACGATGCGGAATGTTGCCTCATTGAAATTTAATTTCGAAAATTCGAACACTGCTGTTTTTGACAGAAGACAAGTAACTTCAATAGAAGTGATAAATTAAAGTGTTTAAAAAGTGCCACATGAATTGTGTTTTAAAAGAATTATTTCAAAAGAAGAAGAACTGTAAAAGAACTGATTAATTAAAGTGTTAAATTAAAAAACGCTCGTATTGGTTTCTGTTTGTTGTTTTTGACCTATAAAAACAGACAATAAATTTTTTTTGGTGATTTAAATGAAAATACTTACATTTTTTCCTAAATGCAGCTTATTTTCAAAGAAAACACACAGTTCACACACGAACTCTGCAACAATTATACTTTAAAATTCTTGTTCAAAATTAATTCCGCCAATAGAAACCTGTCGTAAGAAATCCGCAAAAACAACTGTCAAATGTTGATGCGTTCGGAACGTGGAATAACAATCTTACGAATTTCGAATACGACGTAACGATTCGGATCGTAGAATACAACTTTACGAATCCGAAAGAAAATCACAGCTACGACGGATCCTGGAATAAGGCTGAATGTCTAGCTACTTGTGCCGTAGGTATCAAAAAGTTAAAATTGGTCAATTGTCGTCAGGGTACAAACTGGTATTGAGTGGTGTCCCTCAAGGTTCTATTCTTGGCCCCCTTCTGTTTTCTATGTTTCTAAATGATATTCAGCCCTATTCCAGGATCCGTCGTAATAAATCTACGAACGTAAGACTACGCTACGAATACGAAAAATTTGCTATTCTAGGATCCGAACAAAACGATGCGGAGCGTTGCCTCATTGAAATTTAATTTCGAAAATTCGAACACTGCTGTTTTTGACAGAAGACAAGAAACTTTAAAAGAAGTGATAAATTAAGTGTTTAAAAAGTGTCACATAAATTGTGTTTTAAAAGAATTACTTCAAAAGAAGAAGAACTGTAAAAGAAGTGATTACAGAAGTAAAAAAAATTATTTTCAAAACGCATTTAATACACTTTCGACATTTTTCGACACAAGTTTGTGATTGTGTTGACTTGGTGTAATTAACTTTTTCTAACGTCTAAATAAGAAACGTTGTAAAACATTTGCGGCTTAGATCAATTGATTGCGTCATGTTTTGGTTAATTTTCACAAAATTTATTGAGTGAAATGGGTTTCGGTTTTGAACAAAAAACAAATAAAAATTGATGTCCATTTTTAATTTTACTTTTCTTAAATCCGTAGGTTTAAAAAAAATGTCCGCTTAAATAAAGCCGCATTCACGCTTGTTTTAAACATTTTGGAAGATGAGCTTCCTGCCAGTCGTAACTGTTCAGCATTAACACCTATATCGCAGTTGCATTATGCATAATGGCATTATTGAGATTTTTAGCAGAAGGTGGCTACCAACATGGAGTTGGAAAGTCCTTCCTAAATCCCTACGCCAAATCTGGCCTTTTAGTCTTTAAGCTGACCAAACGCACGTATTGGTTTCTGATTGTTGTTTTTGACCTATAAAAATAGACAATCAGCCTTATTCCAGGATCCGTCGTAGCTGTGATTTTCTTTCGGATTCGTAAAGTTGTATTCTACGATCCGAATCGTTACGTCGTATTCGAAATTCGTAACATTGTTATTCCACGTTCCGAACGCATCAACGTTTGACAGTTGTTTTTGCGGATTTCTTACGACAGGTTTCTATTGGCGGAATTAATTTTGAACAAGAATTTTAAAGTATAATTGTTGCAGAGTTCGTGTGTGAATTGTGTGTTTTCTTTGGAAATAAGCTGCATTTAGGAAAAAATGAAAGTATTTTCATTTAAATCACCAAAAAAAATTTATTGTCTATTTTTATAGGTCAAAAACAACAATCAGAAACCAATACGTGCGTTTGGTCAGCTTAATGACAAAAAGGCCAGATTTGGCGCAGGGATTTAGCAAGGACTTTCCAACTCCATGTTGGTAGCCACCTTCTGCTAAAAATCTCAATAATGCCATTAACTGCGATATAGGTGTTAATGCTGAACAGTTACGACTGGCAGGAAGCTCATCTTAAAAAATGTTTAAAATAAGCCTGAATGCGGGTTTATTTAAGCGGAAATTTTTTTTAAACCTACGGATTTAAGAAAAGTAAAATTAAAAATGGACATCAATTTTTTTTTGTGTTTTGTTCAAAACCGAAACCCATTTCACTCAATAAATTTTGTGAAAATTAACCAAAACATGACGCAATCAATTGATCTAAGCCGCAAATGTTTTACAACGTTTCTTATTTAGACGTTAGAAAAAGTTAATTACACCAAGTCAACACAATCACAAACTTGTGTCGAAAAATGTCGAAAGTGTATTAAATGCGTTTTGAAAATAATTTTTTTTACTTCTGTAATCACTTCTTTTACAGTTCTTCTTCTTTTGAAGTAATTCTTTTAAAACACAATTTATGTGACACTTTTTAAACACTTAATTTATCACTTCTTTTAAAGTTTCTTGTCTTCTGTCAAAAACAGCAGTGTTCGAATTTTCGAAATTAAATTTCAATGAGGCAACGCTCCGCATCGTTTTGTTTGGATCCTAGAATAGCAAATTTTTCGTATTCGTAGCGTAGTCTTACGTTCGTAGATTTATTACGACGGATCCTGGAATAGGGCTGAATAAATTTTTTTTGGTGATTTAAATGAAAATACTTTCATTTTTTCCTAAATGCAGCTTATTTCCAAAGAAAACACACAATTCACACACGAACTCTGCAACAATTAAACTTTAAAATTCTTGTTCAAAATTAATTCCGCCAATAGAAACCTGTCGTAAGAAATCCGCAAAAACAACTGTCAAACGTTGATGCGTTCGGAACGTGGAATAACAATGTTACGAATTTCGAATACGACGTAACGATTCGGATCGTAGAATACAACTTTACGAATCCGAAAGAAAATCACAGCTACGACGGATCCTGGAATAAGGCTGATATTTTCTGTTTGTAATCATGCTTCTGTTCATGCTTACGCTGATGATGTCTAGTTGTATCTTTCTCGTAGAACTGGCCTCATCGAGGACCTTGGTTGTAGGCTGAATGAAGACCTCAGTAATATCTATGAATGGGCTTGCAAGAATGACCTTCTACTTAATTCTTCAAAATCATATGTTCTTCCTATTTGTAAAGTTAAGTCTTGCTTAATTGATGTCCCCGATTTGTTTATTGGATCGAATAAGCTTACTGTTGTGTCGAAAATTGTGAATCTTGGTTTCCATGTTAATTCTTCTCTGTCAGGTGTTGATCATGTTAACTGTATTGTAAAAAAAGTGTATTACGTCTTACGTAACCTTAGATTGTCTGCCAGCGTAACTCCAGTTGACATTAGGCGAAAGTTGGTAGTTCAACTCATCTTACCGGTTATAACTTTTTCTGAAGTAGTCTATAGTAAACTTGATTCTTCGTCCCAATTAAAATTGCAAATTGCATTCAACTATGCCACGCGGTATGTTTATGGTCTTCAAAAATATGATCGTCTTTCCAGTTTCCGAAATGCAATTCTTGGTTGAGATATAATTACTTATCTGAAGGCTAGAAACTGCATTTATCTTCATAAGTTAATCTATGAAAAAACACATGGGTACTTGTTTGACAAACTCCAGTTTAGCATGTCTAGAAGAAGCGATGTCCTGATAGTTCCGAAATATTATTCGTTGCACACTTCCCACCTCTTTTTCATCAATGCCATTAGGTTGTGGAATGCTTTGCCACGTTGGCTTAGGGAGGTCAGTGGGAGAGTAGCTTTTAGGCAATTTGTCTTTTCCTTTTTCTATTCTCATTAGATTACTTCTTTTTTGCTTCTATTTCAACTTTTTTTATTTTTTTTTCTCTTCTTTTTTTTTCCTAATTTTCAACCTGCTTATGTTATTTTAGTTAATATTTTGTTTTCGTTATTATGTATTGTTTTAATAATTTTCATTAAAATTTTTTTTTTTTTTTTCTTATATACTTATTGTAATTAGCTTTGAGTTGTAATTATTTAATTTAATTTAATCCACTAATTGTTTAATTTTAGGTGTACTATAAAAGAGCTAGCTCTTATTGTCCTTATGCTTTTTTCTTCTTAAATAAATAAAAATAAATAAATAAATAAATGCTTAAACTTTGTTTATTTCTATGTTTTACGTAACAAGTAATCTGACAAACAATGATACTAAGATCACTACGCAGACAAGGATGTGGCACTAAAAATATATAGTTTTGTATGTTTATTAAGGGTGGACTTTTTAAATGTTATTTAGATATTGATACTGGCTCTTTGATATCATTTCTATGTATAGACTTTTAAGCAGATGGAAAATGGCTGCGATTTTGGACAAAAAAAAATCGTTTTTTCTGATGAGACGCATTTTCAGCTCGATAGCTAACCTTTATCACTTTTTTGTGGAGTGTCTTTTAAACGATGGTAATTATGCCGATAATTTTGATATAATTCAGGTATTTAAACACAATATTGTTCGAGTTGAAATAACCAAGAACACTCGAAATTATTGAACTATTTTTATTAAATTAAAAAAAAAAAAACCAGCCAATGCCCCACATGTCAACAAAAAAATTTTGAATAATTTTATTTTAGGCGCGAACTTCCCAACTCTGGAACTCTACTTAATCAAACTTGCTAACTTACCGGATCCACAAAGTCCATGTTAAGACCATAACATAATTTTTGAATCCTCGTAGTAATTTTATCGAGATGAATTTCTTCTTTTCGGCCATCTAAAACAAATTACATTATAAAAACTATATATAAGACAGATTGATTGATATTATGATTAATAATTAAAGTCACCGAAAGTATTTTTTGGGACAAATCAATGTAACAAAATAAAAAATAAAACAAATTGGCCCTTTCAGCCCTTCAAAGGACTTTGACCGAACTTCTTAAAATAAAATTGTATTGTGCGTGTTCGAAGTTTGTTCAGAAATTATTAAGAACTGGACCTACTTGTTTTATGCCAACTTTGAACGAATCATGCGCATGTTCTCAGGAAGCCTTCATGGCATTATTTACTCTATGAGTTTTGCTATTGTCTTCAGAGAGATGACGACCGATCAGAAAAATGAATTAGAATTGAAAAAATTTTTTGCATGTGCTCGAATCTCGGACCTCGCCGATCAAAAACTTGCACCGAGCAGTTTTCACACACTTTAACGCACTCGGTCACGGCCGTTACATTCGTATTCATACTCATAAAAAAATATTGCTATATTCATAACGCAACTTAACTCCAACTCCAGAGAACTGAAAAGCACTTTTTCTTTATTTAATCATACCCTCAAATTCTTACCCACATTTAATCACTTCACAAAACTCAGTCTTGAATAAAATCAGTGTTGAAAAATCAAATGCTGGCGATCACGTCATCCGGCTGAGTGGGAGCCGGCTGATGGAACATTTTTAATCACTCAACAAAACTGAGCGTTGAATAAAATCATTGTCATGCATTTTGTACCCATATGTAATCACTCAACAAAACTCAGCAGTGAATAAAATCAGCATCATGCCATTCTGGTGAACGCGTCTTTCATCGAGTATCTGAATTTCAAATGAGAAATCAAAGAAATAGATTTAGTTGTTTCCTAACACGCAGGGAAACAACTCACCGCTTTAATTGCCATATTTATATGAGTTTTAATGAAAAATTTCAAGATATTGTTTTATTTGAAACAAATGTAATGTAACATATGTAATAAATGCAATGAATTATTTAAATGAAAAACGCATTAACTTAATTTTTTTTTTATTTGTACGAGTACGTTTAAAAAATTTGTATGAGCAATTAGAATACTGCTGGCAAACAGGGCTTTGCAATTGACATCGTTTTTTTTTTCAAAATGTTGGGCCCACTGGAATACATTTGTTTCGTTGTTGTCTGAAAAAAAAAACAAAAAATTTCATTAATATCAAAAATAAAGACATCTGAATCATTACCGAAATTAGTCCGCCAAGGAATCCTTCTATAACTAATCGGCTTCCAAATAGTTTTATAGTATTGTAATGTTTAAATAATGTAACAAATGTTTATTTTTCATATTCACGTATAACGTATCACGAATAAGACTAAGACACACAAGATAAAGTAACACTGTTAGATACACTAAACAAAATAAGACTAAGATACACTAGACAAAATAAGACTGTAAGATACACTAGACAAACTAAGACTGTGTTTTATTCTTTGAGTAACAAATATTTATAACTTAAATTATTAAGCCAGCTGAGGCAATGACAAGATCGCTGACTAGGTGGTGTCATGATTAATGCTAGTATGAAGTTTGGTATAAAAAAAAAAATAAATAACTGGCCATTTCAGCCCTTGAAAGGACTTTGACCTAGCTTCTTATGATCAATTGTGTTGTGCGTGTTATTAAGTTTGTACACAATTGACCGAGAAATGGACCTACAGGCTTAACGCCGACTCTGAACGGCGATGAACGGAATGTTCTTATTTTCAAGAAGCTTTACATGGCATTTTTATTACTCTTTGAGGTTTGCCATTGTCTGCAGAGAGGTGGCGGCCGTACAGAAAAATTATTTTGATTCAAATAATTTTCTGTCGCTGCTGGGGTTCGAACCTGTGTCTCCAGGTTCCTTGACATAGCAGCCACGCACTTTAACCAACTACGCCACGGACGCCAATGAAGTTTGGTATATTATAATGAATTTGTATGGTAAATTAATCTGTTAATTAAGCATCTAACTATGGAGGATAAAACTCTAACTATGGAGGATAAACTCCTTTTAAAATTTATAAATTCCCTATATTACTACATACGTTCAACCAAGCAGTGTCGCCATAATTTGGAACGTCTATCGTAAGAGAAAAGACTGTTTTGCTCGTTTTCAAGCTCAGATCAATTGTTTTCTTTATTGAAAAGTCGGTTCTTTTATAATAAAAATTGTTCTAATTCAAACATTCCAAATTATATTTCATATTTTACTTATTACAGAGCTGCACGGATGTGTTTGCAAGACATTCATTTGTTGTTTGCATGCTCACTCTATTCAACTCTCATCTTTAACAGCATTTAAACACTAACAATATAGAGACCAAGAACAAAAATGAGCATAAAGCATATCGAAAACAAGACAAACGAGAACTTCTTGAAAGCATATAAACACATTTCAATTTTACTTTATATACTCGGTGCTAGACACTGAGTACTGGTTAACTCATATCAGAGCAAAGAAAAGAACATCAAATGTTGTTATTTCTCTATAACATATTTGTTTAAGTCGGTGTGCTCGTTGTTTTTTCCATTGATTAGATTGTGTCGATTTGATCGTATCGAATATATAAAGCATATAAAAATAATGAGAATGTACATATCTTGGTGAGAGGCTAACAAGTGCTGTAGAGTGAGCACTTTTTTGTAAGAGAATGCTGTATTATCAGGCATGTTCTGGAATTCGCGCGATTTTAAATCGAAACCGAAATTACAAAACGCATGAATTGGTTAAGGGTGTTCTACAATTCGTACGATTTTATATAAATTCGAAATTAATTTCGAAACAGCTGATTGACTAAAGCTAATTTTGGAAAAAATTAGCATTTTTGCACTTTCCGCTTATTTTTAAAAGTCAGGCTGACTGGAATAATAATGAAAAAGTTAGACGGCGTATCCTGAGAGATCATTCCAACCCTCTGGATATTCCACAGGCAGCGTAAGTACATATCTGTAGTTATTTTGCTGTAATAAGATGTAACATTTTACCATTTACAGCTTTGTCGCATACTACAGAATCAACCAAGAAGCACTTCAGGGCTTTTTAAATGACAGTACGCATTTTATACATCCGTCATCTATTCCTGACGAGCTGAAGCTAGCCGCTACTTTAAGATTCCTTGCGGAATGTTTCCAGCGCTCAGTCGAAAAAGATGACCACATAGCGCTTGCAAGGACTAGAGTATATAAAATAAATAAAGAAATGCTTAGTATTTTGGAAAAAGTACTACATATGTCCAAAATAGATAAATTTAAAAATGACCCAGGATGAAGTCCGTCAATCAAAAGCCCATTCCTATAATAATTTTAGAATTCCTGGTGTAATTGGCTGCATTGACGGAACCCGCGTAAAGTTAATAAAACCCCAAAAAAACGAGCACTTGTACTTTAATAGGAAAGGTTGCTTTAGGATTAATACGATGATCGTATGTTAACAAAGAAATTTTTACTTAAAAAAGGAAATATTTAACTAACTTTTTTTGCAGATTTGTGACTACCGAATGGTAATAAGGGATCGAGCCACGATGATTTTGTTTTAATTTGAACATCACTAAAAACTACTTCATGTACAGATACGAAGACGGCGATCGTAGTTCTTGGCTACTAGACGATTCTGGCTATGGCTTAGAGCCGTTTTTGTTAACACCTTACCGCAATGCAGAAGCCAACACTTTGCAACACAAGTTTAACTTGCAACACTCAAAGTCTCGCAAGATTGCCGAAAGAGTAATTGCAGTACTTAAAAGCAGCTTCAAAAGTCTACAAACTATCTTGCCATACACTCCATAGAAGGTCGTGAAAATTGTTAATGTATGCGCTGCTCTGCATAATATATGGCGCCTTTATAATATAGACGTCTTTGCAGTAGACTATGCACAGTGTAACAGCACCTTAACATATTAACAATAATTTACATTGGCATTATTGTTACTAAGTATATTCACCACTGTTTAGCTAAATAATCTACAATACGTATATTCACCACTGTTCAGCTTAATAACCTATAATAAGTATATTCACCACTGCTTAGCTTAAGACTAAGAAATAAAGAAAATACTCAGAAGAGTTTGATATGCAGACATGAGTAGTTTCATTATATGGCGACCGTGACTTCTGAAGATAAGATGTCTTGTGAAAAATATTTATTTTAATAACTTACTACTAAACAATAAAATATGCTGCTAAAATTTAAAATATCAAATAATTATAACTAATTACACGGTGTAAGAGTGAAAATAAACTCGGCTCGAGACATAGTAGAGGTTGTAGGTCTGGTTGAACATAAGATAACTACATACTTAGTTTTTTTAATATACCCTCAAAATAACTTGGTTGGCAACGCTAAATTTCTCTACAAGTTTGTTTCAAGTCACCTTCTTAAAAATTATTAATTTACGTCTTCTAAAGTTACTATATATAAACTTAACAACCTCATTTCACCTGGCATCAGTGTTCTTAACATTCTGAGCATGAAGTGTTTTCAATTAATCACCTTTTAAATACATTATAATCATTGCAAATTTGTTATATATTTTTTCGTTGGCTTGCTGAAATTATTCAGCCATCTTTTCATTGGTAACCTAGTGCTATCTCACTCACGCCAACTACTCTGTGCTTAGCGAAATATGCTTGACAGAACCCCTGCAGTCACGGGTACCGGCTGTGAAATCTGCAAGTCAGAGTGGAGCACCTTTGACAATTTTATTGTGTGTTTTGGATGCTGCAAGCATTTTCACCAGAAGTGTGTTAAATTGACAGCAAAGGTGGGAGATGCGCTTCGTGGCCCCACTCCGAATGGACTACATTGGCTTTGTCCGTGCTGCAGGAGCTCCTCGTCTACTATACCCTTGGATAAGCTGCTGGAACTTCGCACTGCTATCTCAACGCTTAACGACGAATTAGCAAGGCTCCACAAACATGCAGCTGAACAATTTGCAACTTTAACCATGCTATGTGATCGCGCTCAATCAAGTGTTAAAGTTATTAGCTGCTCCAATGCTACCTCACCCAAAATTGGTCGATCATCCACCCGAGCTCAGGCTGCGGCTTCTAAAATGATTTCAAAGTCGATCGGAAACGAGGTGGATGCTAGTAATACTGTCTTGGAAGCAAAACCTTCCCCTAATGCTGCAACAAGTACTAATCGATCAAATGATTTCAATAATAATGCTGTGCTTAGCTCATCCGCTGATCATCATGTGATACAACCTCATGCCCTAAGTGGTGATATTGCTTTGTCGCAAACTGGACAAGCCCCACCTGTAGGTTATTGTGCTCCTCACGCTCCTAACTGCATTCCAGATGGTTCCTCCACTACTTCACCAGCTATAGTAAATCATAAACTCGATACTCTTCAAACTCCGGCAGAAGCTCCACCTATGAGCCAGCCGAATGCTCCTGTCATTGCCAACCGTTGCTCTACTGAATCTATAGCCACTTTTATTTCTTCAATTACTGATACAACTGGCCCTTCAAACAACTTAGTAACGCAAGTTGAACACATAGTTGTCCCTCAATCTCAAAATCAAATGCAGGGTCCAACGAATATATCAAATCTGCCTCTTGAGTCCACAAACAGTGGACCATTGGTTGATTTGATTGTAGTTCCTCGGCCACCACGAAAAACAGTTTTCATATCAAGGCTAGCTGCTACTACCACGGCTGATAATATTAAAGCCTACATTTACAGCAAGCTGCCAGCGCCTATATCGACACCAACCTGTATTAAGCTTTCCCAAGGAATCCAACGTGATATTGCCTCATTTAAAATTCATGCCTCGGACCATGACTTTGCAAGGATGATGAGCAAGAATTTTTGGCCGATTGGTGTTTACATTCGGGAATTTATTCCACGCCCTAGAACAGTCACCCTATCTAATAATTTGACTCATAACAACGCTTTTCCGTCAGATGCTTTCCCAAAAAACTACTAAGTGACATCAAAAACTTGAGTGCTACTACAAACGCCACCCAAAACTATTCATCACCATCATCACCATCATCATCATCATCATCATCATCATCATCATCATCATCATCATCATCATCATCATCATCATCATCATCATCATCATCATCATCATCATCATCATCATCATCATCATCATCATCATCATCATCATCATCATCATCATCATCATCATCATCATCATCATCATCATCATCATCATCATCATCATCATCATCATCATCATCATCATCATCATCATCATCATCATCATCATCATCATCATCATCATCATCATCATCATCATCATCATCATCATCATCATCATCATCATCATCATCATCATCATCATCATCATCATCATCATCATCATCATCATCATCATCATCATCATCATCATCATCATCATCATCATCATCATCATCATCATCATCATCATCATCATCATCATCATCATCATCATCATCATCATCATCATCATCATCATCATCATCATCATCATCATCATCATCATCATCATCATCATCATCATCATCATCATCATCATCATCATCATCATCATCATCATCATCATCATCATCATCATCATCATCATCATCATCATCATCATCATCATCATCATCATCATCATCATCATCATCATCATCATCATCATCATCATCATCATCATCATCATCATCATCATCATCATCATCATCATCATCATCATCATCATCATCATCATCATCATCATCATCATCATCATCATCATCATCATCATCATCATCATCATCATCATCATCATCATCATCATCATCATCATCATCATCATCATCATCATCATCATCATCATCATCATCATCATCATCATCATCATCATCATCATCATCATCATCATCATCATCATCATCATCATCATCATCATCATCATCATCATCATCATCATCATCATCATCATCATCATCATCATCATCATCATCATCATCATCATCATCATCATCATCATCATCATCATCATCATCATCATCATCATCATCATCATCATCATCATCATCATCATCATCATCATCATCATCATCATCATCATCATCATCATCATCATCATCATCATCATCATCATCATCATCATCATCATCATCATCATCATCATCATCATCATCATCATCATCATCATCATCATCATCATCATCATCATCATCATCATCATCATCATCATCATCATCATCATCATCATCATCATCATCATCATCATCATCATCATCATCATCATCATCATCATCATCATCATCATCATCATCATCATCATCATCATCATCATCATCATCATCATCATCATCATCATCATCATCATCATCATCATCATCATCATCATCATCATCATCATCATCATCATCATCATCATCATCATCATCATCATCATCATCATCATCATCATCATCATCATCATCATCATCATCATCATCATCATCATCATCATCATCATCATCATCATCATCATCATCATCATCATCATCATCATCATCATCATCATCATCATCATCATCATCATCATCATCATCATCATCATCATCATCATCATCATCATCATCATCATCATCATCATCATCATCATCATCATCATCATCATCATCATCATCATCATCATCATCATCATCATCATCATCATCATCATCATCATCATCATCATCATCATCATCATCATCATCATCATCATCATCATCATCATCATCGTCATCATCATCATCATCATCATCATCATCATCATCATCATCATCATCGTCATCATCATCATCATCATCATCATCATCATCATCATCATCATCATCATCATCATCATCATCATCATCATCATCATCATCATCATCATCATCATCATCATCATCATCATCATCATCATCATCATCATCATCATCATCATCATCATCATCATCATCATCATCATCATCATCATCATCATCATCATCATCATCATCATCATCATCATCATCATCATCATCATCATCATCATCATCATCATCATCATCATCAAGAACCAAAGCTAGTTCCATCTTTAATTGTACTTCGCATGGTGATTACGATATTATTGTTTTTATTGACACTTGGCTGAATTCGGATTTCTACGATGCGGAATTCTTTAATACTAATATTTATCAAGTATATCGCAAAGACAGAGATGCTGCAAAGACTGGTCTTTCTCGAGGTGGTGGTATTTTGATTGCGGTTAAACGCACTCTAAGCGCTAACATTTGTACTCTGAAGAATGCTGACTCCTTACTTGATCAACTCTGCGTCTCAATAGTTGGTTCCAGTGGATCTCTTTATGTGTGCGCCTCTTACGTGCCTCCTAACAGTTCGGATGCCATATATGGCTCGCATGTTGATAACATCTTAGAGCTTCATGGCTCATTAAGGTCTAATAATCATTTGGTCGTCTTAGGTGATTTCAATCTGAACAATGTTGTCTGGATGCATCTTGATTATGATTTAATTCCAACAAATATTAATAAGTCTTTCGAGGTAAATTTAATTGATAGCTTCTTAAGTATTGATTTAGTTCAAATTAACTCCTTAGTAAATAAAATTAATAGAATTTTGGATTTAATTTTTGTTTCAAGCAATGTCAAATATAACCTTTATGAATGTCTAGATCCATTCTCGGCAGTTTCTGTTCATCATCTTCCACTTATCTTGGAAGTGGAGTTTTATAAATTTTTGCCAAATGTTCAAGTTAACAATTATTTTAATTTTAATAACTGTAATTTTGCTAATTTAGTATTTCTTTTTAACAATATTAATTGGAATAGTTTGTTTTTTGGAAAAAATACCGCAACTTGCTTCGAAATATTCAAACTTCAAGTAATGAATATATGTTTTAATAACATTCCGCGTGTATCACGAATCAATAACAAATTGCCTTGGTATACTAAAGGTCTGCTAAAATTAAAAAATTTACGGAATAAGTTTTTCAAATTATTTAAAGATACTAATGATCCTGCATATAAATTTCAACACACACATTATGTGAGGGAGTTTAACTTTTTAAACAAATTTTTATACAAACAATATATATTAAATTTTGAATCAAAAATTATTGCTAACCCAAAATCGTTTTGGAGTTTTATCAATTCTAAAAAGGATGGATCACATCTCCCAACATCTATGTTTTTAAAAGATAAAAATTCTGTGTGTATTTCTGATACAGTCAACTTGTTCGCGGATTACTTTAAATCAAATTTTGCAATTAATGAACCAGAGTTTAATCCTTCAGTTCTGGACAGTGTTGAAGAATGTATTGACTTTGGTATGCTCTCATTATCTGAGACTGATGTCTTTAATGCATTAATTTCTATGAAAAGCTCCGTCAAGTCCGATATCGATGGCTTATCCCCAATCTTGCTCATAAAATGTGCACATGCTTTGTGTAAGCCTCTTTGTGTTATATTTAATAAATCATTGTCGTGTGGAGAGTTTATCGATTGTTGGAAAATTGCCTCAATAACACCTATTTTCAAGTGTGGTGTTAAAAATGATATATCTAACTACCGACCTATCTCTAAGTTATCCAATGTCTCTAAAATTTTTGAATCCATAATTAAATCAAAACTGTATTTTTTGGTGAAACAGCAGTTATGTGTTGAACAGCATGGGTTTGTTGCGGGTAGATCAACAGTAACTAACTTAGCACTATTCTCTAACTACTGCATTTCGGCGTTTGAATCTGGCCACCAAGTGGATGTATTATATACGAATTTTTCGAAGGCATTTGATAAAGTTCCTCATAAAATTTTAGTTGCCAAATTAGGTAAATTGGGATTTCACTCTGCTTTGTTAAAGTGGATTCAGTCGTACTTAGTATCCAGAAAATGTTTTATTTCTATTAATAATGCCCAATCTTATTGTTACGCTGCCTCGTCTGGTGTGCCACAGGGTAGTATTTTAGGCCCCCTACTTTTTACTTTATATATTAATGACATAAGTAAATGTTTTCGTAACTCTCAGTTTCTCCTTTATGCTGATGACTTAAAGTTATTTTCTAAAATCTGTAATCAGTATGATATCACTCTACTTCGAGCAGACCTCAATAATGTTTATGATTGGAGTGTTCGCAATGGCTTACCGCTAAATGTTAGGAAATGTTCACAAACCACTTTTACGAAATCTCTGAATCCCTTTAACTCAACTTATTTCTTAATGGAGTTGCCAATGGAGAAAGTTAAATACATTCGTGACTTGGGAGTTGTCTTTGACTGCAAGTTTACCTTTGCTGATCATTTGAATTCGCTTTTGCCAAAAGCGTACTCATTTCTTGCCTTTATAAGACGACATTGTTCCGAATTTCAAGACCCGCACACACTTAAAGTGCTTTATAATACGTTGGTTAGATCGAGACTTGAGTATGCCTCAATCATTTGGAATCCGTCGCATGCGATTCATAGTTTAAGACTGGAAAGAGTACAAAAAACTGCTACCAGATCAATGTTACGTCCCTGTTATGTTACATTACCATCGTATAATGTGCGTTGTCTGCTTATGGGTTTGAAATCTTTAGAATCTAGAAGAAAAGTTCATTCCCTTTTGTTTATTCGCGATATTATTTCTAGTAAAATTGAATGTCCATCACTATTGCATTTAATTGAGTTTAATATTCCGTCGAGGCATTTGCGATATTTTAAAACATTTTTTATTAGACAGCATCGTACTAATTATGCTCTTAATGAACCGATTACTAGAGCTTTGATTTTATTTAATGACTTGTCTCTTAAGTTTCCAATTGATCTCACTATGTCAAATGAAAGTTTTAAAAACTTTTTGTCACAAATTTTGTAATTTTCTAAATTGTATTGGCTATAAGCATTAAATTCTGTAATATTGTTATATGAGTTCTATATTGAATTATTGTTATAGTTTTAGGTCTAGTCTGTAAGAATGTAATGTTCATAGACTGAATAAATAAATAAATAAAAAAAGTCGGGATTTGTGGTCAAAAAACCGATTTTAGGTAGGTGCATGTATAGTTTGTTATGTAACTCCGTTATATCTCGCTCAATTTTAAAAATTTAAACATTGATAAAAAGAAGAAAAATATACCTTTAATAATATATACAGACCGTTTTTTTACAAAAAGAATTGACAAAGTTACAGGTAAAATCATTTGAAAATTTCTCATTTCTTTTTAAGTTTTTCAAATTTAACAACGTTTTGTTCACAAATTTTGTTTTTTGGCACTATTAGTTTTAGCAGGATTCTGAAAGCCTGTTAAATTTTGCGTTCAATAAGCTATCATTTACTTCAATTGGCTGAAATACAAATGCACAATCGAATTTTTAGTATTTGTAATAAAATACAAAAAAATTTTTTTTTTTTTTTCTAAAAATGTTTATTTGACCTTTTTCGTTTATATATGCAAATTTCGCTCGAATTTATCTTACGTTGTAATTATTTTTTAAATTCCTTTAAATATGAACATAAAACCTCTCAAATTCTTAATAATTTTCTACAAAATAAAACAAAAAAATAAAGTCTTTCATTATTCAGTTAACCCCACACTTGTTTTTTAATTCATATTGATGTAAAATCGTGTGCGGCTAAGCAAATTTCGCACACTGTAGTACCTGAGCGCCCAAGCCCCGCTCAGATTCCCACAAAATCTCACCACTTGCACTTATGCAGTATTGGATATTGGATAAACATCTAAGCTTTATAATTTTCATTATGAAAACTAAACGAGAACTATAACAAACCGGGAGTATTCAGCGACAAGCAAAAATCTTAATTCTAAAAACTTCATTGATGCACTGCAGGAACAGAGTGCGATCATGAACCAAGAAATAAAGATCATGCAAACAAAAGAGCCGCCATATTGCAAACAAAAAAAAGGTGATAGGTCTGACGTCATCGGTCACAAATTCTTTTGTTTACATGTAGCGATTGGATGTGAACAATTATTTCTTGAAGTTTTAAAGAATAATTATTGTTTATAATTCAGTAATTTTGTGTGTAAATGAAGTGTGCTGTAGCGACGTGTAATAATTGCAACAGCAAGAAAAATTACTTTAAATTTCGTTACTGCATGAAAATATTAAACTTGTTAATTTTATAATTTTCCACTTTTATCTAAGTTTTTACATGTTTTGCATGAAAAACGTATTCAATTTTAAAGTTCAATAGCTTGTTTGTGACCGATGACGTAGCACTAAAAAAATACTTTTTTCCCGCACTGCTGATTGCTTGATCTTCTCTTGTTGGTTCATGGAGTGCGATGTTGTTGCTGCTTGTCAGCTATTGGAGCTGTTTGGAATAAGTTAGAAGTTTCACTGTGTGGTCAGCTTACTTCTAAGGGGCCTTTTTCATTTAATCAAAAACATGCTTTTTTCGTAAAAATGTTACTAACTGTGTGTAGAATACGTGTGTAAAATTTTAATTTGATATTTTCGTTTATTGAAAAAAAAAATGGGAAAACGAAAATTTAAACGCTATTTTCTCAAAGCAGTGGCGAAGATTAAAGAAAAACTACGAGTTAAATAGAGCTAAAACTTTTTGTATTATATTATTTACGGCAAAAACTTGAAGATTACCTATAATCAGCAATTAAAATTGAAAACTCGGTATCTTAGAACGTTTGTAAGGTTAAAAATAGAGTAATTTTTCAAATTTTGTTTTCAAAATGACGCAAAACTAGTAAGAAATGATCTTCGACTGGGCCGAAGTTAAAATACCCCCACGTCCGAACCGTAGTATATTCAAAGTCTTAAGCCGTCAATAAAATGTTTATTTGTATAAAACATTTTTGTTATACCTACATAGTTTTAACAGAAAATATTCGCTTTCATTTTTTATAAAATCACTTTGTTGGGGGGTGGGTGTGGTTTTCACTCGATTTGGTTGAATTTTATACACAAAGTGCATGTTATATATCAAAGTTAATAAGCAAAATTTCAAGTCCATATATTATTTTTTGTGGAATTTAAAGAGATTTTACCTTTTTGATGAAGTCACTTTGTATGGGAGGTAGGCGTGGTTTTTATCCGATTTGGTTGAATTTCATACTTAGAGTGCACTTTAAATATCGGAGCTCATATGCAAAATTGCAAGTCCATATATTAATTTTTGTTGAATTCTAAGAGATTTTACCGTTTTGATAAAGGCACTTTGTATGGGAGGTAGGCGTGGTTTTCATCCGATTTGGCTCATTTTCGAACTTGACCTTAGTTTTTTAGATAAAAGCTTAAATATTGAATTTCGTGATGATAGCTTGAAAATTACGGCTGTAATCGTGACGACAGACGGACAGACGGACAGACAGACAGACAGACGGACATAGCTAAATCGACTCGGGTGGTGATGCTGATCAAGAATATATATATTTTTCTATACCTACCACGCCTCCTTATGGGCGTTACAAACGGAGTGACAAAATTAATATACCCCCATTTACGTTTTTTAAACGTGGGGGTATAAAAATATATGCGGTGTGATTGACTGCGGTGTTGCTCGAATCAAAAAGACTTCTTGCTAAAAGCAAATTTATAATTCTTTATTTAGAATGTTTGTCTATGTTGAAAATATAAATTGAAATCAGACAAATATTAAAAAAAATAATTATTTAAGTTAAAAACAATTTTGATATACCACGTTTCTAAATCGAACTAAAAAATTTCTGCTAGTTCTCATAAAAACGTGGGGCGCATGCTATAGGGAATATTAAGCAGTTAAGAAAACCTTGGTTAAGAAAGCATTTGTCCACTAACATATTCACATTTTAATTGCTAACAAATAATTTCTCAATAATTCATCAAAGATAGACATAGATAGGATAATTTTTAACAAAAAAACTCGTCAGCCTTGATTACTTCGATAACATTAAAATTGAAGAATTCTGAAACCCAAGTCTTACTGGATTGAACGCGATAGATGTCAGCAAACTTGAATCTGACTTCCATGCAAGGTCTTTTATCCTGGCAGTCAAGGGACCTGAGTTAAGAAATCATTTGTTCACTAACGTATTAGAATTATGCGTATGCGCCCCACGTTTTTATGAGAACAAAAAGTCCGACTCTAGCAGAAATTATTTTATACTTTTTAGTTCGATTTAAAAACGTGGTATATTAAAAATTTTTTTTACTTAAATAATTATTTTCTGGTTTTTAGTCTTTGTCCACTTTTTTTACCCTCAGTGGTGAATTTTAAAAAATTTCAATTTGTTTCATATAAAAACAACAAACATTCATTCACATTGTTGTGGCTCGAACTACTACTTAGCGTATAATAAGGCGATCACTTTACATTCTCAGCTGCAGAACTTACACTGAAATATATTCTAAATAGCAATAAATTAAACTACTTTTTAAAAATAACTAAAAAAATTTTATTTCAACTACTTTTTTACAACTCTTTTTTCATCTTCAGTGGTGTATTTTAAAAAATTTGAATTTGTTTCATAAAAAAAAAACAAAAATTTCATTCACATGACTGAGGCTCGAACTCACTACCTAGCGTTAAATAAGGCGATCGTTTTACACTTTGATCTATATCACTCTCAGTCGAGTCCATTCTAAATGAGGTAATAAATTCACTTCAGTTGTGGAGTTTAAGTCCCAGTTTCAATTTTTTGAGTAAAAAAAAGGGCTTGTTTGAATGCCTTAGTGGCGTCCGTGGCGTAGTTGGTTAAAGTGCGTGGCCGCTATGTCAAAGAACCTTGCAGACCCAGGTTCGAATCACAGCAGCGAAAGAAAATTATTTGAATTAAAATAATTTTTCTGTACGGCCGCCACCTCTCTGCAGACAATGGCAAACCTCAGAGAGTAATCAAAATGCCATGTAAAGCTTCTTGAGAATAAGAACATTCCGTTCATCGCCGTTCGGAGTCGGCGTTAAGCATGTAGGTCCATTTCTCGGTCAATTGTGTACAAACTTAATAACACGCACAACACAATTGATCATAAGAAGCTAGGTCAAAGTCCTTTCAAGGGCTGAAATGGCCAGTTATTTATTTTTTTTATTTTTTTTTGTTTGAATGCCTGTATTTTTTTTATTTTATTAAATATCAAAATAATTTTCTTTTTGTTTTTATTTCAGTCTTAGATTAACAATTTTTTTTTTTTCAGCCATATTTACGATTATACAGCTCGTAAAGTTGAGGTCGCGAACAAGAGGCCTCTTGCGGCTTGCACGATATCACCTCTTCATGTGGTTTGATAAAAAAAAAACAAAATAACCAAAATTTTATAACAGTTTTGTCTTGTGCGTGAAATAACAAAAAGTGTAAAATTAAAATAAATAAAAAAATGACGCATAAAAGAAAAAAAATTCCATTTATCATACACGAAATTGGACCTTATAAATGAAATAAAAAGCAAAACAAAATATTTTTTATTTAATTTTGTTGGTTCACGCACTGCGTATTCAATTATTTTACAAAATGAAAAAGATTGAAGTTAATCGGACACATACTTTACGAGTTAGAGTGCAAGCCGTTTCAAAAAATGTCATTTCGAGAAAAACGCGTTTAAAGTTTAAATGAGAGCCAATATCAAGCTGTCTGATAGAACTGCACCAAGGTGTATGTCTTAAACAGCTTTGAATTTTATTCTGAAATTTTTATTACACATTCTTAGGATGTTTTTGAAAATAATAAATTAAATTCGAAAATTTATCAAATAAAAATTGAAACTGGGCTAAAATGTCAACAGGGAAGTTTCACTAAAAAAAAAACAAAAAAAAATTATTGTGCACATCCGGAGTTGAACCCAAGACCTCCAGGTTGACAGTCCGAAGCTCTAATTGTCGTTGTCGTTGTTGGTGTTGGTGTTGGTGGTGTTGTTGGTGTTGTTGGTGTTGGTGTTGTTGATGTTGTTGTTGTTGGTGTTGTTGTTGGTGTTGTTGTTGGTGTTGTTGTTGGTGTTGTTGTTGGTGTTGTTGTTGGTGTTGTTGTTGGTGTTGTTGTTGGTGTTGTTGTTGGTGTTGTTGTTGGTGTTGTTGTTGGTGTTGTTGTTGGTGTTGTTGTTGGTGTTATTGTTGGTGTTGTTGTTGGTGTTGTTGTTGGTGTTGTTGTTGGTGTTGTTGTTGGTGTTGTTGTTGGTGTTGTTGTTGGTGTTGTTGTTGGTGTTGTTGTTGGTGTTGTTGTTGGTGTTGTTGTTGGTGTTGTTGTTGGTGTTGTTGTTGGTGTTGTTGTTGGTGTTGTTATTGGTGTTGTTATTGGTGTTGTTATTGGTGTTGTTATTGGTGTTGTTATTGGTGTTGTTGTTGGTGTTGTTGTTGGTGTTGTTATTGGTGTTGTTGGTGTTGTTGGTGTTGTTGTTGGTGTTGTTATTGGTGTTGTTGTTGGTGTTGTTATTGGTGTTGTTATTGGTGGTGGTGGTGTTGTTGTTGTTGTTGTTATTGGTGGTGGTGTTGTTGTTGTTATTGGTGTTGTTGTTGGTGTTGTTATTGGTGTTGTTGTTGGTGTTGTTATTGGTGTTGTTGTTGGTGTTGTTATTGGTGTTGTTGTTGGTGTTGTTGTTGGTGGTGTTGTTGTTGGTGTTGTTGTTGGTGGTGTTGTTGTTGTTGTTGTTGGTGTTGTTGTTGTTGTTGGTGTTGTTGTTGTTGGTGTTGTTGTTGGTGGTGTTGTTGTTGGTGTTGTTGTTGTTGGTGGTGTTGTTGTTGGTGGTGTTGTTGTTGGTGTTGTTGTTGTTGGTGGTGTTGTTGGTGGTGTTGTTGTTGTTGGTGTTGTTGTTGGTGTTGTTGTTGGTGTTGTTGTTGGTGTTGTTGTTGGTGTTGTTGGTGTTGTTGTTGGTGTTGTTGGTGTTGTTGGTGTTGTTGGTGTTGTTGGTGTTGTTGGTGTTGTTGGTGTTGTTGGTGTTGTTGGTGTTGTTGGTGTTGTTGGTGTTGTTGGTGTTGTTGGTGTTGTTGGTGTTGTTGGTGTTGTTGGTGTTGTTGGTGTTGTTGGTGTTGTTGGTGTTGTTGTTGCCTGGTTCTCATGAGAGCGCAGTAGACGCACCGTCAGCATTGCGCATTTTGTCAGTATTCCAGAGAAATATATTGCAGGGATATAATTTCTTTATTTAATTTTTATTTTGAATATTTTACGTATTAACTTACATGTTAGACAAACCACACGTTTCTGTGAATGCTCGTTACATACAGATTTCTGACAAATACCAAGGCACTGCTTAGAAGATCTTCCTTTTTCGTAAGGACGGCAGTAACATCATCTTTTTTTTGTAATGCTGATACATTCAAAGCTGGATTTAATGATGAAAAAAAAAAAAAAAAATAAATAACTGGGGATTTCAGCCCTTGAAAGGACTTTGACCTAGCTTCTTATGATCAATTGTGTTGTGTGTGTTATTAAGTTTGTACACAATTGACCGAGAAATGGACCTACAGGCTTAACGCCAACTCCGAACGGCGATGAACGGAATGTTCTTATTCTCAAGAAGCTTTACATGGCATTTTGATTACTCTCTGAGGTTTGCCATTGTCTGCAGAGAGGTGGCGGCCGTACAGAAAAATTATTTTAATTCAAATAATTTTCTGTCGCTGCTGGGGTTCGAACCTGGGTCTTCAAGTTCGTTGACATAGCGGCCACGCACTTTAACCAATTACGCCACGGACGCCACGATTTAATGATAGGTTTCCCAAAATATCGTCGGTCGCAGCAACGTTTGATTTTGACATTTGGAATGACTAAGCCTCTGGCGAGTTCTTTCAAAAATAGTTTTCGTCGAGACTTTATCTTCGGTTGATTCCAATTAGGATATTAATTGAGCCAAACAATTTTTGCTGCAATACCAAACAAGTTACATTCCCATTGCAACCTAATTCTCCACATCCGCTAAAATACATTTAAAACCTACAATTCGGCGCATATTTTCATGCATCGAACTTAGAATAAATTCCCACATTTTTATTTGCCAATTCAGCATATTTGCAGACACCGAACTACTGTCACAACTCAGAACTCAAAGATTGCAACAACAAATGTTTACGACACACATACATTCATACATACATGCAGGGTGCCAAGGGGGTGGACACTGTGAGGTGAAAGAGCCTGATTGCTCAACCTGGCGGACCAGCTCGATATTCACAGTTAAGCCCCAAGTCGACTCTCATGCTAGTACGCTTGCCTTAGGACAAGCGCCTCTGCGTGGTGGCACCTGGGCGTCAGAGTTGCCACGCGACAACTTGATGGCGGATGAGAGCGGCGAAGCTAAAACCCAGAAGCGTCTGACCCATAGTGGGCAGCTCCCTGGTCTGCGTCGGTACCTTAGCGGTCGGCAGTATCCACATCCGTTCGTAGGTATAAAAGGATAAGGGAAGGTCACCCTGAATATAACACCACTAAGTATTCAAGAATTCAGCGATCGCATAATAAAGGCACGTCCAGTGGCAAGCAGGTCCAGTCGACCATTAAGACACCTACTGCATCAGCGTCAACCGACAGCGTTGAAGACCCCATCACTGCAAAGATGGGCAAGCTGAAGCTGTACCTCGATAGTCTGGCAGAATTCGTAATGAGCAGGTCAAACGTACACTACGAAATAAAGAGATTTATGAATCTCACAAGAATGGCATACACAGATCTCGCTACAGAAGTAGAGGAAGACGGTTTAAAACACCAAAGGAACACAGAGACTCCGCGTCCGATCAGTTCTGCTTCCCGATCCGACAAGGACTGCCAGACGGACCCGTTATTTTTGAATGTGCCCAAGGCAACCCCAAAAAGAGCTAGTGAGCGTTAAAGAGGAGCGCGGAAAACACCACCAAAGAAGATGAAAATCCAGCAGCGGCCTGTACAGGATGGCACTCCTATACCCTGCGATTCTTTGGAAGTAAATCTCCATCCGCAGCAGCATCTATCCCAAGCAAAACGCGACGATGGACCGTGGACCTAAGGTCATTAGCAAGCCGAACGAAAGGAAGAAACCAAACGAAAAACTGCCAAGAGATGACGCAATCTTGGTCTCAAAATTCGGTGAGCTTTCGTACAGCGACATCATCTCCAGAATGAAGCAAGAGAAGTCGCTAGAGGCATTCGGGGAGAACGTGTCATGAGTCAGGCGCACAGAAAAAGGAGCAGTACTGATCCAGCTAAAACGCTCAACCACGCAAAGAACACAGCAGTTAAAACAGAAATTCGACACGGTGTTCAAAGGCTACACGGAGACAAAAGCTATCAGAAGAGACTCTGATTGTGATAAAGGACCTCGATGAGGTCACAACAATAGAGGAGGTACACAAGGCAATCCAAAAGGTGCTTGGTGATAATACCGCGGCCAACGGTAAGTCACTACGCAAAGCGTACGCTGGCACCCAAACGGCAGTTATCATTTTACCAGTGCCAATTTTTTAATTACTAACAATTTTACAATAACAAATAGGTAGATTTTTTCGTCAAAAATCGTCATTTTGGCTTCGAAATGGTGCCAAAAATTGAACATTAAAAAAAAACTCGACGTCACTGGAGAGATAAAGTAATAAAATAAAGAAACACTTTGATTTTTTGGTTTCAGATGATCCAGTGATGCTTTAGGCTGGCCACCGCACAAAGACTTTTTTTGGAGGCACCTGCGGAGATCTTCAATAAATCCGTTATTTCTCTCTATTTTTTAACAAAAAATTTTTAAATATTCTTAAAATGTTGTACTTTTATATAATAATATGTAAAATAAACGGACTGTTAGTTTTTTTTAAAAAATTCATGAAAAAAGGTATTTTTTAGACGATACAAACCTTAACACCCCCACCCCCCCCCCCCCCCAATACTTTTTGCTTATAACGAACCCGTTTAAAGCGAACTTTCGCCTAAAACGAACCAATTCCAAAAGTACGCGTTTTTATTCCAATAAACCATGCATTTTTGTTCGCTTATTACGAACTCGTTTAAAGCGAACTTTCGGTTGTAACGAACTTTATTTGCATGCAAAACTTGATTATTTTTCGGTTAAAACGAACCAAAAAGTGCCGCTGTGTAAAAAATAATGTTTGCTTTGACAACACTGTTTAATTTTTCCTGTCTCCAATCCGGGAATTCTCCTAAGTTTAATGTTTGTTTGCGTGAAGACGTTTGCTGGAAAACGATTAGATATGTTTTGATGACGACCCTTTTAAATACGGCAGAATTGGACGAAAAGATATTGTGCAGTCTGTTTGCGCTGGTGATGACGACCTTGACGACGATATAGACAACGTAGAGCCAATCCAAGTCGCAACTGACGTGGATGCAGCGTGAAGCGTAAGCTATGTAAGAAATTTTCTTCAGTCGCGCGACACTCCACAACAAATTCCACAGCTAACTACTCGAACTCATTTTTTAAAAATAAATTTTTTAAATTAAAACATCTCAACATGTTTTTAATAAAGTTACAAAGTGCACATACAATTGATTAATTCAAGTCTTCATTTAAAGCGAACTTCGTTTAAAACGAACCATTTTGTCCGGTCCCTTGAAGTTCGCTTTAAGCTAAAAGTACTGTATTTCTTTTCAAGGGTTTCTTTAGCATTGTCCTGATGGGTGTCGTAAACGGAGACTATCAATTTACGCATATAGATGTGGGGGCCTACGGAAGCGAAAGAGATGCAATTTTTTCCATAAACGCTTTTTGGGAAAAACTCTTGCAAATGGAACTTTGCAATTTCCCAACGATTCTGTAACATTTGAAAATGTTTTTCCATACGTTTTCGTCGGCGATGATGCGTTTCCTCTGCATCCTCGAATAATGAAGCCATTTACGCCAAATCGAAACAAAAAGTTTGAAGATGAGCAGCAAATATTTAACTAAATGCTAAGCGAGCACGGCGATGCGTAGAAAATGCATTTGGAATACTATGCTCTAAATTTTACTGTCTGTCCAGGAAGATGTATTGTCATCCCGACAGAGGTCGACAGACCGTTACTGCGTGCTGCTATTTGCACAATTTTTTAATAAAAACGACAAAGGAGCAATATTGTCCTCCGAGCTATGTCGATAGATACAATGAGTTCGGTGAAATAATAAGAGGAGATCTTCATAACAATCTGCCACCATACTCATTATTTAATGCAGGTCTCAATTCAATACAAGCTGGCAGGCACTCCAACTCTGCTAAAGAGATAAGGGAGAAGCATAAAATATATTTCAACTCAGATTCCGGAACCATCCATTGACAACGTAAATCTACATATTTGGAATAAAAAGAAATATTGAGCTAATTATAATTTGCTTCCTCAAAATTTTTCTTACACCTCTATTATGAATTCATACGATACACGATAAATGCTTGCATTCTGTTGTGCGGTATTACGAACTCGTATTAAATCCGATAGTTAGCGTTTATAGCTTATCGTAAAAATGTGGTATTACAAAACGATACGTATCGGGTCAGCTGTTCAAATTCATACGTTTGCAAACGGCTCACTTTTCTCGGCCGATAGTTGAAATTAAACATACATTTTTAAAATTTTTTTTTTCGAAAATTAGACTGAAACCTGCAAAAATACTCTATGGAATAATTGTGAAAAACTATTTGAGGACGAACCTCACAAGGCAACGCGTGAGGATCGTTTGACTGCCTCAACCTGGTGAGGCCAGCATTATCCATGTCGATCTCGTCTCAAGTCGACTCAAACATCTCCTTGGTGTCCTCTAGAAACGGCAAACTGGCAACCGTTAGTTTGATGGCTAATCTAAGCGGCGGGCGCCCTGCCTTTTGAAGGGTTCTGCGTTGGGTTTGAAGCCCACCACGTAAAAACAAATTTCAATAAAACTTAAAAGAATAAAGATAAAAATGATCCCCACATCTGATGACGACTACTGCAAACGAAAAACTGACAGTGATTTACGGATATGCACTTGGAACGTCCGAACCCTTAATTGCGATGGTTCCTCTATCCAACTGATATATATCTTAGAAAGATACAAAGCTGATATCACTGCAATCCAAGAAATGCGATGGAAGGGACAGGGTTGCTTACGGCAAGCATCCTGTGATATCTACTACAGCGGCCATGCGGAGAAGCACGAATTTGGATGCGGATTCGTGGTTAGCAAGAGACTACGGCATCATGTCCTGCGATTCACACCAGAGATCTGCAACAAGTCAATTGAAAATCAAGTAACTTTAAAATAATCAAGCTTCGACTTGACTTGTAGAAACTTGATATGTTTCTACCCTACAAGCCTCGACTTGCTTCTGAAAAACGAATCATAAGTCAGACTTGATTCTATTTGTTTTCTACCCTACATTAATTGGTAGAAAAAACCAAGCTTTCTACTTTTCAAGTCTGTTTTCAAGTCTATGCGACTGCGCTGCCGCAGAAAGCCACTGACGAGCGTTGGATTGTTTTTCGTTCGTTTTATTTATGATGCGGATCGTAAACAGTTATTGCGTTGTGGTTTTTTGTTTGTTTTTTTGTTTTTGCTGTTTATGTAAATGCGTTGTGCTCTTGTGCTATGTATGGGGTATCGTTTTGATCTTGAAAAATGCAGCATCTCGGTTAAAATAAATAATGGAGCAATGAAATTAGGTGCTTGCGATTGGACAAAGCACAGTGGTATAGATAGGATATTTCAAATTTAATTTAATGGTATGTAGGAAAATGTGACTGCAATCAAAAAACGGGAAGGAGAGATGTTAAGACTACATATGGTAAAAAAATAACTTCAAACATTTTTAGAATACTTTAATATTAAACATAAATTTTAGAAAATCATATAATTGACACATTGAAGCTTATTTAATTTAACTCCTTCTAAGGAGTTTGAGCTTGTCATGTTGACTTATGCTTAAGCGCGTAAGCCATGGTATAATAATAAGAGGTAGCATTGACAACTGCTTATTTTCTCTTCTACAAGAAAACATTTCCTGTCAAAAACAGTTGTTTTTTTTACTTCAGCGTTTTTAACATTATTCGTTTTTTCAATGATCGATTGTGAGCGCTCGCTTTTTGAGTATATTTTCGACAGCAAATTTCACTCAAGCTGTTAAATTTTTATTGGCCTCTCTTTTTCTTCAAATGGTCACCATATTGTTTTTTTTTGGCGGAATAAAATTATCCTAGTTCAGGCGATAGCCACTTAAACAAGGATTAATTTGGTTTTCTTTTTTTTTCTCGAATGTTCCAGACTGGAGATATCCTGCACACCGTCAATTTTTTTGCATTTTTTTAAAAAAAAAATTAAATAACGTCAAAAAAACGTTTTTTATTCTTTAAATGTTAGTTTATAAATGTGCAAAATTTGAAAACGATTTCTTTTTTCCTTCTATGAAAAAAATCCCTAAAAACATTTTTTTGTTTTAAAAATTTGTAACCTATATGCCCCCTTTGGTAAATTATATGATAAAAACAATGTAATAATTATTATTTATAAATTACGCATACAAATAATTCGACTTAAATTTTATAATAAATTCCTGGTCATATATAGTTTTAATGAATTTTTTAATACATATATATATATATATATACTAGCAACCCTCCGCAGCTTTGCCCGCGATGTATCTTGAAATAAATTAACGCATTTTTTGTAAAATATTGTCTTATTATCGTTTTAATAGTTTTATTTTTTTCATGACATATTAATTGCAATCATGTAAGAATTTCTGTATTAACAATGTTTTTTGATGTGTTTGTGTTATTCGTAAGAATAAATTAGTTTGATGGATTTCCTATCTTAAAAAGACCAACATATAATTGCCCATGGGAAAAGCAGCTATCTCGCAAAAAAATAAAATTCATTCATAGTCTTAACATTTGTGTCGATCGCACATCAATTTTTTTGATTTCCAACTGATTTTCTGGGGTGGCTCATAACCGGGCTCAAATTTTTTTAAGCAAAAAATAAAGTTTTCGGCAATCGTTCATAATTTGTTTGCTTGTAACTAAATCGATAGGGTTTTTTTTGGGGGAAATTAAGCTTAAATAATTAAAATTCGTTTGACATAAAAACCATGGAAAAATATTAAGCACAGCCAATTTTATGTCGATTTAAGGAAACATGGCTCTTAACCGGAGACATTCCCCTACTTATTTAACCATATTATTAAATGGTATGAAAATACATTGTACTTCGGCTAATTAACACAATTTGTATAAGACTCGTATTCGATAACGTGAATTGTTTTGGAAAGATATTGGTTTTAATAAGTCCTTACCTTTTCAAATATAAATTTATGTTTATGGAATGAATTAAAAATACTTTCTTATCACTTTCAATAAATAAAATCAAATTAAGTTCAAATATTTTCATAGGTCTTATTTCAGTGACAAAATTATACACTTACGCTATGCAATGCCGTAAAAACATGCTAAAAAACCAATTCAACACATACCAATGCGCAGCTTCAAAGCGATGTAATTTGCATCGCACGGCGTTTCAATTTAAGCTTTAATTGTTACCATAAATTTCATGCACTTCTATTTTGCAGCTTAAGAATTCTGCACGCAGCTATTCAACATTTTGAATAGAAAAACTCTCTCTGAATAATGAAACATTGAAGCAGCAGCAACAAACGACGCGCTTGGAGAAAATGCTTTAAATTTTGCATTCTGCTGTTCGCGAACAAAGAGCTATCTCTCTCCGCTTCAATGCAGAGAATCTCTTTTCTGAGCATTGAGCAGCATTTTATAGCGAAACCAAAGCAACATTCTGCTAGCTGCAAGCAATGACAGCGTCGAAGCCAATGAACAAATCAATGCTTGCAAGAAAATGATTTAATTTTTCAATAAAATATGAATTTTACGACCAAACTATTGATCTTAGATGCACGTAACCATGGACTTTTTTGTTGGAATCGGCAAGATCATTCATTTGTCCATATATCATATTCACTTATCTTTTACGGTTTAAACAGAAAATGGAAAAAAACGCCAAATTTTTCCAAAAATACCAAATTTTGCCAGTTTCTTAGCCAATAACTTCTAAGCTTTGAAATATTTCAAAATTTTAAGTATACAGTGTTAATTTACAATCAATTACAATTTGAATAGTCAAAATTTCATTTAAATCCGTTTAGCCGTTCTTGAGTTTACTTTCATCAACGCCAAAAAGGCAATATTTCAAGTTTCATTTTTATATAATAGTTAGATTAGATTAGATAGATACATACATATCTATGTATACAAATATGTACTATATATCCTGCAAGAACTCGTTCTTCTTGTGACACATGCATTGTGCCTTAACGTTTAAAAAAAAAACTTCACTGTGCAACACCACCACAACTTAAAGCGCTTCGTTTAACACAGCACTCACATACTCCACTGTAATCGTAGCCCTGAAGTCTTATAACAACAACCAAAAAATCTGTTTCAAAACAAAACACACCTAAAAACAAAAAAACAACAACAAAAACCAAAAACAAAAAAAAAAAAAAAAACAAACACTTCAATCCAATGCTTTAAAGTAAAACTGTTTTCTCAGCTCGAGAGACAAACTTGCGAAACGAAGTTTGCACTGACAACACGAAGTTTATTCTACGAACTTCGTAAATAGACTTGAAAATAAACGATTTGTAGGCAAAAGTATTGCTTTTTCCCTACATTTCAAGTTTCTACATTTCAAGTTTTCTACATATCAAGTTTCTACATATCAAGTTTTCTACATTTGGCGACTTGATTTTTGCTGCCTATGATTTGCGCAAACTTGTTGTTTGCCTGCCTCGACTTGCAGGGAGTTGAAAAATTAAAGGAACTTGAAACAGCAAATGAATCCATTCATGCAGATCTCTGATTCACACCTGTGAGCGAACGAATTCCCATAACCTGTTTCAAGGCAAGATTCTTAACATAAGCCTGATTTGTGCACGCTCCGACAGAAGATAAGGACGATGAGACCAAAGACAGATTCTACGAGCGCCTTGAAGAGGCCTATGAGCGCAGCCCCCGCCACGACATAAAAATCGTGCTTAGTGACTACAACGCAAAGGTGGGAAAAGAAAATCCTGCTGATTGTGGAATCCGGCGGCGGGAGTTGATTCGATCCGCATTCCCCTAATTTTCCCATTGTTGAATCCGTGCGAATGAAATGCAATACCAATACGCACTCGTTATTCCTAAAACTATTTACTCGTAACTTACAACAGCTGTTCAGCTGCCAAAACAAAATAAAATAACGAGTGAAGTGCAAATAAACTAGTAAGAAATGATCTTCGACTGGGCCGAAGTTAAAATACCCCTACGTCCGAATTGAAATATATTCAGTCTTAAGCAGTCAAAAAAATTCATTTTGTAAAACATTTTCGTCATAGTTTTTACAGAAAATATTCTCTTTTGTTTTTTGATAAAGTCACTTTGTATGGGAGGTGGGTGTCGTTTTCACTCGATTTGGTTGAATTTCATACACAGTGTACATGTTAAATAGCAAAGCTCATGTGCAAAGTTTCAAGACTATATATTAATTTTTGTGAAATTCTAAGAGATTTTACCGTTTTGATAAAGTCACTTTGTATGGGAGGTAGGCGTGGTTTTCATCCGATTCATCCGAAAAATATCGAATTTCGTGATGATAGCTTGAACATTACGGCTGTTATCGTGATCACAGACAGACAGACGGACATGGCTAAATCGATTCGGGTGGTGGTGCTGATCAAGAATATATATCCCTTTCCGACCTACGCAAGAACTGTTGGTTAAATTTTGATAAAATTTTAGAACCTGCCGATTTTGTATGCATAAAAATCAATGAAATAAACTGTTTTGTCACATTGCTCGATTATCCTTTATTTTCAGGATACGCACAATTGTAGCACTTCGGTCTTATTGGAAATAAAAACTCATATTCGAATTCACTTTTTTAGTTTTGAAATTTATATCTTTTCTTTATTTTTGAGTATGGTATTTTAAAAAACAATTTTGATTCTTCTTTAAACATAAATAAACTTTACATTTTGAACAATATGTGCGTGTTCTAGATTTACATCCGACAAGTCTGCAGCACCTTGCTGATGATAAATCATGCTCATGTGGCCAGTGGTTGTACCCATCGAGGCGTTTGTCAGGACATGGTTGTGATGATGGACGATACTTTTTTGAAACACTTTGGGCTTCTTCTTCGGTGTCCGATTCATATGCCGATGCTGCTTTTTTCTTTACTGCCGTCAGTTGTTCAACCAAAGCTAATCGGAAACTTAACAAGTCATGAGTATTTGATCGAGATTTGGCATTTATTCTGGAATGATCTCTGTATTGTAGCCAAGCGTTGCAGAAAGCGAGATCAATAAAATGAATAAAAACCTTCAAAGTCCATTTTCGTGTTTTGAAAAAAGACCTGTACGCCTCCATTAACTGGTCACAAACGTCTACACCTCCCATTGACTTGTTGTATTCTCTCACTATTCTTGAGCTGGAACCTCTACATACCGTTTTTCCTTTTTGTCCCAGCGTTTGACATTTTCAACTGGGCCACATCCATATGCTGATGATGCCAGAGTTACAGCTTTAGAGTCCTTCCACTGTACCACAACAATATCGTCTTTGACAAAATTCTTCCATATCACCCCTTTTCATTTGTTTTTCATTGGTGAGATGGACGTTTTTAATTCGGTTTCTCATTATTGTTCCAGTAGCATAGATACCAGGTTAAAAAAGAGCCTGAAGAAGCGGTATTGTGGTGAAATATCGGTCAAAGAACACCTTAGAACCTGCTGGCAGTGTTTCAACCAAACGCAAATCAAAAGCTGGGCCTAAACCTAAGTTCATGATTGGAAGATATGTTTTCTTCCCTTGGTAGATCTCGAAATCGAGCACCAGCCCTTCCGATGTTGTTAACACTTCGTTCTTTAATCCTACACCTCTGGGCTTATTGGGAAGACTTTGTCTCACAGGACACCGGCCAGTGAATGGTATCATTTGCTCGTCTATGGAGTAATTATCACCTGGCTTTCTTCGAATACTTCGACATGTGAATTTGACTGCTTCGATTAATGGATTTATTTTCCAAAATACGTTACGTTGCTGTTCTTCTTCTGGTACTTCATTGCTATCCACCACATGGAGACACATGCGCAACAGAAAAAAACGATCTCGGCTCATTGTATCAGCTACAATCTAGTAGCTTTTCTAGTTTTCTTTTCCCAGTACATCCGTAATCTTGGGTAACGTATGCAGCCCATTGCAATAACAATACCAAAAAAATTTTTTATTTCACCAACTGTAGCCCCTAATGGTTTTCCTTTAACAGACACATGGTATCTATTGGTCTACACCGTGAATTTTTCAAAAAAATCAGCATTAAAATATGCTCTAAAGTAATGTTCACGCGATTCCACTGCTGTGTTCAATTCAAAATTTGTGGAGACACTCACGTCTACTTGCACATCAAACGGTCTCTTTCTCCAGATATTGCGGCGATTGGTGTCGTCACTGACATTTTCCTTGAGTTTTGGAAGGATTTCTAAACATACTTCTTCCCCATCTTCGTCACTTTCCTCACCTTGAGATTCATCTATCGGAAGAGGTAATTGCCAGGTTGCATCTCCACACTCATCATCGCTACTGAAGTCCTCCAAATCCGACTCCAAAAGAGCACTTAGTATTTCCTCTTGAGTTAATTGTTCTGAAAGACGCAATAAAAAAAAAAAAAATAATTTGTGAAACAAGTCCTAACACGCAAAATTGTTGCACTTAGTGTAAAAATGGCTAAAAAATAAGTTAAATTACAAAATCAAAACCGAATATCACTTTCTAATTAAAATTTGTAATAGTTTGATCGTAAAATCACTTATTAGATGATATAAATCACACTTTAAATAATTTAAATAAATTTAAGTACTTACTGTTTCGACTCATTTTCACAAATGTGCAAAATGCCACACTAAAAAGATCATTTCACAACAAACTCGATTACATGTAACGGCAGATTTTGGTTTTCTTTAAAAAAAAACAGCATACACAATTGTGTGCTACAGGTCTTATCACACCACAGCAGCATTTTGTTGAATAAATAAGAATTGAACTCATACGCACAATTGTGCGTATACGGTCGGAAAGGGATATACTTTTCTATACCTACCATGCCTCCTTATGAGCGTTACAAACGGAGTGACAAAATTAATATACCCCGTTTACGTTTTTTAAACGTAGGGGTATAAATATATAAAAAGTGATTTTAATAGACAAAAAGAAAATTAAAAGTATACTTAAAAGAAATCTATTGCTTAATCGTGAGCGTAACATTGTCCCGTCATAATGGAGCTCTTAGCGAGTGTTCTGCTACACCTTGCACTTCAGAAGAACTGTCAGGACACATCGGAGTAGCTCTTGTGTGTAATGATGTTTTCAACTGAAAGTGTGCTCTGCAAAAAATGTTTGCATTTGCTCTGAAAATTTAAAAAAAGTTGAAATAAAAAATAAATTAAAATTTGTCTTGAAAACAAAAAAGATTTTTTGACAATTTTTTTAAATTTTTAAAAATTGTTTTTAACATAAAGAAAAATATCGAAGTGTAGTAATAATTTTTGCGTTGAATTCGAATTGAACGACCTCAAATTAAACTGAAATCATGTATCGCATTCTTTGTTTTGAACATTTTTCTTTAAATCCACAGATCCGCACCAAATTTATTGCGGATGAAAAGTGAACAAATTTGTATGAAGTGCGGATCGGTTGCGTTTTCAACAATCATTCCAAATCCGTAAACTTTATTATCGATCCGCATTGAACTTACTAGCCAGTTTCTACAATAGCTAAATCAACGAGATCGAATCATTTTCCCGCCGCAACTGATCCGCCAGATTCCACAATCAGCATGAGTATCTTTGGTCCAACAGTCGGAAAGTTCAGCCTCCACGACAATACCTCCGATAACGGAATGAGGCTCATTGACTTTGCCGCAGCGCGAAACATGGTCGTTAGTAGCACTAGATTCAAGCATCACAATATTCATAAAGCAACTTGGCTGTCTCCTGATTAAAAGACGCGTAACCAAATTGATCACGTTTTGATTGACGGAAGGCACTCTTCCAGTATTTTAGATATACGCACGATCCGTGGTGCCAATATAGACTCGGATCATTATCTTGTCGCAGCCAAGATCCGAACAAGTCTGTGCGCAACAAAGAATGCGCGCAATCCAGCACAGAGAAAGCTAGACGTCGAAAAGCTGCAATCAAAACAAACAGCCGAAGACTTCGCTACTCGACTCTCACTCCTGCTTCTAGAAAGCACTCCTCCGATCGACGATATATGCGCGCAGTGGAATCATATTTCACACTCTATGCGTACGGCTGCCGAAGAGGTGATAGCCTATCACCACCCTCGCCGAAACCAGTGGCACGACCAGGAGTGTCGCGACGCCACTGCAGAAAAAGACGCCGCCTACAAAGCCACCCTGCAGTCGGTTGCAACGCGTGCTGCTAAAGAGCGATACAAAGAGAAGAGGAGGGAAGAGAGACGCATTTTCAGGCGAAAGAAAAGTGAAGCGGAAATGCGTGAGTGCGAGAAAATTGAGATGCATGGTGACAGATATGAGGTCCGAAAATTTTTCGAAAAATAAGACGCCTGGCCGATGGTTTCCTCTTCCTGCAAGGATTAAAATGGGAATCTAGTGACAGATATCCAGAGTACACTGATGATGTGGAGGGAACACTTCTCTAGGCTTCTGAATGGCGACGACGACAACAATCCCGCCAATAGAGATGATATCCCGGAATCCCCAATTTTGGGCGACAGCGTTGAAGTTCCGCTGCCCGACCATAGTGAAGTCTTGAAAGCTATAGCTCGGCTTAAAAACAACAAAGCCGCAGGAGCCGATGGCTTACCTGCTGAGCTCTTCAAGAATGGAGGCGAAGCTCTATTTAAATGCATTCATGAGCTTCTATGCAGAATATGGTCGGAAGAATGCATTCCAAACGAACCTCAGTGTCCTCTGCCCAATCCACAAGAAAGGTGATCCCACAATTTGCGCCAACTACCGTGGGATAAGCCTTCTTTATATCACATACATAAGGTCCTGTCGAGCGTATTATGTGAAAGACTGAAGCCCATCGTAAGCCATCTGTTTGGACCTTATCAGTGTGGCTTCAGACCTGGTAAATCCACCATAGACCAGATATTTACGCTACGACAAATCTTGGAGAAGACCCTAGGAAAACATATTGACACACACCATCTTTTTGTCGATTATAAAGCCGCCTTCGACAGTCCAATAAGGAATCATGGAAAACCATGTCTGAATTTGGTATTCCTGCAAAGCTCATCCGTCTTTGCAGAATGACTCTGAGCAACACCAGCAGCACAGTTAAGATCGGGAAGGATCTCACTAATCCATTTGATACCAAACGAGGTTTCAGACAAGGTGATTCCTTATCGTGCAACTTTTTCAACCTAATGATGGAAAAGATCATCCGAGCTGCTGATTTGAGACGTAGTGGCACGATATTCTACAAAAGTATTATTCTGGTGGCATATGCTGATGATATCGATATCATTGGATAGCGAAAGAGTCGAGTCGAATGGGTCTTGCAGTGAACGCAGATAAGACGAAATACCTAGTGTCAACAAATAAACAGTCCCAAGCGTCTTGGAAACCACGTCACTGTTGACAACATCTCTTTCGAGTTTTTTAAGGACTTCGTCTACCTGGGATCCAGCGTAAACTCTTTCAACGATGTCAGTATTGAGATAAAGCGAAGGATAACTCTTGACAACAGGTGTTACTTTGGGCTGAGTAGGCAATTGAGAAGCAGAGCCCTCTCTCGACGAACAAAATTCACGCTCTATAAGTCACTAATCATCTCCGTCCTATTATATGCAGCACAAACCTGGACGTTGAGCAGTTCTGATGAAAAGACCTTTGGAGCCTTCGAGAGAAAGATCCTTTGTAAGATCTTCGGTCCAATCTGCGTCAATGGCGAGTACCGAATTCGATGGAACCACGAGCTGTATGAGCTGTACGCCGACATCGACATAGTTAAGCGTATTAAAATAGAGCGGCTCCGCTGGCTAGGTCATGTTGAGCGAATGGAAAACGACGCTCCAGCGAAAAAATATTCGATTCGGTGCCCGGTGATGGTCAACGCAGAAGAGGACGCCCACATCTTCTTTGGAAGGATAAGGTGTTGGATAACCTGACCACGCTTGGTGTTTCCAACTGGCGCCAGCAAGCGCAGAACAGAAATGGCTGGAGCAATTTCTTATACGAGGCCAAAACCGACTTACGGTTGTAAGCGCCAGATAAGTAAGTAGAAAAACTATTTGAGCTAGTTACATTATTGACTTCATTCATAAAGGATTGAAAGCATCCCTCAACACTCTTTCCACATTCTATCTCATAGCTTTGTCCACCAATGGGCAATTCCAGTGAAATGGATTTTGTGTAGTGTCAGTAACCAGAAAACATTTGATTTTTTCACCCCGTTAAATATTAAAACCTCTGCAAAAATTGTTTTATTTCCTCATTTTGTAAGTCTCAGAGAAAACTTTGTAATAAAAAAAAAAACAAAGTAGGAAAGAAAAAATTGTATAAACCTTTATCCTGACATGAAAATATCGTTTGTTACTTACACTACCGTTGGAATTACCCCAATATAGATCGCAATGGATGTAATCGGAAACATGTTTATATATTTTATTTTTAAACTTTTTAATATGTTGAAATAACTTTAGTTTGAGAATTCCAGCTGTTTGTCCTTAAATCACAGTAAAATTTAAACAAAAATAACACTAAAATCTAAACAAAAATCACTGTTACTCAAAATAGTCTATCTATCGGTCGTATGAAAACGATAATACGAAAGCTAGATTTTTACGTTACGCTTGCAAACGTTGATAATGTATTGTATAAATAGCCATAATCACTGTTACTCAAAATAGTCTATCTATCGGTCGTATGAAACGATAATACGAAAGCTAGATTTTTACGTTACGCTTGCAAACGTTGATTATGTATTGTATAAATAGCCATAATAGGGGTGTTAATCTGCACTTGTTCAATTTATAGTAATTTTTCTCCTATGGCAGTGGATTTGTGGCGTCCGAGGCTTAGTTGGTTAAAGTGTGTGGCCTCTATGTCAATGAACTCGGAGACCCGGGTTCGAACCCCAGCAGCGACAGAAAATTATTTAAAAATAACTTTTCTGTACGGTCGCCATCTCTCTGCAGACAATGGCAAACCTCAGAGAGTAATCAAAATGCCATGTAAAGCTTCTTGAGAATAAGAACATTTCGTTCATCTCCGTTCGGAGTCGGCGTTAAGACTGTAGGTCCGTTTCTCGGTCAATTGTGTACAAAATTAATAACACGCACAACACAATTGATCATAAGAAGCTAGGTCCAAAGTCCTTTCAAGGGCTGAAATGGCCAGTTATTTATTTTTTTTTTTTTATATATTTATTTTACATTAAAATAATATGTTTTAATTTTGTTGTATTACCAAATTAAAAAATAAATATATATTTATCATTAAAAAGCACATTTGAACACAATTAAAATGTCAGTTTTCTTCTTCAAAGCTAGATAGTTTATTTTTTTACAGGTCTTGAAAGTTCATTTTTATGATTTTTATGTGAAAAAATGCAGTTATATAAAACAAACGAAATTATAAACAATCATCACATTTTCAGTTGCGTTGCTTAAGCAACTTCCACCGCGTCCCGAACACGTCTTGAATTTTTGTTTTTATAATGAAATTAAAGAATTAACTTTTACAGTCGTACCATTTTTTTAATCATAGCTCTTACACTCAGGAAGTAACAAGTCAAAGCAACGCTGATCAATTTTGAAAAAATGCATTTTTCAACTTTTTGGAAACCTGCGCGGTAAAACGTTACTTCGTCACGTCAAAAGTGTATACATGTATATATTTTGATCAGCATCACCATCTGAATCAATTAAAATCCTAAATAACTTCGAATATATTTACTTCAACACAGAATTACCATGGAATGAGAAAAACTATCAGAAATGAAAAGAATAACTTTGGAACTAAATTTTTTCTTTGAATATATTTCATTGCATTTTCTAAAAGTTTAATAAAATGATTTGACAAAACTCTTTTAAAAGCATTGGTAGCTGAGCATTTTTATTTATATTTTGTTTTCTTTTTTCTAGAAACATTATATTTTCTCATTTTTTTTCTTTAGTTCATTATAGGCCATTGCAATGAATTTGGTCCCAAGATTGTTGGCCGTTGCATCCGGCAACTGCTCAATAATTGAGCCCAAATGAGCCAATCGATGATGCTTCGATTTGGTGGCCACCTCACTCTTCCGCATCTCAATGATCATGGCCATTTGCTCCACCACTTTTTCAGCAGTAGCCAGCAGTTCGCTGACGTTTTGCCGACGGTTGGTTGATGAAGGACTCTGCTACTGAAAAGAAAATATGTTATAAATTATCAAGAAAAAAATTAAAAACGGCTCAGGGTGTTCCACACAGCTCTCCCCTTGCGTCACTTCAAGGGGTTCTGAAAAGTTCTAAAATGCAAATATACATGTAAAATCAATCCTGTCTTTTAGTTTTCTATGAACTAAATTTAACTTACTCTCTTTGTGTAGAAGTATCGCATACAAATGACATTTCTGTCGCAAAATCAAAGACATCTGGTGGGACATTTTCATCCACCTCCACATCCAAGTCGCAGGCGCTCACGGATTTTTTAGCTTTATTTGCATGGTAGCTTGCTGTCACGCAAGCTCTTCCATGCAGCCTTGCAGTCTTCCACTAGAAAAATTAAATTAAAATAACAAAAAGACAAATTAGTACACTTACCACTTTTATTCACTTCAAGGCTTATATTTAGCCAAGCATTCTTTAAAGCATTCCTATTGCTGTGCTCCTTGCATTGCTTGTCCCATATAAAGCGTCGTCGCTTGATGGAGCACACCAACCTTTTATTTTCCTCCTCGTTGAGTTGGCTCATCTTCTTTTTGAGAAAAAATTTTATATTTCCAATAAGAAACTTACTTTCTTTTTTTCTTTGCGCTGTTTTTACTTTCAAATGACAACCGTCACTTTTCACTCCAAAATAAATTGTCGGTTCAATTAAATTGCAGTGAAAAAATGTTTCTAGATTCATGTTGCGACATATAGTAATAGACTTTTTCGCAGCGAAACACAGTACAACTTTGAGGAAATTGTTATGAAATTTTCACGCTTATTTCAGAGCTGTCATTTTTTGTATGGATATTTGCGTGGAATTTCACGTTAAACCGAACACAGTAATACACCTAAGATTCAAGTCGTTTAATCAAGACATTCTCAATTTTAAATCAATTCGTTTTTATTAACCCAGTAATTCACACGTCAACAAGATTATAATTGTACAAGCGGTTATCGCCGCGTTTTTCGCTTAAAAGCGAGACACATTTGATCTAGCGTGTCTACTCCTCTTTTTGTACTGTTATAGTAGAAATTTATTTTCGATTTGTTTTTATTTTGTACATATATTGCATTCGTATGATGCATCGTTGACAGAAGTATAACGACTCTGTTTTTCTTCGGTACGTAGCTAAAGATTGTCATACTTCGACGAAATCCAAACACGTTGCTTTCAACTTACCTTATTCTATGAGATAGAAAATTAGCTGAAATGCATCTTTTATTTTTTCGTAATGTGCCAACGTTAGTCCACCCTCTGATAGCAATGTTTGTGCGCAATGCTAGTAAAATAATTGTCGAACGTGACGTTCCTGTTTGTTCTTTCAGAAGGTTCACATATCATCTCGACAACTTGAGTAGACAGATTGATTGTTCGGCTGTTCCTACCTTCTTTTCCCAGGTACGGAATGCCATATAGCAGAAAACTGGTGCTGGAATCGCAAATCCACCAAATTTTTATTCCATATTTATCTAGTTTAGAAGGTATATATAGGCGAAATGATACCCTACCTGGGAAGGGTACAAGTTGTTCATCTATTGTCAAGTTGCTACCTGGTATGTAATGCTTTCGCAATTCCTTGTTGATAATATCCCAAATATTTTTTATTGGCGCAAATTTATCTCTCGTTCTGCGAGCTGATCGTGTGGATTTGTCATCAAAACGCAAATGACGCAATTCTGCAACAAATCCATTTTTTGTCATACAAGCCCGATAAATTGGACTTCCAAATAGGGTACTCCCTATTCTTCATAGGACGTGCTACCTTGTCTACGTAATCCAGCATCGATCAATAGTCCTATGAATGCTCGAATTTAAAGGCTATGTTAGCAGCAGATCTTATTGGCTTAGTAGTTTTGGCAACTTCTTGGTGGACGTTAAAAAACGGCAAATTTTGAAATTTTTGTTTGCATTCTGTTTGGTAACACATGGTCCAATAAGTCTCGAAACTAACTGCTAGCTAGCACCTCTAACGAAATATCGATATAATACCTATTTCGATAGTTCCAACCTTCAAACAATACGTGTAAAAACTTCATGACAATCTAACGTTTAAATCAGAAGTTGCAATGATTTTCAAAATAATGGATTCAAAGCAATTCCGGGTGTTGCTTTATTTATTTATTTATTTATTTTTCTTCATTAGTAATACAAAAGCCTATTTTTTGGCCAAAAACTATATTACAAGCATGTATCTATATTCGAGAGATATCTTCATTAATCTAATTTAATATGTGTACCTATTTACGACTTCCCTTACATCTATACGAACTATTAAAAATTATTGGATTTGGGGTATATCCCATGTCAGCAGCGACAAATATTAAGATGAACAAAAGATTTAAAATTTATAGGTCATCGGTAACGGTATTAAAGGTCATCAATATTTTTGTTGTGTATTCAAATGTGTTTCAGAAGTTTGATTTTGTAACTGTTTGAAGTGCCAGAAAAGGTTCGCATAGCAATGGGAAGCTCATTCCAAATACGAGCTGTGCGTACTAGAAACGACCGTTCAAATACTGAAGATGATATTTTTGGTATAATTATTTGTGTATTCCTAGTGGACCGACTGAACTTAAATTTCTGAGACAAATAAGAGGGCAGATTCGTTTTTATAAGTTTGAAAAAACATAACAATATCCGAATGCTTATAAAATTTTTAAAAGAGCATTTCAAAAACTTATGAGTATAATCAGATATGTCATCACGTCTGCGAACTCCATAGACAAAACGTACAATATTATTCACAATTACTTCAATTTTCTTTATATTGTAGGCAAAAGTACCGGAAAACACTTCAACACAATACGTTATACTTGACATAAGTAAAGCATGACCAATTTTATATTTAACATTAAAGGGTAAATACATGTTTGTGCTATAAAGCTTTCTTAAAGTAACTCCAATTTTGGAGCTTAAAGCATCAATATGTTTGTCAAAATTTAACTTTGCATCAATAATAACACCAAGACATCTGTTTTCAACATATTGTATCTGCTTATTATGTAGCCGAATGTCTAATTGATCCACAACCAACCTAGTAGGATTAATTTGTATAAACTTTGTTTTATTCGAATTTATGGTTAAGCAATTTTCAGACGTCCATGAAGAAACATGAGATAGGTTAAAGTTGACTACAGACTCGAGAACATCTGAAAACTGAACTTCACCTGAAAACAACAATTGTATGTCATCAGCAAAAATAAATGGTTTACACGTATTCGGATCATTATCATTAATATCATTATATTACAATATAACAATATCATTAATATACAACATGAAGAGAAGTGGCCCAAGTACAGATCCTTGTGGGACACCAGAAACAATATTAACCAGACTAGATTCTTGACCATTGAAAAAAACAAACTGTTGACGATCACACAGGTATGATAACATAAGCCTACAAGCAGTATTAGAAAAATTGAATTTAAGTTTAAGTTTTTGGATCAGTTTTGAATGATTTACGGTGTCAAATGCCTTTGATAAATCAAGGGACACTAAAACACTTATTTTGTTTATGTTTATGTTTTCTCTAATTGAGTCAGTTAGACCAAGGAGCAGTGTTGAGGTACAGTAACCGTTCCGAAAACCAGATTGGCAGTTATCAATAAGATAAAAACGATTAGTATACACCATTATTTGGTTTTTAATTATATTTTCAACGACTTTTGAAAGTGCTGGTAATATACTTATCGGTCTTAAGTTATCCATAGAGTTTGATGAGTTAGTTTTCGGGATAGGTACAACTCTAGCCACTTTCCATGATTGAGGAAACTTGGAGGTCATTAGAATATTATTAATAAAATAAAGCAAATGTTTCCGAATGTGAGGCAGTATTATTTTAATGAATTTAATTGGAATTTTATCATTTCCAATAGCATTTGACTTAACGTTTAGTATAGCTTGAATAAGATCGTCTTCTGAAATGTTATTAAAGGAAAAACAATTAATAGAATCTTCATGGGCCTCAAAATCAAATTGGTCAACAGTATTTGCATTTTGATTGTTCACAAAAAATTGATTAATACAGTTAACATTGAATTCTTCAGTAGAAATAGCAGAATTTAAACAACCAGTATTTCGTAATGTGTTCCACATTTGTTTCGAATTTTGACCTTGAAATAGCCGGGACCCTAACTGTTTCTTTACTTTACGAATAAAGGACTTTGCACGATTACGATATTTACAAAAAATTTTCCAATTGCTTTCTGATCTATCCTGTAAAAATGCTTTAAAAGCCAGATCACGCAAAGATTTCGCATAAACGACCCCTCTACAATTCAATTCACTACCATTCTTATACTTTACCTTGTATCTTGTGATAGGGACTAAAGAAAAAGCGTCAGTTATAACAATTTTTTTGTTTTATTTTGTTTTTTTTTTTTCAGTTATAATAAAACTGTTTTTTTATTGGAAAAAATACCGTCCAAGCTGAGTAATGGCTTCGAAAGTGTTATTCGGACTCTGCTCCGTCAACAGCAACCATTTGCCGATGGTATGCTGAGTTTAAACTTGGTCGAATAGACACAAATGATGCTGAACGTTTAGGTCGCCCAAATGAGGCAGTTGTTCCACAAAACATAAAAAAAGTACACAAAATTATATTGGCCGACCGTAAAGAGAAGGTGCGCGAGCTAGCTGAGGCTCTGAAGATATCGAAAGGCAGTGTTCAATTGTGGCAGGGAACAATATTATAGGAACATTTTTCTATGAGCTGCTTTCCAAATGGTCGCTGCGTTTCCTCACACCGGACCAAAAACAACAATGTGTCGATGATTCGAAGAGCTGTTTGGCACTGTTTACAATGAATAAACATGAATTTTTGCGTCGGTATGTGACAATGGATGAAACATGGATCCATCATTACACACCGGAATCAAAACGGTCGTCAGCTGAGTGGATAGCAATCGATGAAAGCAGGCCAAAGCGATCAAAAACACAACAGTCGGCTGGAAAGGTTATGGCATCTGTATTTTGGGATGCGCATGGAATTTTGTTCATCGACTATCTGGAAAAGGGAAAAACAATCAACAGCGATTATTATATAGCGTTGTTGGAGCGTTTGAAGGATGAAATCGCGAAAAATAGGCCCCATTTGAAGAAGACAATGGACCGTGTCACAAATCGATGAAAACGATTGCGAAATAAAGAATGTTTGAAAAAAAAAGTTTTGCGAGCTCAGTTTTAAATTTTGACATTTGTTTGGTTTTTCAAAATTCAATTGATTTGATCAGAATACCAATACCTTGTTTGAAATTTCGATTGCTAGCTTAGTTTAAAAAATATCCTGCGCATGTTTTTGGCCGAACTGTGTTGGTGGACTGAACATAAGAAGAAATAAATTAATCATAGAAATAGGAGATTTAGTGCTAGTAAAATTACTTAATGGAGAGAAAAGCCAAAGCCCTTATCATGGTCCATATAAAGTTATAAAAACAGGAAATGTAAATACATATATCGATATTAAGGGGCAATGAAAAAAGATACACAATAAAAATTTAATCAAGTATTCTATAGACATAAGATAATTTTTTTTATAAGTTTAAGCTAATCTATATAAAAAAAAGAATACAAGTAATCTCTTTAAAATAAATCGTTATGGTTAAGAGAATTTATCATAAAACTATTTACTTACTGTACCTACCTACCAGAGAACTGCAAGCGATATCATTTTTGCTACTTGCTGAACCAACTGCCGAAATTGAATCCAATTGTGCTGGTATTCTTTCGTAAGACTGGATATTTCCCGTTAGCGTTGTTGGTTTGATAAACAGCGCAAGTTCGTTTCAACTTCTGGTAAGCAGTGGTAAGTATGATCATTCACAAGCAACGAAATGAAGTCATGCGGCGCAACCACTTAATACAAAAGCAACGCTTTTATTGCAGTGATACGAACAGCGTTGCCGCTTTGGTAAAATTCTATCAATCGTGGTAATTTTTTTTCATCAAATCTGCTTTTGGTAGATTGGTAATTTTTTTCAATTTGGTTGGTTGTTGGTAAATTTTTTTTTATTTTTGAGAACATTAAAAATTTTTGCATATGGAACTCAGATATGAAAAAAATTAATATCACAACCTTTGGTTAACTTTTTGAAAATAATGGAATAAATTTTGTTTGGCAAGTTCTTAAGTCAAGATGAAAGCTGTGTTCAAGAAGAAGTCTGCTTAGCAGTTTTGAATTTTTTTTTCAAAAATCATCGGTTTTTTCCCGCAACTTTTCGTCAAGACGAAATATCTATTTGAATTTAGAATTTCGCCTTCATAAAAAATTGCAGCCAAAACCCATTATTTTTGACAGAAAATTTTTTTCAAATCCAAACCGCTGGCAGAGGGCCAGACTGATGAGTTTTTTAAAATATATAAATTATTTTTTTTCATTTATTATTTACTAGAGGACCCGGCAAACTTCGTCCCGCCCTAAATTCATTTTTTTTTTTAAATAATTTCGAGCAATCACGATTCGATCGAAATTAATTTTTTATCGAACGTTCGCAATCGACAACAAATGGTGCCAATATATATTTTTCCATATAATTTTGTGAGCGGAACTTCCGTCTGCATATCTATATCTAAAATACTGATTGCATCTCCATGCTACAGGTGTAAGATGTTTACGCTGCATTTGCATATTCTACTTGCTCTCTCTCTCTTTATATGATCGCACTGCTTTGCGCTCCATTATCTTTATATACATTATATATTATGTTATTACTCGTATCTTCTCTTTATTCTTAAGGTAAAAAATAAGTTTAGATTTGATTTAATCCAGCACACAGTCCAAAAATTAATTACAAAGAATGGCCTTGTGATTCATTGATTGTCATGGCGATGTAAGTCGAACTGAATTTGAATTGAACGTTTTTGAACTCGAAGGTAAATCGGTTAGAATCAATTAAATTCTTGGAATGAGCACTTCTTCGCCCTTGAATTTGCCTACTCAAAAGCGTTCATCGTTGTTTGAATGACATTATTCTTGAGTTGCTTCACGACCAATTTGTTCACTTGCACAATTTCGGTTGTTTGAGTCTCCGAAGCATGATGATAACAGATCCAACCTTCAGAGGCAAATTATTTGTAATCCTTACAAATCAATGAATTCAGGAACACTGTTCGATAATTGGTTGCTTTTTCTGAATACAATCAACTGATCGGAAGGAATGTAATTATCCAGAAATTGCATTTTGAATTATGAAATTCAAATCGATTTTGTTTTTATTTTTATTTTTCCATACAAAATGTATGGAACACCGATTTTTCCGAGAAAATTACAATTTTTTTGCTGTTAACAGCTACCCTGTGCGTAGACGAACACACAAAAATAAAACAACAGCTCGAATCGGGCAATAAGTTTTCGAGTTATGGGCGTTATTATGTATGCCACTCTGTTTTGTTTATAAATGACACTTATTCGGACATGACAATTTGACTGTTTTCATTATCCGTCGCTCGCTGGTCAGTGTGGCTTACGCGTGTATTACCTCGCTGCGCATTTGACTGACTTCGTAGACCTATGTCAGGCTCGTCTTCTCCTTGGAGTTGTAATGAACACTGTACGACTCAAAAAATTACAAATTTAAATTTTTTTGGATTTTTTCGCTTTAGGTTCTTCCTTACTTTCTTTTTTTCTACACCAAATCAGTATTGACGCAAATAAAAAAAATTATTAAAATCGGCCGAGCCATTTCCGAGTTCAATTCTTTCGATTATTTCGCTTTGGGTTCTTCCTTATTTTCTTTTTTCCTACACCAAATCAGTTTTGAGGCGAACAAAAAAATTATTAAAATCGGCCGAGCCATTTCCGAGTTTTAGCAAAACTAACGCACGGCAATTAATATTTATATATTCAGAAGATAGAAAGATAGAAGATAAGATTAAGATGAAAAACACGATTTGTTTTTGTCTAAGAAAAATATGAAAGGCTGCTATAATTCGAATTGAGAAGATTGTGCTGTCATTTCATTTTATTGCAAATTCTATTAGGAAATTTTTGTAGTACATTTCAATTTGAATAAAAATAGTCAGCTCAACCATCAGTTTTTAAGTCATAAGGTGGTCTAAGGATCGATCCTCACAATGGGCAAACAAATAATTTTTTTTTTTGTTATTGAAATGACAGCTTTTGTGTCCTTTTTTGACTAAAAAGTGAATATGTTGAAGCTTTCTTCAAATACGGTTTATTTAGTGCTTAAATTGAATTTATCAACGAAAAGAAAATGAATGATATTTTTTTGTTATTCTAAGGAAAGGATGTTATTAGAAAAAGAAGCTGTACTGAAATTTTGTGCAATTTTGAAGATATGTGAATTGTTTTGGTGTTAAAACAACAGAATTTTCTTTTATTTAATTAGACGAACAGTTTTGCTGATAATAGTACACTAGTAGGATAATTTACGTTTCTTAAAAAGAGGCGGAAGAGGCGTGGTCAAAACAAAGTATGCCATAACCTAATCTAGGCTTCAAGTAATGTGTATGCCGAATTTGAGTTAAATCCGTCCAGTCGTTAAGATTTGTTGGCTATTTAAAGTAGAATGTGACGGCAATTCCCATACAAAATTACCAATTTCGATTTTTTGATTTTTCCGCTGTTCCTTCGAGTTTTTTGTAATTTTATTTTTTCCTAAACCACATCTGTATTAAGGCAATCAATACAAAAAAAGAATTATTAAAATCGGCCAAGCCTTTTCTGAGCCATAGCAAGACTAACGCACACGCATTTCATTTTTATATATAAGAAAAAATTTTATAACATCGATTTTTCCGAGAAAATTCAAATTTTTTTGCTTTTAGAAGTTACCTTGTGAGGAGACGAACACAAAAAATAAAAAGAAAAAACGACACCTCGAATCTGACAATCCGTTCTCGAGTTATGAGCGTTCTTATCTATGCCACTCTGTATTATTTATATATGGCACTTCGGACATGACAATATGACTGTTTTCGTTATACGTCGCTCGCTGGTCAGTGTGGTTTACACGTGTATTAGCTCGCCGTGCATTTGACTTCGTAGGCCTATGCCCGGCTCGTCCTCTCCTTGGATTAGTAATGAACACTGTACTATACGAAAAATTACCAATTTCAATTCTTTCGATTTTTTTCGTTTTGGGTTGTTCCTTATTTTCTTTCTTCCTACTCTACATCCGCATTTCCGAGTATATAAATATTCAGAAGATAGAAGATAAGAATAAGATGAAAAACACGATTGGTTTTTGTCTAAGAAAAATATAATAGGTGGGTTTCTTGTAAAGGGGCGGAAAAGGCTTGGTAAAAACTAAGTATGCCATAACCTAATCTAGGCTTCAAGTAATGTGTGTGCCGAATCTGAGCTAAATCCGTCCAGCCGCTAAGTTTTGTTGCCTATTTAAAGTAGTCTGATACTTTATACTGTGGCAATTTCCATACAAAATTACTAATTTCGATTTTTTCGATTTTTCCGCTGTTCCTTCGAGTTTTTTTGTAATTTTTTTTTTTGCTAAACCACATCTGTATTAAGGCCAAGAATACAAAAAAAGAATTATTAAAATCGGCCGAGCCGTTTCTGAGCCTTAGCAGGACTAACGCACACGCATTTCATTTTTATATATAAGATTATTAAAAAAGCTTAGAATAAATACACTTAGAACTATGTTCTATTATAGTACAAAATTGTTGTTAAATTATAATAACCAAAGGCAAGTAAAAATACTTAACTAAAAAAAATTTAATTTAATTTGGTTAAACGGCTTAATCTTAACAAGGGTAAAAATGTATAACGAAATTAATAATATTACGAGTCTTTAAGAGTTTAATAAGAGAGAGATAAAGAGAGAAAAAAGAAAATAAAAAAATATATAAAAGATAAAAAGATTGGGAGCAGTTTATTAATGAGAAGTAGAGAAGAAAGAAAGAATAGATTGTCTAAAATTTCTCTTCCTACGATTTCTTTTAACCTTCGAGGCAGAGCATTCCATAGTCTAATGGCACTAATGAAGAACAGGCGGGAGGTACTTAGCGAATTAATCCTTGGAACAATCAGAATATGACTTCTTCTAGACAAGCAGACTTGAAGTTTATCAGACAGATATACTGGTGTTTTTTATGAATGAGCTTATGCAGGTATATGCAGTTTCTTACTTTAACATAAGCAGTTAGATCGCATCCAAGAATTGCATTTCTGAAAGTGGGGAGATGGTAAAATCTTCGTAAGCCATATACCTAACGTAAACTGCGTGAAGTTAAATTCGTAAATCCGACGCTAACTTAGCAAAGATACAAACAAATATTTCTTCTCTGTACAAAGTTAAATTCGTACTTATATGCAAAGTACGAATTTAACTTTCAGTACGAATTTAACTAACGACACTACGAATTTAACTTTAAATGTAAGGAAATCACTTTGAAATCGACTTGGAAACACAGAAAAGTTGAAAAGTTTATGAAACATTTAAAAAAATATTATTAAATTAAAAATATGCATAGAAATTATTTAAAGAGAATATTCCGGAAATTCATCAACAGAAATTCTTGAAATGTAGTGAAGTGTTGTAGAAACATTGGAACCAATTTGAATGTAAAAATCCTAATATATACAAAATACAAACCCAAAATGTGATTCATACCACTGGACAGGTAATTGGTGCACCTTTCCAAAGATATATCATTCATATGTGCACACTCAAGATTTTGGGCAAAGAAAATTTTTGAAAAAGTATTGAAATGTAGGAAAAAGGTACTAACTTTGAATGAAAAATTTCTTATATCAGAAATATAAACCTAGAATGATATATATACCATTGGACAGGTAATTGATGCACCTTTCCAACGATATATCATTCTTATGTGCACTCGACCGTACCTCAAAAAAAAAGTTCGCCGTATACCAGCGAATATGACGCATTTTTGCAAGACAATTACGAAAAAAGAACTGAGGCCCTCCAGATCTTAGTTCCTATAATCCTAAAGTACTACCCTAATTTCAAAAAAATAAAGCTCTTAAAATATCATCAATCTTGTGCTCAGGAAGTATATCGATACTTCCAGCAGAACTATTTTTAAAAAATTTTTGTAAATTTTTTGCCGAACGTAGGGGTCCCTTTTTTTATTTTCATCATATCATCGGTATTAAAAGTCTATCATATTGAATGACATATCGTTGTTTTTGTTTGAAAGAGACCAATTATTTTTTCTCCAAAATAAAACAAAAAAAAATATTCCTACAAGTCCTTGGAAGTTCGTAAATACTTATCATTGAGGAGTAAAATATCCCTCACTCACATCAATTCAATCAACTCTGAGCATTTCATTTTGTTTCTTTCATTGTCCTACTGTGTGTTACGACATGTCAAAATTTTCATGTATGATAGAATGGTGTAAACAACGAAAAGCAAAGTGTGTTCGAACCTGTTTTGATTTTTTTTACATGTCGTTCTACATTTTAATTTTCAGGTTTGTTTCTAATTTCATCACACATTCTATCCGACCAGAGATGAGTTTTATAAGATTTCTTCGAATTTAATTTATTGAAAATCACCAAGCTGCAAGTTACATTTCATCAAATGTTTAAAAGCAAGCAAAATAATGACTGCTTCTATTTTTAATGCACACATTGGCCACAATTGGCCCTTATAATGCTTACAATAGCTGCTATGTCCCGATTCATTTTAAGAATTTTCAATTTTTAAATTTTTATTGAATAAAAGTGCAATGCGACTTTGTGAGATAGTCTAAAAGAGAAAAATTAATTTCTTTATACAAAAATTAAAAAATGACAGTGTGATAAGATTCGGTTATACTTTCTATCTCACATGTCGTAACACACAGTAGGACAATGTAAAGCGGCCTTTACGAACGACCAAAAAGGATAAAAGACGACGTAACGTAATTTCAATTAATTAACGACTACCATAATAACGGCCACTTAGGTATCAGGAAAACACTTATAAAACTCAAACAACGATATGTTTGGAAAAACATGAGCAAGATGGTAAAGAAATTTGTGTCACGTTGTGACATATGTGCAAAAAGTAAACAAACACTTCACACAATAGAACCACTCACGCTGACAGACACCCCTAGCAATAGTTTGCAGATATTATCAATTGACACTGTAGGACCATTAAGAATTTCAAACGAGTACCGCTTCATATTGACAGTACAATGCGAACTAACAAAATTTGTAATTGCACACCCAATGTCAACAAAAGATGCAGACACTGTTGCAAGAACATTAGTTGAGCAAGTAATTCTGAAATACGGCCACTTTCAAGTGTTGAAATCAGATAATGGGACTGAATTTAAAAACGAGTTATTGCGTAACATATGCACACTTTTAAAAATTAAACAAACCTTTTCAACACCATACCATCACCAAACGATAGGCTCTCTTGAAAGAAACCATAGGTTCCTGAACGAGTTTTTATTGACATCAACTAGTGACCACGAATGGGACAAGTGGATCCCATATTTTACTTTCACATACAATATGACCCCACAAATATACACAGGGTACACACCACATGAATTAGTCTAGGGAAAACTACCACGCTTACAAAATGACATTTATGAGTCACAAACAAAGTTTTATGATTTTGACAACTATCTGAGCGAGATGCGTGCCAGATTAAATTTTGCTCTAAATAATGCCAAAGCAATGCTTATACGAGCCAAAGAAAAACGTACTAATAAGAATTTAGATTATACGAATACACTTAAGCAGATATAGGAGACTTAGTTTTACTTAAAGTAGAAGATAGGAAGAAAAATCAATTACCTTATAAGGGCCCATTTAGAATATTAGATAGAATAGGTGGTAATACTATAATAGATTATAATGGAGTACATAGAAAGGTACATAACAACCAACTAAAATTATCAAAAATAATTTAAGAAATTAAAATACAAAATATATACAAACATAAATAATAAATCTATTTCTTAATATATTACTTTTAATACATACTTGAAATTTTTATAAACAATGTAAATCTAATATATAAAATTCTTCTGTCACGGGGTGCGTGATCGAACTCCTCCGAAACGGCTCGACCGATTTTCGTGATCCTTAGCGAGGATATTAGTCAGGGGTGAGAATCGAACAACATCTATTTTTCATCCCCCTAAAATAAGGGGGCGTGGCACCTCCCATACAACCCAAATCTACGGTAGCGAATAGCTCTGAAGTTATAGGTCGCATAGTATCGGAATTCGGTGTTATATCTCAATTTACAAGAGCCGTTCCACACGTAAAATTTTATGGGCGTTGAATGTGGGGCGTGGCAATTTTTCAGCCAAATTTTCAGTATAACTTTCAAGCTATAAGTCACACATTAATGAAACTCGGTTAGAACGTTCTATTTAGTCGTGTCTTTCGACTTGCAAAATTGAGCCAGTATAGGCCAAAGGGGTGTGGCACCGCCCATACAATTAAAATTTATGATATCGAATAGCTTTGGAACTAAATGCCGTATAATAATGAAATTCAGTATGGAGTTGCCACTTGGTGATATATCTACTATAAAACTGGGATGGGTTTTGAAAAAAGGGGTGTGGCTCCGCCCATACACTTTAAATTTTTGATATCAGATAGCTTTGGAACTAAATGTCGTTTAACAACGAAATTCAGTATGGAATTAATATTGGGTGATATTCTTCTACTAGAAAACTGAGACGCCATTGAACAAGGAGGTGTGGCTCCGCCCATATAAGCCAAGCTTGCGATATCGAATAACTTTGGAATTGTAAGTAGCACAGCCTCGAAATTTGGTTATCAATTTCCACGAGTCTTTCCAGTTAGAGATAGAGATAGAGATACAGATAGAGATAGAGATAGAGATAGTGATAGAGATAGAGATAGAGATAGACATAGATATAGAGAAAGAGATAGATAGAGATAGAGATAGAGATAGAAATAGAGATAGAGATTGAAATTGAGATTGAGATTGAGACTGAGTTTGAGATTCAGATAGAGATAGAAATTATTTCCGCTACGACAGCAACGCGTCGGGTACCAGCTAGTATACAATATACAAATAGAAAAATCATTGTAACCCCTAATTTTTCTCTTAATGGTCAGGGTGTAGTGTGCCCATACATGTACACAAGACCGTACTTAAAAAAAAAAAATGACGTATTTTTGCAAGACAATTACGAAAAAAAAAAATTTTTTTTTTTACCGAACGTAAGGGGTCGCGCATTGACATATAACTTCATATCTCTGGTGTTTACAGTCGGATTTTTTTTTTTTTTGAGGAATTTTGAAGCTCGTAAAAAAATAAAAAATCTGTAACGCCAATGCTAAAAGAGGTATCTACACTATTTTTGTTTTGATTTACTAAATATACAATGTATTATTATTTTACTTTTTCACATTCCTACCATACTCCTCCTTTGTAGCCGGTATTGGTAGGTGTTCCGTCGCAACTAATTGCAATTTAGTGATCCATGCTATAATTTTCTTTATTCAAATATTCCGCGATGCTCCTCTGGACACCTACTTCAGTGCTGTCAGCGGGCGTAGCATAGCCGATGAATTTTGAATTTGGCTCTTTCACAATGGTGACATGTTCTTCATTCACAACAACGTTACGCGTCACATTTGCCTCTGTGACTCTTTTTAAATTTGGCTATTTTTTCCCATTGAACGAAGTACACGTACGCAAATCATCACACTTAGCTGCTGCTAAAGCCTCTTTTCGAAATTTGACTCTGAATACTTTATATTTTGTAATAAGCCCATCCATGAATTGAGTTCTTTTTTCTGCTGTTTAGGAAGATAAGTCCTCTTCAGCTTTTGCAGCAATCGACAATTGTAAATCTTTTACTTTTAGCGAACTGATGTGTCGCTGCGATCCAATGCAGAACTATAATTTCGCATTGATATGTCCGCCACTGCAAAATTTGTTTGTATCGTCTGTGATTTGCTTACGTTTTGTTCAAATTCCTCTTCATCCTCGCTATCTGGCTCGTACCCAACGCTGGCAGAGTACACCGCATTCGATGTTGCAGCAACTGACCTTACTTATACAGTTGCAGTTCTCATCGACACTGTTTCATAGCCATCATCTAATGCCATTGATCTTGGACCGCATTTATCAATAAAGAACATTTTTGCTGCGTCTGGAATTTTATTTGAGGTGTTGCAACTGCACGGATTGTTGCTTTCAATACCACACTTACAACACAAATTTTAAACAATTTATTTCAAGCATTTACGTTATCTCTCAATAGATTTTGAGAAATTGTATAATAGTTATTCACATGTACATCAACACGTTTCCGAACCGCCGCTAGGGTTATAATTGGTATGCCGGCGCATTGCCACAAAACGATTACATTGTTAACAGCTTCTTGTTTAAAAATATCCAACTTTCGACTTTTATCACTGTTCAATTTTACGTGAATAAATCAAAACTCGGGTAATTTAAAACGTTACAAACTTTTTATTAAAGAAAAACTAAAATGATTTCAAAAGGACCGATTCGATGCGTGGTCGTTGAAAGAGTGTTGCGACTGTGGTCGATGAAAGTGAGTTGCGACTGTGTTCGATGAAAGAGTGTTGCGACTGTGTTCGATGAAAGAGTGTTGTGACTGAACATCAAGTAGCCGCCCTACTTGAAAGATACTTTTGTATTTTCAATATTCTATAGGTAGTGGATATAGGTTAGCTATAGTACGTTTGTAGACTCCATGTTGAGTTTTTATTTCGGCCACACGATGGATTTGATTTCGGCCAGGTATTGTTGATAGTACTCTGGCTAGCGACCACTTATAAGGCGGAAGGTTGTCGTCTTATACTAAAACTAGCGTGCCTAGCTGGACAGCTGAACTCTTGGATATCCATTTGTACCGCTGCTGGAGCAAGTGTAAATAATCCTTCGACCATCTGCGCCAGAACAGTTGTTGTAGCTGTTGGAGACGTCGGAATCGAGCCAGACGATTGTAATTTATGTCTGTTAAGCCAGGTTCTGGGAATGATGTCAAGGGCTCTCCGATGAGAAAATGCCCTGGCGTTAATGCCTCCATATCTGCTGGATCCGAAGAAAGTGGTGTTAGAGGGCGAGAATTTAATATCGCCTCGATTTAAGCAGTGATAGTAGTGAGCTCTTCAAATGACAGGATTGCATTAGCTACAACTCTAATGAGGTGATGTTTGGCCTGCTTGACGGCCGCCTCCCATAAGCCTCCAAAATGGGGAGATTTCGGTGGGATTGTACGCCATTCGATCCGGTTATGTTGGCACAATTTGAGGAGCGCTGCTTGGTGAGGTTGGCTTTGAAATAATTGATAAAGATCAGCCAGTTCATTTTTTGCACCTACAAAGTTTGTGGCGTCGACGAGCGATGAAACGACGGAGAGAAGCGATGAATGCTGCTGTTGAGAGGTCGCTGACAACTTCAATGTGCACGGCCTTTGTGGTGAAGCACACAAAAATTGCCAAGTAGCTCTTCACCGGAGGTCTTCCTCTAATCTGAGAGTGAATAGGTACAGGACCACATAAATCGATACCAACGGATAAAAAGGCACGCCCGGGTTGAACTCGCTCTTTTGGTAAGCTGCCCATAAACGGATTTTGCTTTGTTGGTTTTGTGCGAAAACATCGAACACACTGATGAACAGCGTTGCGGCATACATTCTTTCCATCTATGGGCCAGTAGCGTTGGCGTAAAATTGAAAGAAGTGTCTGCGGGCCGGCATGCAAATGCGTGAAATGATAAGAAAAAACTACAATTTTTGTTAGAGAACGATTTTTAGGTAGGATAATTTGGTGTTTAGAACGATACTCTAGGTTACTGTTTTGAAGCCGTCCACCAACAGGGATGAGTCCGTCAGAGTCCATAAATGGATCTAAACTTCTTATTTGGCTTTTCTTATCGACGCTTTTATTGTTTAAAATTGATTTATATTCTGCTGTAAGAAAGCTAATTTGTGTATTTCTGATTAAGAGAGTAAGTGCTGCATCAACCTCTGGTATGGTCAGAGGACCATGAGCTCGTTTATTTGATTTTGTATTTGCATTGGTGATAAATCGAAGGCAATAAGCAACTATGCGTTCGAGCCGGTGTAGAAATCCACGATGATTAACTGCGGCAGTTAGGTCTACGTAGGCTGTTTTGGCTGCAAAAAGCACAAGCCTGTTCTGTCTTTTTTCCGGAATATCGTCTCGAGTATCAGGTTCAGGAGGTTGAAGGCGAGTAATTGTGACGGAAGATAAAAAGTCTGGACCGCAATTCCATAGCACCGAGTCCATGAACTCATGAGGCAAAACACCACGGGAAATTAGATCAGCTGGATTTTGTGTGGTGTTTACATATACCCATTCCTCGATTCGCGTAATTTCTTGAATTTTCGCCACCCTGTTTGCGACGAATGTTGTCCAGGTATATGACGGCCTTCCAATCCAAGCCAGCACAATCTTGGAGTCAGTGTTAAAAAATCGTTCAGTAACTACTATTGGGATAATGCTGAGCAAGCGATCTGCCAGCTCTGTCATAAGTAAGGCTGCTTGGAGCTCTAACTTGGCGATTGGTGTTGATTTTGCAGGAGCAACTCTCGATTTGGAACATATTAGTTGCACTGTAATGTGTCCCTTTTCATCAAGAGTACGTAAGTAGAAGCACGCTCCATACGCTAATTCAACTATCTGAAAATGCATGAATTTGAACTGACTTTGTTAATTCAATTGAGAGAAGATATCTAGGAATTCTGAGCGAATTTAGCCCCTCCAGTTGCTTGACAAAATTATTCCACCGATGTTCGTAATCCTCTGGAAGCGGCTCATCCCATGATAGCTTAATTTTCCAAAGCTGTTGCATAAAAATCTTTCCCAGTACTATCACAGGGCCAATCAAACCGAGGGGATCGAAGATTCTTCCCAAATCTGACAGTACCGTTCTCTTGGTTGTCGTTTTTGGACGTTCAAAGGTGAAATTAAAAGCAAAGGTATCTTCAATAGGATGCCAGATCGGACCCAAAGTTTTGACAGCATCGTTATCACCGATTCTAAGAAATGGTTCTTGGTAGTTTTGAGGGATTTTATTCAATATGTGGGCATTTTTTAAGCAATATTTGTGCAATTCAAGTTGAGCTGTATTAAGTAGATGTTGAAGGTCAGTTAAAAGACAGGCAGCTTGTGCTAGTGTATTTGCACCCGTCATTATGTCGTCGACGTAAGTTTCGTTTAGAAGTGCTGTGGAAGCGATAAGTAGTATGTCCCTTGCATCTTCAGCTAATTTTGCGAGACAGCGTGTGGCTAAGTATGGAGCAGCTGATGTGCCATAAGTAACAGTGTTCAACTGATAGACTCCAAGTTCAGACAACTTATTATTTCTCCAAAGAATCAGCTGGTAACGACGATCCTGTGGATCTACAACAATTTGACGGTACATTTTGCTTATGTCGGCTGTAAAAACGTTTCGATATGTTCGAAACCGAGTAATGACTGTAAATAAGTCTGATTGTACTGTTGGTCCAGTCATTAAGATGTCATTAAGTGACATATTGGAGCTCGTTTTTTCCGAGGCGTCGAATACTACACGTAGCTTGGTAGATGAACTCTCGGATTTAATGACGCAATGGTGGGGCAAAAAGTAAGAGTTATTATTGGTAACGAAATGTTTGACGCTGCCTAAATGTGCCATGTGGCCGAGGGTCTCTTATTCGTTCATAAATTGAGAATATTGCTCTCTTAAGTGTGGGTCCTTATTAAGTCTACGTTCTTGAGCAAAAAAAAACGCTTTTGTGCTGCTGTGAGCGAGTTTCCTAGCGTTGTCGGCGGCTCTCTAAATGGTAACCTCACTATAAATCTCCCACTATCTGATCGCTTTACCGTTGAAGTAAAATGAAATTCGCATAGTCTTTCTTCGGCGGTCAAGATTTTATTAGGAGAAGTATGCGCTTCGATCTCCCAAAACTGGCGAAGAAGTAATTCTAAGAAACGACATGATGGAGAATGGATAGTAGAGCAATGAAGACTTGCATGTTTCGCTGCGCTAAGCTTTCCAGTGATTATCCAACCTAACTTCGTATTTTGAAGTACTGGTAACTCAGAAGCAAGCCGAATTTGCTCGTTAATTAAAAGATCTATATAAATTTCAGCTCCAAGTAGCATGTCGGATTTTTTGAGTCTTATGAAAGGAGGGGTCGGCCAAGTGCATATCTGAAGGACGGTTCCACTGAGTTATATCGAAGGTGAACTCAGGTTGATGTTCACTTATACGTGGCAGTATAAGAAAGGTAAGTTCAACTGAATAAGATTTCAGGAAAAAACAAAAAAAAACATAAGTCTGGCATGAAATATATAAACCCTTGGGCGCAGTCAAAATTTATGTTGAAGAAAAAAAACTAAAGATGCAGAAATTTATTATTTTACTCGTAGTTTTCAAAAAAATATTAAGCCCATGAGGTTAAAAATTCGATCCACTCTAATGTATATTCTTAAAACTATAAAGAACACACTAAACAAAAAAAAATCGAAAAATTTTCAAGTATATTATACCTAAATAGAAAAAACACATTTGATGAATTTCATGTAAAAATCGAGATGCATTGAACCCGACCACCTCAGATATCGATGAAATTTTGTTCATAGCTTAATTTGATTAATACAAACAAACCCTCATTTTTAAAAATGACTGTTTTGCGATTTTTTGGGCGTGGCACAGTGGGAAAGTTTTCGAAAAAACGCGAAAATGGTCGAAAAGAGCTCCATTTAAACTGCAATAACTCAGAATCGGCTGAACCGATTTCCATGATCTTGGTATCATTAAAAAGATATTTTAACAGGCTTTATGACACGTTTAAAAAATTTCATATTCACTCAAAATTTTAAAATATACACGTAAAAATTGTAATGGGATATCTTGGCTTCTCGAAACGGCTTATAATTATGAATTTGGGTATGTTCATCAGGTGCATTTATATAGCAATATTGAAGGCAATTTTAAAATCAATTCTTTAATTAGGGGTACCTGCAGTGTGTTTATTTTGCTTATCCTAGAAACACAGTTACAGTAAGCATTTTATGCGCTTACCTGTATACTTATTGGTTTGGGCTGGTACGGCCGCAAGAACTTTTTGGGGTTAAAACATATTCATAATTTTTCTGGGACAATGTTTATTTTTTTTACCTGTATACATACATAATTTTCTTTTATGCATATTATATCAATAATCTTTGCACATTATAAGTATATTTTGAATATAACTGAAATTTGAACACTTCTCAGTAATATAACAGATGTTTGGCTATTTATATAAAAATATATGGGCAATTACTAGAAGTGCCACTACTTAAAAAATTATATAAAAAAAAACTAAAAAAGAACCCATTTTTATTTTTTGATATGTTATAGGTGAAGGATAAACCTTTCTAAAAAAGTAATACACTGTAAAAAAACCCTTGATCTTTTTGGTTTTTTCGTTAGGTAAAATTTTCTTTTTGTTATAAAATTTTTTACAGTGTAATTTTTTTTGTGGCGTCCGTGGCGTAGTTGGTTAAAGTGCGTGGCCGCTATGTCAAAGAACCTTGGAGACCCAGGTTCGAACCCTAGCCAGCGACAGAAAATTATTTGAATTAAAATAATTTTTCTGTACGGCCGCCACCTCTCTGCAGACAATGGCAAACCTCAGAGAGTAATCAAAATGCCATGTAAAGCTTCTTGAGAATAAGAACATTCCGTTCATCGCCGTTCGGAGTCGGCGTTAAGCATGTAGGTCCATTTCTCGGTCAATTGCGTACAAACTTAATAACACGCACAACACAATTGATCATAAGAAGCTAGGACAAAGTCCTTTCAAGGGCTGAAATGGCCAGTTATTTATTTTTATTTTTAATTTTTTTTATTTTTTAAACGTGTCATAAAGCCTGTTAAAATATCTTTTTAATGATACCAAGATCATGGAAATCGGTTCAGCCGATTCTGAGTTATTGCAGTTTAAATGGAGCTCTTTTCGACCATTTTCGCGTTTTTTCGAAAACTTTCCCACTGTGCCACGCCCAAAAAATCGCAAAACAGTCATTTCTAAAAATGAGGGTTTTTTGTATTGATCAAATTTAGCTATGAACAAAATTTCATCGATATCTGAGGTGGTCGGGTTCAAAATTTCAGTTTTATCTAGATTTTTAAATGAAATTCATCATTTGCAGAAATAAACAAAAATTCATTTATCTATTAAACTAATAAATTAAATTAATTGTCCATATTCGAAATTCTACCCGTTTTAATAATAAAATATTTAATATAACACGCGAAAAAGTGTATACACAAATGGACAAAAAATTACTTCAATAGAAACAAACAAACTCCAAAAGAAACGAATGATAAAAAAATTATGCCATCAAAATAAAACTCACTCAGAGCTCCCTGTATATAGCTATCATTAAAAAGAATTCATCATTTTCAAATAATCTGAGTGAGGTAAAAAATAGAGTGAGCTCACATATCGGCTTAAGCTCTTCAAAAGCGCATGCTGTGAACAGCAACCAAAGAGAAATGCAAATACGCGATTCGCTCGCTCATTCGGAGATTAAAAAATTATCGCTCGTTTGTTTTTCATTTCCAATGAAAGAAACAAAACGAAATGCTCAGAGTTGAGTTGAATTGAGGTGAGTGAGGGATATTTTACTCCTCAATGATAAGTATTTACTAAACCTCTGCACTCGTTTTTTCCACAACAGTAGATCCAACAGTGCAGAGTTCAGAGCTTGACAGAACTCTGTTAGTCAAGCAGAGCGTATCCAAGTTATTGAATGATAACACACGAACACTGCAGAGCACTCGTCAGCTTCAAATCAAACCATGTTCTCGGTAACAGAACAATTACTAACAGCGAAAAATGCACCAATCACACCGCGAAGTAAATATTTCTACCATTGGCAAATAGAAATGTAATTTTTACGAATTCGATGTTTGGGCGAACACTAGGTCAAACTAGGTCGCTGAATCCGAAATCGTTGTCAGTATTTTAAAATTATAAAATTTTTAACGAAAGGGTTGCCATCTTATAATGTATTTTTTACGAGTTTTAAACATTGTAAAACAGTTTTAGGGGGTCACTGTTTTCGAATCTGATGTCAGAATTTTAAAATTAAAGATAGCTGAAAGGGTTGCCACCTAATTTTATTTTATTTTTCGAATTCGGTGCTGGGGCGAACACTTTTACCTAATGGGTCGCTGAATCCGAATCCGTTGTCAGAATTTCAAAATTATGAAATTTTTAACCCTATAGGGTTGCCACCTAAACATATGCTTTTTTAAAACTTTTAATCACTATTCTACAGTTTTAGGGGGTCGCTGATTTCGAATCTGAAGTCAGAATTTTAAAATTCAAGATGGCTGATAGGGTTGCCACCTAATTTTTTTTCATTTTTACGAATTCGATGTTGGGGCGAACACCAGGTAAAAATGGGTCGCTGAATCCGAATCCGTTGTCAGAATTTCAAAGTTATGAAATTTTTAACCCTCTAGGGTTAATAAATAAATAAATAATTAATAACTGGTCATTTCAGCCCTTGAAAGGACTTTGACCTAGTTTCTTATGATCAATTGTGTTGTGCGTGTTATAAGTTTGTACACAATTGACCGAGAAATGGACCTACAGGCTTAACGCCGACTCCGAACGGCGATGAACGGAATGTTCTTATTCTCAAGAAGCTTTACATGGCGTTTTTATTACTCTCTGAGGTTTGCCATTGTCTGCAGAGAGGTGGCGGCCGTACAGAAAAATTATTTTAATTCAATAATTTTCTGTCGCTGCTGGGGTTCGAACCTGGGTCTCCAGGTTCTTTATAGCGGCCACGCACTTTAACCAACTACGCCACGGACGCCACGCCTTTAGGGTTGCCACCTAAAAATTTTGTGCAAACAATCCAGCCAAAAGGTTCGCTTTATCAGCCGAGTCAGTGAAGATTTGGTCATCCTTTAAAAGAGCAGGAATCGACGAAGACGTCTGATTTTTAACTCTCTTAACGAATGACCAAAAGTTTTTGCTCCCTTTGGGGCAGAGAAGAACCTGTTCTCTGATATGAGTTTCGTGAAGAAACTTCTCGCGTGTTAAAACTGCATTACAGCGATTCCTAGCCTCACTGCGAAGTCTTCTAGTTTCAGCATTCTTGTTGGAACGCCAATTCTGGAAGGCTTCCTCTTTGGACCTGATTGCGATCCTGCAAGTCTCATTAAGCCAGGAGTGGTCTTTAGGCTTAATGCTTCTCATTTTATTGGGATGAAAGACCGCATGCCCAATAAAATGATTTCTTGAACCATAAGAGCCACATTTGGTTCATTACATTCTTGTCAGCGAAACATAATTTCCAATTGAAGTTGCGGTAAAAATTATTTAACGCAATCCAATTTGCTCTTCCATAAAACCAAGCGATCCTCTTCGGGGCTTTAGGCGTAGAAGTGCTTAGGTTAGAATATGGAAAAGCAGCGGATATGGTGCAGTGGTCCGAATTACCAAGAGGTGCATGGACAGTCACATCATATTTTTCATGATGCGAAGTCAGAAAAAGATCTAAGATTTTATGGCTTTGCAGACCAACTCTAGGGATGAAAGTTGGTTCCTTCACTAATTGAATCAGTTGGTTCGATTCAGCAAAGAACTCAACATATTGGCCCTCAGGTGTTGTTTGCCAGGAGTGGCATAACCAAACCGAGTTGTGGACATTGAAATCGCCGGCTACAACGATCTCGCTGTCAGGGAACAACCCCAAAATGTGCGTAATAGAATCAGAGAGAGAGTCCAATTTGTTAAAAGTGGGTTCCCTCCCTAGATTCGGACTTCTATAGATGTAGCAGAAGTACATCAAATGAGAGCGAACTCTGAATTTTACCCACAAGGAGCAGAACTCAGGATCGGAGTTGCTCAGGTTCCGCTCGCACTGATATGCTACATCTGATCTTATGTAAAGGGCGATGCCCCTATGCAGGGAAAACAATGGCAGTAAGTGATACCAAGGTATATGAAAATCCAGTGGATCTGCATCCTCGCTCACCTGGGTTTCATTCAGTGCCATTATTTGAGGCCCATTAAGAGTACAATATGCATAAACCGAGAAAAAATTCGTCCTCAGTCCACGCACATTGCAAAAATCTATACGAAAATGACCCGACATTTTCTTACAGTGTAAATTTAAAACGAAAAAAGGTGTATGGGTAATTTGTAATTTTTTTTTTTGTTAATTTTTTTTTTTTGTTAAAATTTTTTTTTAACATTTTTTTTTGTTAAATTTTTTTTTTGTTAAAATTTTTTTTTGTGAAAATTTTTTTTGTTAACATTTTTTTTTGTTAATTATTTTTTTTTGTTAAATTTTTTTTGTTAAATTTTTTGTTTTTTTTTTTTATTTAATCCTTTTGCTCTTTTTAATTTGCACATATTGCGCACAAGTCTATTTTTGCATTTATTTACTGTTTTTATTAATTTAAAACAAAACACTGACAAAGAACAGATGGACAGACCGACCGACGGAACGATAAAACATAAACATAAATAATTAAAACGGACAACCGGCACGTCTGACCCCTATGGATTTACGATCACTCCACTCCACGATTTCTGATACAAGAATTTTTCATTCAAAGTCAGTACCTTTTGCATACATTTCAATACTTTTTCAAAAATTTCGTTGGCCAAAATAAAAAAAAAAAGTTCGCCGTATACCATCGAATATGACGCATTTTTCCAAGACAATTACGAAAAATGTTTTTTTACCGAACGTAGGGGTCGCGCATTGACATATTTCTTCATATCTCTGGTGTTTACTGTCGGATTTTAAAGTTTGGTATATCAATGTTTTTGTCTCAAGGAGACCAATATGACCTCTATAGAGTTCATTGACCTCAGTTGCACCGTTATAGTACTTACCCTCCAGATTTCAGTTCCTATCATCCTAATGTGCTACCCTAATATCAAAAAAATAAAGCTCTTAAAATATCATTAATCTTTATATCGATGCTTCCAGCAGAACTATTTTTAAAAAATTTTTGTAAAATTTTTGCCGAACGTAGGGGTCCCTTTTTCATTTTCATCATATCTTCGGTAGTAAAAGTCTTATCATATTGAATGACATATCGATGGTTTTGTCTGAAAGAGACCAATTATTTTTTCACCAAAATAAAACAAAACAAAATATTCCTACAAGTCCTTGGAAGCAGAGTTCGTAAATACTTATCATTGAGGAGTAAAATATCCTTCACTCACCTCAATTCAATCAACTCTGAGCATTTCGTTTTGTTTCTTTCATTGGAAATGAAAAACAAACGAGCGATAATTTTTTAATCTCCGAATGAGCGAGCGAATCGCATATTTGCGTTTCTCTTTGGTTGCTGTTCACAGCATGCGCTTTTGAAGAGCTTAAGCCGATATGTGAGCTCACTCTATTTTTTACCTCACTCAGATTATTTGAAAATGATGAATTCTTTTTAATGATAGTTATATACAGTGAGCTCCCTTTTTTCATTTTTATCATGTCATCAGTATTGAAAGTCTGATCATATTGAATAACATATCGATGTTTCTGTCTGAAAGAGACCAATTATTTTTTCTCAAATATAAAAACAAAAATATTCCTACGAGTCCTTGGAAGGCCTTAAATTGATTTTGAAGAATTTTGAAGCTCGTAAAAGAATAAAACAATCTGTAACGCCAATGCTTAGAGGTATCAACAATATTTTTGTTGTGATTTATTAAATATACAATGATTTATTATTTTATTTTTTCACTTTTGCTTTTTACTTTCGCTGATTCGCTTTCCACAGCCACATTGAAAATAGTAAAGCCATTTCAAACCTTGGCTAAGTATTTCGTTTTACCCGTGAAAAAACAGTTGAAAATTGCGTCCGTCTAATAACTATTTCAAACGCGAGTTTTATAGAGTTTTGATAATTTTCAATGAAAATCGACCAACAAAATATTTAAAACAAAAAGTCTTTTATTGCGAGTGACTTCAATAATACCAAATTACCAACGGAGTATGATGTTATACATTTTTTATTGTATCTGCGGCATAACAGTTGTCGATAATCGATGTGGCAACGCTGTTTGCTAGAAAAGGAAGCAGCAACTTAAAAAGCACTCAAATGCGAGGAGCCGAAGAAATGCAACGGATTCGCAAAATGCAGATGTTTGCCGTTTTTGTTTGTTTATATTTAAAATTTGTATTTGTATATAATTGTATATTATGAAATTAGAATTGTATTAGTTAAGAACCGCTTCTTTTAGAATATTATAAGAAAGGCCTGATTTGAATTTAGAAGGTCTTTTTAAATCAGCCAGAGCGGAAATAAGATGTAAGACTTTTTAAACAATATATTTTTATTTTGAATTATATTATTATTTCATTTATATTTAATATATTATTTTGTATTCTATTCAAATTTCTTAAAAATGTATTATTATTTCAGAGAATAAAACGCGCCACTTTTGTAATTAATTTTTAATTAATTTGTTTTATTCAGAAGCTCTTTAAAAAAGCCAACAATATTTTTTATTCTATCTTACACCTTTAAAACTAGAACATAAAAGGTTCTTTGCCCCTATTTTTTTAAAGTATTTTCATGCCACAAGATTTAGAAAAAAGATCAAGCCAGCGAAGCAATAGAGGAGTCCCGCCAGCTCGCTTTGAAGATTCTCACAGAGACATGCCAGTCGAAAGATCACCAACTACTGCGCCGATACCTACCTCCACGCCAGCGCCGCCGCCATCAGCCGCATCGATTCCAGAAGCCTCAACATCGTGTCCGCCACTATATCCATCAAGCCAGCCAGTGCCCCAACTTTCACAGCCACCGAAACCTGTAAGTAAGAAAAGTGAATCAGAAAACGTAAAAATCGAAATGGAAAAGTTGACACGCGATTTTAACAAAAAAATGGACGATATGCGGAACGAGTTTAGTCGACAAATGCACGCAATGCAGGCGTTAATTGTCTCTAATAAGCAGCCAACGCAGCAGCCGACACAGCAGACGATAAAGCAGCCAATGCAGCAGCAGATACAGGAGCAAATGCAGGAGCCAAGGGAGCAGTCGATAGAGCATCAAATGCAGCAGACTCCATTTCGGATGGTGCAACAGGCACAGCAGCCATTGCAGCAGACATCAGTTCGGATGAGTCATCAGGCGCAGCAGCCATTACAGCCAATGCAACAGATACAGCAGACATCAGATCAGATGATTCATCCGGCGCAGCAGCCAATGCAACAGATACAGCAGCCATTACAGCCAATGCAACAGATACAGCAGCCATTACAGCCAATGCAACAGACACAGCAGCCATTGCAGCGGACTCCATTTCAGATGGTGCAACAGGTACAGCAATCACTACAGCCAATGCATCAGCCACAGCAGCCATTACACCAAATGCAGCCATTGCTTCCAACACATCAGCCAATGCATCAGCAGTTACGCCAAACGCAGCCCGTATACCAACCACTTTTTCAGCGACTTATGCAGCCAGTTGACCGCCAAACGCCGATGTCCTTCACTGATAGTCAACAAAGTGTTCCTCACCGTCACAAGAAAATATACCCTCTTCCAATATTTTCAGGTCTTCCCGAAGAATGGCAGGCATTTGCAGAAGCGTTCGAGAGCACCACGCTAGAGTTTGAGTACTCAAATTTGCACAACATCATGCGCCTGCGTGATGCCTTAAAAGGACGCGCTCGTGATACTGTGGAATCGCTCCTCGCCAGCTCCAGTAACGTATCGGAGATCCTGGAAATATTGGAAGAAACATTTGTCCAATATGTCCGAACAAAATGTCCAATATGGCGACATTCTTAAAAAATGCACGAGGCGAACATCATCTAGTGAATCCAACGCTGTTAAGCGAACTCGTAGCAAAGTTACCAACTCTACGTCAAATGCAATGGGCAGAAAAATGCCTGCTGCTGGAGCGACCACCGACCATCGTTGATTTCAGCCAGTGGCTCAATAGCCTAAGACGACTTGCCAACATGGTTGCCGATTCGCTACCATCTTCTTCGATGCCACCACTCGCAGGACCCACTTACAGTCGCAGAGGCAACCAGCACGCGAATACCACAAGCAGCAATCCACTTCCAAACAGTCGCAGAGTATGTACAAGCCGTCAGTATGCCAAATTTGTGCAGGTGAGTGTAAGAAATTGAGCGACTGCAAAACATTTTTACAGCTTCAAGTCGACGATCGTTGGGATAAAGTAAAAAACCTCAAGACGTGTTTCTCGTGCCTGAAAAAAGGACACCAAATAAATCAGTGCTATACAAGGAAATTATGTGGAACCAATGGGTGCTCGAAGATCCATCACCGATTGCTGCACGGCGGCCAGCTCGAACCCACAAATGCATCGAAACAGCATCGATCGTCCAACACGCCTACAGATTTTGATACTCCAACCACCAGTCGAGCGCCGACGTCCTTATCACATCCAGAGCCATCTAACACGTTTAGAAATTGCCACGCAGACTGCATTCGAAAGGAGACCGTGCTGTTCCAGATACTGCCAGTTAAGCTTCACAGTGAGACTCGTGTAATAGATACTTATGCGTTTGTGGACGAAGGAGCCAACGTCACTATCATCGATAAAGACCTGGCTAATCAGCTAGGGCTTCGCGGAGAAGAAAAAGTGTTGGAACTCCAATGGCTAAATGAGCAGACCACGAGGCAGCAGACAGAAGTTGTGAGTATGAAGATCAGCGGAAGCTATGAGAATGCGGAAATTTATGAAATGTCAGACGTCCATACTTCATCATGCTTAGCGTTGCCAACTCAATCGTTAAAATGTGGTGAGTTTAAATTTGAGAATATAACAGGGTTGTCTTTGCACGGATATGATCGCGTTCAGCCAAAATTAATACTCAGCTTAGCGCATGCTTATCTGACGGTGCCAATGGAAGCTCCACGTATATCTTCAAGCCCAGGGCCAATAGCAATAAAAACACGCCTCGGCTGGATAGCATATGGAGCGATACCAGGAGAAGAAAAATCAAAGGTCAAGCGCGCTTTACACGTCAACAAAAATGAAGAAGAGATTTCCAACACAATGGAGGAATTAAATAGCTTGATGAAGACTTACTTCGACGCGGAAACATTTGGTGTTAAATCTGAAGTTAAAAAGTTGATTTCAAAATCCGACGAGAGAGCCATTGCAATTTTGGAAACATCAACAAGAAGAGCCGGTAGCCGTTTCGAGTCAGGGCTATTGTGGAAAGAGGCATTTCTAGCATTTCCAGATAGCTACAATATGGCGCTGAACAGATTACGATGTGTAGAAAAGAAGATGGCGAGAGACGAGTGCTACGCAGAAGAATATCGAGCAAAAATTGATGACTACATAGAAAAAGGATATGCCAGAGTACTAACCCCAACAGAAGCAGATCAACGGTCTCAAAAAACGTTTTATTTGCCACACTTTGGAGTAAAAAACCCAAATAAGTCAGGTTTTCGTTTAGTTTTTGACGCCGCAGCAGAAATACAAGACATGTCATTGAATAAAGCTTTACTTACGGGTCCAGACTTGAACCAACCACTAATTTCTATTTTATTTAAATTTCGACAGGCGCCAATTGCTGTTTGCGGAGATATCAAAGAGATGTTCCACCAGATTCAAGTTCGCAAAGAAGACCAGGACAGCCAAAGATTCTTGTGGAGAGAAGGTGATCCAATGAAACCATTGAAGACCTACGTTATGGAAAGACTAATTTTTGGAGCCTCTTGTTCACCAACCATAGCGCAATATATAAAAAATCTGAATGCGCAATCGAAGGCAATTGAAGGCATCGTTTCGCGACATTATGTGGACGACTACGTTGATTGTTTCGAAACTGAAGAAGAAGCCATAAGAGTTGTGAAAAACGTCATTGAAATACACGGAAAAGGTGGGTTTCAACTCAGGAACATCGTGTCGAATTCGTATCTTCTAAAACAGGCGGTTGGCAACGCGGCAAGTGATAGTGGTGAACTTAATGTCATCGGAAAAGTGGAACGAGTTCTTGGACTGCATTGGATGTCAAAATCAGATGTTTTTGTTTACATCTTAAAATTAAATATAGTGCCTCGAGACATACTCGATAATTTAAAAGAGTTCCGACAAAAAGGGAAGTGTTGAGTCTAAAAATTCACGGTTTCGGCGAAACTTTTAATGCAGGCTCTGTGGAAAGTCAGCATACAGTGGGACCAGCCATTGCCGGAGCAAATATATCGTCGATGGAAAATGTGGATTCAGGAGCTGCCAAAGGTGGAAGAGTTCAAAGTGCCACGATGCTATTCACCAAGGAATCTACAAAGGCATGTCGACATTCACGTCTTCGTTGATGCAAGTGAGGAGGCGATGGCGGCTGTAGCGTACTGGAGAGTGGTAAGTGATGGCAAAATAGATATAGTATTTATAGCAGGAAAAAGTAGTTGTGCACCAACGCGTTTTCACACGACACCCAAGCTCGAACTGCAGGCTGCGGTAATGGGCGTTCGCTTAAAAGAATGTATTATAAGGTGTCATACATTGAAAGTAAATCGGTGTCATTTTTGGAGTGATAGCCACACGGTGATAAAATGGATTCGTTCTGATCATCGTGTTTACAAACAGTATGTGGCGAATAGAGTTGCAGAGATATTAGAAGGCAGTGACATAAATGAATGGCGATGGTGTCCAGGTGAGCTAAATCCTGCTGACGAAGCAACCAGAGCAAGGTTCCCGCCGCGATATGAAGTAGATGGCAGATGGAAAAACGGACCAAAGTTTCTCTATCAGGCTGAAAGTGAGTGGCCAGACGAGGCAAAGATAAGAACCAGAGTTGATGCCAGCGACAGCGAACTTCGAGCAAAACATATAGTTTTGTTGGCGCAACAGGTATGTCTGAAAGTACCAAATATTAATCGTTTTTCAAATTATTGTAGACTGAAGAGAACGATAGCTTGGTTGCTGCGGTACGTACAAAACTTAAAGTCGAAGAGTCAACGTGTAGAGCTGAGTACTGGCGAGCTTTCTGCTGAGGAAGAAACGCGCGCTGAAACTTATTTGCTAAAGTGGGTGCAGTTGGAAAAATTTTCCGATGAGTGCTTAAGCTTGGAGAAAGGGCGACATATCGACAAGGACAGTGGTCTAAAAGCATTGAACCCATTTATTGGACCAGATGGCTTGCTCAGAGTGAACGGACGGATTGAAAGAGTGAGCTGCATATCGATAGAGACGAGGCAACCTATCATTCTGCCTAAGGATCATCACGTGACTTGTCTGCTAATCGAGTACTATCACCGGAAGTGTCACCATATCAACGTATCAACGGTGATGAGCAAAATTCGGCAACGGTTTTGGATTCCATCACTAAGGCGCGCAGTTAACAGTGCTCAAGCCCATTGCTTGTTTTGCAAACTCCGGAAGGCAAAACCGAACCAGCCGATAATGGGTCCACTTCCAGCCGATCGAGTTACCCCGTACGTACGTCCTTTCTCCTACACTGGGGTAGATTTCTTCGGACCTATCAATGTCACAATTCGACGTCAGAGAGAGAAAAGATGGGTGGCATTGTTTACCTGTTTGACTGTGCGTGCTGTTCACCTGGAAATTGCTGCTGACCTGACAAGTGATGCCTGTCTTGTCTGTATTCGCAACTTTATCAACAGACGAGGTGTACCAGTACAAATAAGAAGCGACAATGGGACAAACTTCATCGGAATTGCAAAAGAGCTCCAAGGTGTTCGAGATTTTCTGGACCATGATGTCATCAAACAAGGCCTCTCTCCACTAGGCATAAAATGGATATTTAATACGCCGGCAAATCCATCTGAAGGAGGAGCTTGGGAGAGACTCGTCCAATCTATAAAGAAAGCTCTCTACATAATGCTGAAAGAGCATGCGCCACGTTTGGAGACTCTGCAGAGTTTTTTACTGGAAGCCGAAAATATGGTCAATGCTAGACCTCTGACGCACATACCAGTCGCACCAGAAGAGCCGGATCCACTAACTCCTAATCATTTTCTTTTAGGTTGTGCCAATTCTACGCAGACTCCAGCAGATTACGAGCCAAGATTGATGTGCCTTCGCAAACAGTGGCGCATCATCAAAAATCTGAAGAACGGAATGTGGCGACAGTGGATACGAGAGTATTTGCCTGAGCTGACTAGAAGATCCAAATGGTGTCTACCATCGAAGCCGATTACAGCTGGAAGTCTAGTTCTCATCTGCGATGAAAGTGCTTCGCAATCACAGTGGAAGCGTGGTCGAATCGTCAACGTTTACCGTGGCAAAGACGGCGTCGTTAGATCTGCTGATGCACAGACCAATACCGGAGTTCTAAAGAGACCCATATCGAAGCTAGCCATACTAGATGTTTCACTGTCAAGAGGTAGTGGTGAATCCTCCCCGTCCGGGTCAGTTCACGGGGGTGGGGATGTCGATAATCGATGTGGCAACGCTGTTTGCTAGAAAAGGAAGCAGCAACTTAAAAAGCACTCAAATGCGAGGAGCCGAAGAAATGCAACGGATTCGCAAAATGCAGATGTTTGCCGTTTTTGTTTGTTTATATTTAAAATTTGTATTTGTATATAATTGTATATTATGAAATTAGAATTGTATTAGTTAAGAACCGCTTCTTTTAGAATATTATAAGTAAGGCCTGATTTGAATTTAGAAGGTCTTTTTAAATCAGCCAGAGCGGAAATAAGATGTAAGACTTTTTAAACAATATATTTTTATTTTGAATTATATTATTATTTCATTTATATTTAATATATTTTTTTGTATTCTATTCTAATTTCTTAAAAATGTATTATTATTTCAGAGAATAAAACGTGCCACTTTTGTAATTAATTTTTAATTAATTTGTTTTATTCAGAAGCTCTTTAAAAAAGCCAACAACAGTGATAAAAGTCGAAAGTTTGATGTTTTTAAACAAGAAGCTGTTAGAAATGTAAACGTTTTGTGGCAACTCGACGGCATACTAATTATAACCCTAGCGGCGGTTCGGACACGTGTTGATGTACATGTGAATAACTATTATACAATTTCTCAAAATCTATTGAGAGATAACGTAAATGCTTGAAATAAATTGTTTAAAATTTGTGTTGTAAGTGTGGTATTGAAAGCAACAATCCGTGCAGTTGCAACACCTCAAATAAAATTCCAGACGCAGCAAAAATTGTCTTTATTCACGATCAAAGGCTGATGAAAAATTTAGATGATGTCTATGAAACAGTGTCGATGAGAACTGCCACTGTATAAGTGAGGTCAGTTGCTGCAACATCGAATGCGGTGTACTCTGCCAGCGTTGGGTACGAGCCAGATAGCGAGGACGAAGAGGAATTTGAACAAAACGTAAGCGAATCACAGACGAAACAAAAAAAGTTTGCAGTGGCGGACTTATCACTGCGAAATTATAGTTCTGCTTGGGATCGCAGCGACACATCAGTTCGCTTTGGTGCACTGCTTGCGACCATGTTAATAAAAGATTTACGATTGTCGATTGCTGCAAAAGCTGAAGAGGAGTTATCTTCCTAAACAACAGAAAAAATAACTCAATTCATGGATGGGCTTATCATTACAAAAAATAAAGTATTCAGGGAACGTGTCAAATTACGAAAAGGGGCTTTAGCAGCAGCTAAGTGTGATGATTTGCTAACATGTATTTCGTTTGATGGAAAAAAAGAGCCAACTTTAAAAATAGTCACGGAGGCAAATGTGACGCGTAACGATGTTGTGAATGAAGAACATATCACCATTGTGAAAGAGCAAAATTAAAAATTCATCGGGTATGTTACGCCCGCTGACAGCACTGCAGTAGGTGTGTCCAGAGGAGCATCGTGGAATATTTGAATAAATAAAATTATAGCATGGATCACTGAATTGCAATTAGTTGCGACGGAACACCTGCCAACACCGGCTACAAAGGAGGAGTTATTGCTAGAATGTGAAAAAATAAAATAATAAAACAGTAGACTCTCACAAATTAGAAACACTTCGTTCCACGGGTGGTTCTAATTTCTGAAATGTTCTAATTTGTGGACGTTTTCTTTTTTCACTGAAATTTAAAAGAAAAGAATCAAACTGATTAAAAAAAATGTATGTTAACACAAAATAATTTTTATTTATTAATATTTAATGCTTTTTTAACATTAAACTCATATAATTCACCCTTTTTATATTTATATCAATGAGCAAAGATCACTTATGAATTTAATAAATAAAAAAAGTTCAGATATTAGAACGTGGTTCTAATTCGAAAGAGCATTCAAAACTGAAATCGCAGGTTCTAATTTCTGGACAATTCGAATTTGTGAGAGTTCTAATTTGTGAGAGTGTACTGTAAATTGTATATTTAATTAATCACAACAAAAATAGTGTTGATACCTCTTTTAGCATTGGCGTTGCAGATTTTTTATTCTTTTACGAGCTTTAAAATTCTTCAAAATCAATTTAAGGCCTTCCAAGGACTCGTAGGAATATTTTTATACCCCCACGTTTAAAAAACGTAAATGGGGGTATATAAATTTTGTCACTCCGTTTGTAACGCCCATAAGGAGGCGTGGTAGGTATAGAAAAGTATATATATTATTAATCAGAATCACCACCCGAGTTGATGTCCGTTGATGTCATGTCCGTCTGTCGTCACGATTACAGCCGTAATTTTCAAGCTATCATCACGAAATTCAATATTTAAGCTTTTATCTAAAAAACTAAGGTCAAGTTCGAAAATGAGCCAAATCGGATGAAAACCACGCCTACCTCCCATACAAAGTGCCTTTATCAAAACGGTAAAATCTCTTAGAATTCCACAAAAATTAATGTATGGACTTGAAATTTTGCATATGACCTCCGATATTTAAAGTGCACTCGTAAGTATTAAATGCAACCAAATCGGATGAAAACCACGCCTACCTCCCATACAAAGTGACTTTATCAAAGAGGTAAAATCTCTTTAAATTCCACAAAAAATAATATATGGACTTGAAATTTTGCATATTAACTTTTATATATAACATGCACTTTGTGTATAAAATTCAACCAAATCGAGTGAAAACCACACCCACCTCCCATACAGGGATTTAATAAAAAATTAAAGCGAATATTTTCTGTTAAAACTATGTACAACGAAAATGTTTTTACAAATAAACATTTTATTGACGGCTTAAGACTTTGAATATACTTCGGTTCGGACGTGGGATATTTTAACTTCGGCCCAGTCGAAGATAATTTCTTACTAGTTTTTTGGTTTCTTTTGGAAAAAAATAATTGGTCTCTTTCAGACAAAACCATCGATGTCATTCAATATGATCAGTCTTTTACTACCGAAGATATGATGAAAATGAAATAAAGGGAGCCCTACGTTCGGCAAAAAATTTTCAAAAATTTTTTAAAAATAGTTCTTCTGGAAATATCGATATACTTCCTGAGCAAAAGATTGATGATATTTTAAGAGCTTTATTTTTTTTTGATATTAGGGTAGTACATTAGGATGGTAGGAACTGGAGGGCCTCAGTTCTTTTTTTCGTAATTGTCTTGCAAAAATGCGACATATTCGCTGGTATACTGCGAACTTTTTTTTTGAGGTACGGTCTAGTGTGCACATACGAATGATATATCGTTGGAAAGGTCAATTACCTGTCCAGTGGTATACAAATCATTCTAGGTTTATATTTGTGATATAAGAAATTTTTCTTTCAAATTTAGTACATTTTGCCTACATTTCCATACTTTTCCAAAAATTTCCTTTGGCCAAAATCTTGAGTGTGCACATATGAATGATATATCGTTAGAAAGATGCATCAATTACTTGTCCAGTGGTATGAATCACATTCTGGGTTTATATTTCGGATATTAGGATTTTTTTTCATTCGAAGTGGCTACAATATTTCTACAACACTTCACTACATTTCAGGAATTTCTGTTGATGAATTTCTGAAATTTTCTCTTTAAGTAATTTCTGTGAATATTTTTTAATTTAATATCATGATAAAAGAAAAGCAAGAGCTCCAAAAAGCAAGAGCTCCACTGCTCCAAACTATAAGCAATAAAAATCCATTTGAATTATTTCAATTATTTTTGACGAGGAAATAAGAAGTCTTCTTGTGGACGAAACAAATCGATATTCTGCCCAAAAAATAATATCGGCAATTGTTAGCTTTTGTGCCCAACGGCCGTAAATAAACTTTATCTTGAAGGCGGAATTCAAAACCTTGTGCAAGTGGCAGTAAAACACAATGACTTTGAAAGTTTGAAAGTTATGTGAAAAGTTTATTCTCTATATAAAATTAGTTATAAGTAATAAAATAATATAGAATATACAATTGTGGTGCAAAACTCTTACTCGTTTCCTTGGCTGCTGGACTTAAAAGAATTTTAACAACATTTTGAAAATTCCTAACAGCCAAATTTAAACTACGAATACATTTACATCAATAATAATTATACATAATATTTTCATATACTTAAATATTTTAACAAATACGAAGTAACAGATACGGTATAAACAAACATATAGATCACGACTTACTAATACAGATACCGTACTTTAAAAGATACTGAGTGAAAATAAGATACATAACAATGATTACATAATAGAGCCCTGCATGAGTATGCTTTTTGCCTACTCAAATACAATCGCTTGATGTCGGATAAAAAGCTTACACTGACCTTTTTTTCCAAAGCTCTCGTATGTAAACATACTCTCACTCTATTTTATTCGAGAGTAACAATACACTGCTGAACTTATAACAGCAAGCCCAGCTTCTTGCAATGAAAAGTAACGCAAACACTAGGTACACTGAATATGAATACACATACACTGAATATTTTGCACATTATTTTGTTTGACTTTCAATGAGATGCAAACAATATATATGTAGACATGCTTTTTTTCATTGTTTTCAATTATGATCAGTGAAGTATTAAAGAAATAAAATTTTTTACCTCATCAATATCCATTTTTAATAAAATGAATATTTTAATATATATATTTATCTATTAACTCGTTCAAACACGTAAAACAAAAACACTCTATGTTTTTGTGAGTCTGCGTAGGCCAGTTATTTTTTGAGCTCCTCACGTCGCCTGTCCCACCTCCTTTGTCTAAGAAAACCGGTTTGGTTAAACGCTAAGCATCACTGAAGTACAGAACAGAAACAAAAATAACCCAAAGCTTTCATAGTTCAGATCAATGCTTGGAGTGTATCTGAGAGTATGGTATGCGAGAACACCGAATATAAACAAAAATAACGCAAACCACTCAAAGTTCAGATCAGTGCTTACAGTGTTTGTGAGAGAACAGATAAGGTATAAGCAGTGAAGCTCGTGCGCAGATTTACTCTTCACTACACGACCTGTTGTTTAACTTTTATTCAGTTACAGTGTACTCTTTAGCAGTGAAGCAGAGTATATTCGCTTTGCGATTATACTCATGCAGGGCTCTATTACATAATATTAGTTAGTTGACTGCTTTATCGAGCAGTCAGGGCTTCAAGCTTCGACATCTCCACCCCCGTGAATCGACCCCGGACGGGGAGACTCGCCTTTCTTCGCATTGGGTTCTTCGACGTCGAGAATAGCTAGTTTAGAGACGGGCCTCTTTACGATTCCACTGCTGGTTGCTACGTCCGCTGATCTGGCGATGTCATCTTTGCCAAAATAAAGATTTATTATGCGGCCTCTTCGCCACTGGGATCTCGGAGCGTTGTCGTCGCATATCAGTACTAGGCATCCCCTGCTGACTGGGCGTGAAGGTAGGCACCATTTCGTTCGACGTGTTAGCTCAGGTAGATACTCCCTCATCCACTGCTTCCAGAATCCATTTTTTAGGTTTATTAAAATACGCCATTGTTTGCGCAAACATAATAATCTCGGCTCAAAGGGCGCTGGAGTTTGCGTCGAATTCGTGCCTCCTAGCAGGAAATGGTTCGGCGTAATCGGCTCGGGATCTTGAGGCGAAACAGGCAGATGAGTCAGCGGCCTGGAGTTCACAATGTTTTCAGCTTCGATTAACAGGCTAGCGAAAGTCTCCAACCGTGGCGCGTGCTCCTTCAGCATAATATACAAGGCCTTTTTTACCGACTGCACCAATCGCTCCCATGCTCCACCTGCACTAGGATTGGATGGTGTATTAAACACCCACTTTATGCCGAGCGTAGACAGACCGGAAATAATTTTATTTTGGTCGAGAAAATCTTCGACGCCGCGCAGCTCTTTTTCTATTCCCACGAAGTTGGTGCCATTGTCCCTTCTAATTTGGATCGGCACACCTCTTCGATTTACGAAGTTTTTTATGCACATCAAGCACGCATCGCTGGAGAGGTCGCTAGCTATCTCTAGATGTACGGCCCGCACGGTTAGGCACGTAAACAAGGCTACCCATCTTTTCTCACGACGCCTGCCGATGGTCACTTGAACGGGTCCAAAGTAGTCCAGACCAGTGTAAGTAAACGGCCGAACGTAGGGTGTCACTCGGTCCACTGGGAGGTTTCCCATTTGAGGCTGAATTGGCGTTGCTTTTCGCACCTTGCAAAACGTGCAGCTTGATTCCACGCTGCGGACCAACGATCGAATAGCCGGAATCCAAAAGCGTTGCCTGATCTCGCTAATCACTGTAGATGTATTTATGTGACGCAACTTCTGGTGATAGCTTTCAACTAGTAAGCGCGTCAGCTTATGTTCCTTGGGCAGAATAATCGGACGCTTCGCAGACATCGATAAGCTGGGTGCGTTCTATATACGACCGTTGACGCGCATGATCCCTTGATCGTCTAGATACGGGTTTAGCGACACGAGCGGGCTGTCTCTGGAGATGGGTTGATTTTCTGCTAAACACAAACTTTCAGAATTGAAACTCTCTTGCTGCACGCTACGAAAAATAGCCATCTCAGCTGCGTTTATTTCTTCAGTCATGAGTTCACCGCTTTTCTTGATTCCCCCTTTTGCAGACCTCAAAACGTTTTCCCTGAATCTATTTACCCAAGCCATCGTTCGCTTACATCTCTGGAAGTTGGAAAAATCATTAATTTTGAGAACTATTGGTTTACTCACATGGCAAAGATGAAGGGCAAAATGTTTTTTCCTCAGTTCGTCGCAGCTATGATCAGCGTTGGTTGTCATTAGTGATTCGTCTGGCCATTCGTTGTCATCTCTCTGAAGAAACTCTGGACCGTTTTTCCACCTGCTCTCAGCATTGTAACACACTGCAAACTTTGCTCGTGTTGCGTCGTCTGCCGGGTTCAGCGCGCCTGGACACCATCTCCAATCCACAACCTTCGATGAGTCCAAAATTTCTGCAACTCGATTTGCCACAAACTGCTTATATACCCGATGGTCTGATCTAATCCAACGAATAACTGTATGGGAGTCTGTCCAAAACCTGCATCTATTTATTTTTATTCCGTGGTGTTTGACGATTGTGTCTTTCAAACGAACACCAATCACCGCTGCCTGCAGTTCCAGCTTTGGTATCGTATGGTATCGTGTTGGAGCGCACGATGTCTTTGCTGCGACAAAGGTTAGTCTTACTCCAGACGGCTCCACGTATCGCCAGTACGCCACTACCGCCATCGCCTCTTCACTGGCATCACAAAATATGTGCAGCTCGACATCGCTATACTCTAAGGATAAAAAATAGCATCTTGGCACTTTGAAATTTCTTACCTTATTCAGCTCCTCCAACCAATTCTTCCATTTGCTGTAAATGTTATCTGGAAGCTGCTCATCCCACTCTATGCCAGCCTTCCACACTGTTTGCATAATAATTTTTGCACAAACCGAAAAATTAGCAAGAAAACCAAACGGATCGAAAATTGACATTGTAACACACAATGTCTCACGTTTAGTAGGTTTCCTTTGAAAACGCAAAATATCGGAAGGCACTTTAGCGAATTGAAGAGCAAAACAAAAAACATCTGTTTTTGTTGACCATTGCATTCCCAGGATACGTTCAACGCCTTCAACGCTGATTGCAGTGTCTGTTGCCACGTTGCCAACTTCTCTTTCAAGGCGCTCTGAATTCGACGCAATGTTACGCATTTCAAACCCACCAGCTTTGTGTATTTGTATCACTTGTTTGACGACATCGATGGCCTCGGACTCCGAATCAAAACAGTCTACGTAGTCATCTACGTAGTGTTTGTCAATTATACCTTTTACTGCGCGTGGATATTCCTTTATGAAATTCTGAGCGTTAGTATTTTTTACGTGCTGTGCTATAGTTGGAGAACACGTTGCGCCGAATATCATTCTCTCCATGACGTAAGTTTTCACTGGCAAGTTAGGGTTACCATCTCTCCATAAAAATCGCTGACAGTATTGATCTTCTTTAGTGATTTTTATCTGATGAAACATTTCTTTTATGTCACCACACACTGCAATACGCGCCTCTCTAAACTGGAAAAGAATTTGTATTAGTGGCTTATTTATGTCAGGGCCTGGCAGTAAGGCTTTGTTAAGAGATATATTCTGAATTTCTGCTGCAGCGTCAAAAACAAGACGTATTCCGCTTTTGTTTGGATTTTTTACGCCGAAGTGTGGCAAATAAAAGGTTTTAGTTGATCGCTTTTCTACTTCTTCACTGGTTAGACACCTGGCATATCCTTTATTTACATATTCTGTAATTTTCGAGCAATATTCCATTGCGTAACTTGGATCTCGCGCCATTTTACGCTCAATGCTTTCTAAGCGGTGCAGTGCCATCTGAAAGGATTCTGGAAAAATTATCTTATCGTTTCTCCACAACAGACCAGCTTCATATCTGTCACCAACCTTTGCAACGTTCTTATTTAGCAACTCTATCGCTCTCACCTCTGTCTCCGATTGTAATGGCATGATCCCTGGCTTTACTCCAAAATTTTCTGCATCAAAGTAAGCTGCTATTATTTCTTTAATGTCTTCCATCTCTGTTTCACATCTACAATTTTTTCGCATATGAAAAACATGCTTCGACTTAGTGCGGATATTATTGCTTGTCGGGCCATAGACCATCCAACCTAAGCGCGTTTTTACAGCAATTGGTCCGTCCTTTAAGGGGGCTCTAGGCACTTCCAATGGCACTGTCAAGTAGGCATGCTTCAAACTTATAATTATTTTTGGCTGAACATTATCATAATCGACGAGTGGCAGCCCTGCTAGATGAGTGCCTTTATATTCACCATACCTGAAAGATTGCGTTGGCAACGCGAGGCTGTTGGTGGCGTAGACGTCTGACAGCTCATATTTTGGGGCATTGTTTTCAATGCCACTAATTGTTAAGTTCATAACCTGTGTCAACTGCCGCGTGCTTTGCTCGTTGATCCACTGAAGTTCCAAAATCTCGTTGCGTCCGCTCAATCCCAACTCCTTTGCAAGCTCCTGGTCTATCATCGACACGTTAGCACCGTCATCAATGAAAGCGTAGACGCTGACGGCTCGGTCTTTTCCATAAAGCACGACAGGCATCACTTGAAAAAGAACTGTGCCCTCGTGACATCGGTCCGCGTGACAGTTGTGCCTGTCTGGCAGGACTTCAGTGGATCTGGGTATACGATTAGGTGTAGGTGCGCGTTCGGCTCTGCGCGGTGCCTTTGATGCAGTAGGCTTGGTGGTGTTCTGACGCTCCGTCTCTGAGCAGTGAAGCAAGTGGTGATGAACGTGGCTGCAACCGTCGGTGCCACAGCGTTTTCGCGAAAAACAATTTGTGACGTGATGCCGTGATGCCCTCTCTTTAGGCAAGAAAAGCAAGCGCGAAGTTGCTTTATTTGTTCCCATCGTTCGTTGACTGAAAGTTTTAAAAACAGCGCGTGCGAATTGCGACGATGTGGAAGGTAGCGAGTCTGTCACGACGTTCACGAGGCGTCGCAGGTGGTTGAGCCATTGGCTGAAGTCTTCAAGAGATGGCGGTGCTTCAAGTGAAAGGCATCTTTCTGCCCATTTGATCTGCTTCGTTCGAGAAGTGATGTTCACCCCGTGCGTTCTTCAAAAATGTAGACATATTTGTCATTTTATTAGCAAAACTCACTAGCGCGTTCAGGTCGTCTTCGGCTAAGGCTGGTATAGCTCGCACTTTCTGGATTTGACTTTTTATTAGCTGCTCCGGTCGTCCGAAAGTCTCCTTCAGGATTTCCACGATGGTTGGCACATTTGCAGAGTTGGATAGAAGGCTCTCGACCATTTCCCTGGCAATTCCTTTGAGCGCGTCGCGCAGTCGCATAATGTTGTGGAGCGGCGAGTATTCAAACTCTGTTGTGGTGCTCTGAAAGGCTTCGAAAAATGTGTACCAATCCTCGAATGAACCTGAAAATATAGAGAGCGGGTAGATTTTTTTATGAAAACTTGTCCTAACGCTTTCGTCATAAAAGGAATTTGGAGTTCCATAGTTTACACAAAATGTTTGGCCTTGCAGGTTCGCTGAACTCTGGATGGCTAGCTGCTGCTGCCTTGATGTCGGCTGCGACGTTGGCTGCAGCGTCGGCTGTGGCGTTGGAGTCGGCTGCGAAGCTGGCTGTATGGGTGGCGGCATGTGTGTGTGTATCTGCGACACCGGCTTAGATGTGGGCGCTGTTTGTGACGTCGACTGTGTTTGAGTGGTTGGACGTGCTGAAGACTGCATGACATAGGACATTGCTGATGGCTGTGATGTTTGTTGTGGCATGTACGATGACTGTGATGCTGGCTGCATCTCAAATACTTGCGGCATTGACGTTGGCTGAGCTTGAGTGGGTGGACGTGCTGAAGGCTGCATGACATAGGTCATTGCTGATGGCTGTGATGTTTGTTGTAGCATGGACGATGGTTGTGATGCTGGCTGCGTTGCAAATACTTTATTTTTTTATTTATTTATTTATTTATTCAGTCTACTGATTTCATTGACTGTGACTGTGATGCTTGTTGTGGCATGGACGATGGATGTGATGCTGGATGCATTGCAAACAATTGCGGCGTTGCAAATATATTCGGCATTGCTGATGGCTGCATTGCAAATGTCTGCTGGTTAAAAAATGGCGGCGCCATTTGGGACGTCGGCTGCGATGAAGACGATGTCGGCTGCGTAGAAAATGGCGGGGCCATGAACGATATTTGCTGAGTGGTTGGAGTCTGCTCTTGTAGCTGCAGTGCTTGTTACGTCATCTGCTCTGATAGTGATGTTTCTAATAATGCTATAGGTTGCTGCTCTGGTGGATTTTGGTGTTGTTGGGTGTGCTCCATCGTCAGCGGCGGCATCGGCTTCGGTACATTTGACTTCGGGGCCGGCTGTATCGCTGGCGGTGATGTAGACCGTGAAGTCATCAGATTGTGTTGTGGAACCTGGTTTATTTCGCTTCTTAACTGAAGCACACTTTCTTGAAGCTGCTGGTTGTTGGTTATCACCATTGCTTGCATTGAGTGCATCTGGCGCTTGAATTCGTTCATCATGGCGGTCATTTTTTTCTCAAAATCGCGAGAAATGGCGTCGATTTTCTCGCTTTCAGCTACAGATTTCGGTGCACTCGGTAGATCTTTTCTTTCGGTTGGTGGCGTTGGCGTGGCTTGAGCAGGCGATGACGTTGATGTAGAAGGAACCTTTAATGGTGTCTGCTTGGCTGGTGCTGGCGTAACCATCGTACCTTTGGCTGGTGGTTTAGTGGCATTTCGTGGCATTTCGTTATCGTCGAATCTAGTTGGCGGGACTCCCTTGTTCGTGCGACTGCTTACCCGTTTTTGGTTGTCTTGGGAAAAAGGCATATGATCCCGGCAGACGGCAAGAAAGAGCAAAAACGTTTAAGTTTGAAGCAAAGAAAGATGGCGTGAAACGACGAAATTGACAAAATATTTGGAGCGAAGAATAAAATTGTTAGCTTTTGTGCCCAACGGCCGTAAATAAACTTTTTCTTGAAGGCGGAATTCAAAACCTTGTGCAAGTGGCAGTAAAACACAATGACTTTGAAAGTTTGAAAGTTATGTGAAAAGTTTATTCTCTATATAAAATTAGTTATAAGTAATAAAATAATATAGAATATACAATTGTGGTGCAAAACTCTTACTCGTTTCCTTGGCTGCTGGACTTAAAAGAATTTTAACAACATTTTGAAAATTCCTAACAGCCAAATTTAAACTACGAATACATTTACATCAATAATAATTATACATAATATTTTCATATACTTAAATATTTTAACAAATACGAAGTAACAGATACGGTATAAACAACCATATATATCACGACTAACTAATACAGATGACAGATACCGTACTTTAAAAGATACTGAGTGAAAATAAGATACATAACAATGATTACATAATATTAGTTAGTTGACTGCTTTATCGAGCAGTCAGGGCTTCAAGCTTCGACAGCAATATTTGCGACAAATATCTGATACAACGTTTCATTGATATTCTTCTATTTTCTGGCTATTACAATATCCCACAGACAACATTAGCTGCGTTCGATTCGCCAGCCTATACTCAATTCAAGTCGCTTATTTCAAAATTTGTATGTGAAAACAACAACAAAGTCTACAGCTAGTTGAGTATAGAATAGGTCAATTATCAGTTGAGTTGAGTAAAGTTGCGTTGCCAAGTTCTAAATTCGGTTCGGTTTGTGTACCGAATAAGGTAAATGTAATAGATTCTGTCAAAATCTGATGTGAGTACAAAAACAAAATTAACTTATTGGCAGACTTTATGTGGTCAGTAAAAACAAAAGTGTTGCCAACTATGCAGTAAGTAACAGCTAAGTGAGTTGCCGTTTTTTTCGTAATTGAGTTGAGCACTGGCGAATCGAACGTAGCTATTGTATTGGAGTTTGGATCCAGCTTTCGGCATACCTATACTTTGTCAAACAATGTCGCGAAACATGTTCACGAAATTAAAACCAAACTTTCATATCGCTAATAATGACATTTTGGATAAAAATTATAAGTACGCAAAGGTTTGGCCATTGTTTGATAAGATCAACTCACATACGCACATCTCACATTACTTGATGTGCTTATTGAGAGAGAAAGGCTTCTGCGCAACCGATACTGTTCGATCGAATCGTATTGCCGTGCCCCTCTGAAAACTGGGAACAAAGTTTTGAAAAAGCACGAAACCGACAATACTTACAACATACGAAATAACGTTGATAATTCGTTGGATGTATAATTCAGAAGTTCGCAACAAATTACGATGCAATTGATGCAATGGTAACGGTGCAACGATACATCAAAGAAAAGAAAAAAGATAGTGTTCCTAAGCCTCTCGCATTCAATAATTATAATAGATATATGGGCGGCGTGGACTTACACGACAATGGAGTTGCCAATTACATTATCGGCATTCGTGACAAGAAGTGGTGGTGGGCTCTTTGGGTTCAATGTTTGGACAGCAGTGTTGTTAATGCATGGAAACTGCATTGTTTCGTAGCAGCTTCTAAAAAATCAAAGCCTATGTCACAACTTGACTTCAAAAATTGGGTGACTAAGTCTTTGCTCCTTGCGTCGGAAGATACCATGGACGGAACGGAGCCTTCATCTGTTGAAGACTCAGACCATGATTATATGCAACAAAACCTTCATAAAGTAGAAGGCTTGCACGTTCCATTGAAGACCAGTTCTCGTCGCCGTTGCATTGTGTGCACAAAAAGAGCCACCATATTCAAATGTGAGAAATGTAACAGAAAAATGCTTTAAATTGTTCCACGAGAACAAACAATTGTATTTAGAACGTCGTTCTACACGTCAAAATAAAAAACCAAGGATTGAATAATTCCGAATATTTTTTTTAAATAAACAATTAAAGCCATTAAAAAAAACTACATTTTTATTTTTATGTATTTATCTGACTCTAGCTGCATTTATTTAAAACCTTATTTGCTCTTATAATTTGTCTAAATGACTTAAATAAATTATTAAATGAACTAAACAAAATTTATAAATAAAATAAATAAATAACTGGCCATTTCAGCCCTTGAAAGGACTTTGACCTTGTGTTGTGCGTGTGACATAGCCACGCACTTTAACCAACTACGCCACGGACACAACAAAATTTACCAAACAAAATAATTTCAAGACACCTAACACTACCAGCGTGTGGTCAAACACACGTCAGTTTTCCAGAAAACAGCTTGTTGAATTTTTTTTTGTTGTCCTTTTTAAATATTAAACATGCTAAATTTAGTTGTTGCTGAAGGTTTCATCAAAATATTCAAATGTTTAGATTTTTGGTAATTAATGGGTTAAGGTCTTCGACTAACCTCCTCCACAAAGAATCGGCTGCCGACTTTGCATTGCCTGTTTTTAGCAAGCCCTTTGCTAGGTCTGCGTGATTTTCCATAAAATCCACCAAAATCTCGAACTGCATTGCTTTTGTGTGCGTATTTTTCTTGTTTAGCTCCCTATTAATGAATATAATTAAAATTTTTATAAATTTAACCAAAAATTGTACTTTATTAAACATTATACTTACATCGCATATTATTTCCGCAAGCCAAGCAGTTTTCAAATGAAATACTAAGTGGTGCTACTAAGTGGTTGTTTTGACACATGGTATAATAATACAAGGTAGCATTAACAGTTGCTTGGGAAATCATATACTGTCAAAAAATATACTCAAAAAGAGAGCGCTCACAATACGCCATTGAAAACACAAGCAATGTTGAAAACGTTGAAGTGAAAAAAAACAACAACCACAGCAGCTGCTGATGTATTTCCACAAAAAGCTGTTTTTGACAGTTTATGTTTTCCTGTTGAAGAGAAAATAAGCAGTTGTCAATGCTACCATGTATTATTATACCATGGTTTTGACACTTGCTATCGCAATACAGAGTAACGTGAAAACGGCGACTTTCGAATATCGAAAAAATGCGATGCTGTTATCGCATTAGGGAGTACCAATTACGCAATACACGGTAGGGCCTTAGCTCTGTTAGATTAGTTCGCGACTGCAGTAAATAGTGCACAACTACACAAACAATTAATGGACAGAAAAATGAAAAAAGATGAGACAGTGCAAGAATGTTTTTTACACATGAAAGACATTGCGTCGCGTGGAAAAATCGAAGACAGTGCGTTAATACAATATGTGATTGACGGTATAAAAGATTTAAACATAAACAAGACAATTTTGTATGGTACGAACAATATTAAAGATTTCAAAGAAAAAGTTAAGTGCTATGAAATAATTCGCGAAAAAAATAAGCAAACATTGTCATCATCCACTGTTTCGGACAAAAAACCTATGCAAAAGACGAAAAAAAAAAAACTTGATTTGTTTTAATTGTGGTGAAAAAGACCATAAGTCTAAAAATAAACAAAAATTAAAATGGGTAATTTAAAATATATAGCTCTGTTTGATACAGGTAGCAAATTATTGTGGCTGATAGTGTTTATAAATCTTTAAATGAGCCAAGCTTTTTAAAATCAAATTTATGTCTTATTGGTTTTGGCCAGGGAAAAGTTAAGCCGGTTGGAAGCTTTAAGTATGATATCGAAATTGATGATCAGTTTTTTAATATTAACTTTTCGATTGTGCCATCGAAGTGCATAGCTGTTGACGTCGTAATCGGTGAGAACTTTTGCTCGCAAGCTGAAATATGTATAAGCCCAGATGGACTTTTTATAAAAAAATTACACAGTGCACTTCAACAGTCAATAATAAAACTTGACATAGCTTCAGAATATAATGAAATTAATATTGAACAAAGTGCGGGCGTTTTTAATTAATTTAAAATTACCGGCCAGACAAATCTAAATCAGAAAATGTTGAAATGAATATAATTTTACAAGACGAAGCTCCTATTTTCTCTAGACCGTGACGGTTGCCAATAAGTGAAAGATATGTGATGGACCAACAAATTGAACAGTGGTTAAAAGATAATATTATTGAAGTATCCGAATTTGAATTTAGTAGCCCAATCGTACTGGTGAAAAACGCGATGGTACACCCAGACATTGCATTGATTTTAGAAGAATTAATAAAGTAATAGAGAAAGACCGTTTTCTTCTGCCAATGATTGAAGATCAGTTGGATCAGTTACAAAAAGCTGCAATCTTTAGTACTATCGATTTAAAAAATGGATTTTTCCATGTGGCCAAGTACCAATTTCGACAAGTACCATTAGGTTTGTCGAACTCTCCAGGGGTATTCCAAAGGCATGTTAATGCAATCTTTCGGGATTTAACAAGAAGATGCATAGCATTGCCATACATTGATGATATAATTATTCCGGAACAAAATGAAGATGAGGCGGTAAAACTTTGAAGTAATCCAGGTGTGCAGTGAAGATGGCATAGAACTGACCCTAAAAAAGTGTGAATTTTTGAAGAAACGAATTGAGTTCCTTGGTCACATCATAGAAAATTATCAGATATAGCCATCTTCAGCTAAGGTTCAAGTTCTTAAAAAATATAACATGCCACAAAACATAAAGCAGCTCGAAAGCTTTACTTTAGAAAGTTTATTTCTAACTTTTTATTGATTGCAAAGCCAAGTCAAAAATTTGAAATTAAGGACGAACAAATAAACTCATTTAACGCATTGAAGAAACTTTTAAGTGAAAAATCTGTACTGAATATTTTCAATCAAGACTACGGAACTGAAGTTCACACGGATGCATCGATCGATGGCTATGGCGCTGTTCTTTTGCAGAGGTCTTCTGAAGATGGAAAGCTATATCCAGTCTACTAAAAAATAAATAAATAACTGGTCATTTCAGCCCTTGAAAGGACTTTGACCTAGCTTTTTATGATCAATTGTGTTGTGCGTGTTATTTTGTACACAATTGACCGAGAACCGGACCTACATACAGGTTTAACGCCGACTCCGAACGGCGATGAACGGAATGTTCTTGTTCTCAAGAAGCTTTACATGGCATTTTGATTACTCTCTGAGGTTTGCCATTGTCTGCAGAGGTGGCGACCGTACAGAAAAATCATTTTAATTCAAATAATTTTCTGTCGCTGCTGGGTTACGAACCCAGGTCTACCGGTTCGTTGACATACAGGCCACGCACTTTAACCAACTACGCCACCCAGTCTACTATATTTATTTATTTTATTTATTTATTTATTTGTTTCTTTCGAAAACCGGCACAACAAAGTTTTATAACCTTATCATCAGTACCGGCAGCATGTAGCGTAAACAACAATTAAATATTAGACTTATAATATATAGTACTGCATAACATATTAAAATCAAAGTTTTAGTAACAATTCTTATAAAAGTAAAAACGAATTAGACAATAAAATTAAATACTTTCAAACTTTAAATAAATAATTTTAAACATACAAATAAACAAGGTGTTGCCAACTGTGAAATATGAAAGAAGAAAAAAAACATAAATATAAAATATAAATATAACATTCATTTAACATCCATCCTTTTAACATTTTAATTACTTGACATATTTGACTACTTAATATTACAGCGAAGAAAAGAGTAAAGCTAGTTTATTTTTAAATTGCACAGCGTTATCACAAGATCTTAAACTATTAGGAAGTGCGTTCCAAAGACGAACAGAGTGTACAAAAAACTGCCTTTCAGATGTTAAACAAGAGACACGTAAACAATTAATCATATTAGTACGATTGGATCTAGAAAAGTTTAATCTGGAAAACAGATAACTGGGTTCAGAACTACATACAATCTTATGCAACAATAAAAGCGTACGATAGTTTAGCAGATTATCAAAGGTTAAGCCATGGATTCTTTTAGCGTACTGGGAAACATGGTCTCTTCTTTTCAGTCCAAACACATAACGAGCAATATTATTAAAGAGAACGTTTAATTTATTTTTACTTAGACTATCACAGTTTGCAAAAATTTCGCAGCCATATAGCATTGTTGGTATGAGATATGCTTTAGCAAGAAGCATTCGTATATTAAGAGGTGTAAAATACTTCGTAGTCCAAAGAACACGAAGCATGCTGTAGACTTTCCCAATCGTGGTACTTATGTGGTTATTCCAAGTTAACGTTCTGTTGAAGGTGATGCCTAGGTTTCTTGCAGAGTCAACGTATTCGATGATGCTTCCATTTAATGAAAGGTTAGGAGCAGTGGAAATGTCAATGATTTTCTTCGAAATTACCAAACATTTTGACTTTGTTGGATTAAGGCTTAATCCGTTTTTTGCTGCCCAATTACCAATTTTTCCAAGCATACTATTTAGAATGTTGATACAGTTATAGAGGCTCTCACGTTTACAGTTAACGTACAACTGAAAATCATCTGCGTACATATGGATCTTACAGTTTTCCAGAGCACTGGGTAGGTCATTTATGTACATTGAAAAAAAGAGAGGTCCCAAAACAGAGCCTTGAGGAACACCTCTTGTAATGGGTAGAAAGACTGACGAAACGTTATTGGCGAAAACAGCTTGCGACCTATCGGAAAGATATGACGCAATAAGATCCACGGCAGATGGTGAAAAGTTAAATAAATTAAGAAGTTTAGCCTGTAAGATGTTATGGTCGACTGTATCGAAAGCCTTTGAGTGGTCTAATAGAACTAAGAACCCAACTTCATTTTCATCTATGCTAGAGCGCAAGTCTTCAGTTACATCAATTAGAGCAGTGATACAACTATGTTTGGCTCTAAAGCCTGATTGCCTTTCAGTTATATAACGATTTCTGCTCAAGTGTGAGTTAATTTGTTGACTGAGTAACAATTCCAATGCTTTGGATATAAATGAAAGTATAGCTATCGGGCGGTACTCATTATGAGATTTTAGTACTGGTATAATTTTAGCTTTCTTCCATTGTATCGGGTAAGATGACTTTGTAAGCACGGTGTTAAAAATGTGAGTGAGATAAGGAAGGATCTTCGGAAGCAAAATTTTCAGAAAAATTGGGCTAATACCATCATACCCTATAGCGTTAGATTTGATTGATAAAATACTTTTAAGTGCATCAGCCTGGCAAACACAATTAAAGCTGAATGAAGTGTCGGGATTAAAAGAACTGTCAATAGTCTGGTACACATTTTGGCTGACAGAAGGCATAGGGATATTAACAAATTGCTTGTTTAAATCCTCAACGTCCACGTTATCACAAGATTCAAATGATTTTCTACAAAGGCCTATATTGCGTATCTTGCGCCACTTTTGCTTACTATTCACCACTGAACTAAACTTATCCCTATAATAAGTACTTTTTGCTGTTTTAATCTCTTTCACCACAATCGAGCGCAATATTTTAAACTGTTCATATAGTTCTGGAGTCTTGAAGCGTTTCCAGCGATTATATGCATTATTGCGCAGCAAAATACCATTTTTAATAGTTCTGTTGAACCAAGGACGTTGCTTAGGAATAATTCTTTTTTGCTTTATAGAGACAAACTCGTTAAACAGATAATTGACATTGCCCTGAAAAAATTCTACCTGATCATCAACTGAGTCAGTATAAAAAACTTGTTCCCAGTTTATATCAGCTACTGCAGTTTAAAGTCGAGCGTAGTCCAAATTTTTAAAGTCTCGATAACTGAAGCAGCTTGCAGGATAATTGAGTTGGAAGTCATAAGCAAGAAAAATAAGGTCATGTTTAGAAAAATTGGATACAGATAATTGATCATACAAAAGGATTCTAGTCTTGGCACTTACAAAAAACAAATCCAGGACAGTATTAGTTGTTCTTGTATAGTGAGTTGGCATAGAAATGTTAACAGAAAAAAGACCTAAGCTATCCATATCTTGGATTAGACTATTTTCTACAAGGAGGTTACTGTTAAAATCCCCAGCTATAATGATTTCAGAGAAAGATAGTGCAATATTTTCTAATGTGCTTAGAAAAGGTGAAAAATCAACTGAACGGTTTGGACGATAGACACAACCAAGGAGCAAATTTTGATTTCTATTTGAAACTACCACAAATATATATTCAATTACACTATCAGGGGACGACTTACAAAGTATTTTACACGTAACATTTTCTTTCACATATATTGAAAGAAAAGATTGTTGAGTAGAAGGTATCATTCTATTCGCATCAACCTCACTGACAACTTGGGAAGTGACACCTACTAGAGGAGTAGACACGGTGCCACTCGCGTTTGAGCCTTTATTTATTGGACTTAAATTGGACGAATTAGCCCTGATTGGTGGTGAGCGAACAAGCGAGTCACGACGGGCTGAGACACATCTTGCGCATTTGTATTTTTGGGCATTTTTATTCATGAACTCCAAATCTGTTTTTTTAATGTTAACGCAATGGCAGTGAAAATATTCATTGCAAGTTCCACACTTGACTTTTTTATCCTCAGATAAATTGCGTTCCACTCTTGCTAAACAAACACACGGCATTATTGAAGTTGCAAGTATTAATCTCGCGTGTGAACAGCGCAACTAGTTACAGCGGTTGTATTTTCTGTAACTAGTTGCGAATCGAAATTTTTTTTTATTACTTTTGAGTATTTTTGATTATTTTGCGTAATCTCAAGTAATCCTTATTATTTTTTGATTATTTGTAATCGTAATCAATTACTAATCATAAAATTCTTGCTTAAGGATTATATAATCATTACAATTCTTTTTAAAAAATAATCTAATTGATTACTAATCGTAATCGCAATTTAACAGCTATGCTTACGAAGTTGTTAAGGTAGGCTCTAGCGAAGGTTCGAAACAAACTTTTACTTGCGCTGAATATATGGAGCCGTGGCCTACGTATCCTCATGAAGACTACGACGAAGGCGCACCCGGTCGAATGCATAGCAGGATGGCTGAGTTGTGAGAATATTTATTTAAAAGCAACACTGTTTCCAAAACATCTATTTGGCACCACTGAAATGCAGCAACGATAGTTGAGTTCGAAGCGACGAAAAGAAAAGGCGCGGCCGTAAACAGCGAGCATTTCTAAATTCATTTTTCATTTTATATTTCTTTTAATTACTAATTAAAACATTGAATAATGTTATAATAAACATTTAAGTTTCCTAATAAACAATAGTTCCCATACATATAATAAAAATAAAAAAAAAAATAATCTTTCACGCACTTGGAAATTTGCACTGAACTTTGAAACTTTCCCGATTTTTATCTCCTACACTATTAGAGACCGACAAAATTTTATTTAGGAGGCGCATATACATATAATAAAAATAAGAAAAAAAATATTTGGGCTTGGGCTCTAAAGTACAATTATGCCCGGGAAAAGGCAAGTGGTATAAAAATTTGTATACAGCGAATCGGAGCATTAGCGCTTAACACTCAGTTTGTTAACTAAACCGCGGATTAAGAATGTGAAGAAATGAGTGAATTTCAGCTTTTGCTAATACTGAGTTCCAGCTCTAAACCGTGGTTTTAGAGTCGCCGCACATTACAGACTTTTAGTCGGCCGATAGTTTGATGCTTGATTGGCTGCAACTGACAAGCCAACTATTTAGTTAACTCCCAACATTCTCATGGGGAGTTTCAAAATTACAGTACACGTCCAATACCCGATTTAACAAATGTCCAATATAACGAACGGCAAAATCTCTTCATTGACTATTCTATATAACGAATTCAAATTGTTTGTTGTCATTCGATTTAACGAATGATATCAAATGAGTTTAAATTATTTTCATTGATCAGCTGTAGCTGTAATCTCATCTCCCACCATTCTGCATACACAGATTCTCTTTGTTCTTTGTTCTTGGTACTGTTCTAGGTCAGTTGTCATTTTCACGCGTGTTTAAGTTCTATATAAAAAATATTTAGCAATGGCTAAATAAACTAAGGAGAATCTGTGGGTGAAATGACACCCAAAATATCCCACACAAATGCTGTGGATCACTTAAGGGCTTCTATATAATGGGCCTCAGAAAATAATGTTATGTATGAAGCACACAAAAAATCAATCAAGAAATAAAAGTGTTTAAGTTTTTTTCAAAAATTAATTAAAAAAAAAATTTTAATATCTAAATAAAAACTAACTACTTAAAACTATATTTCTTTGTTTAAAACATTCATTCTATATAACGAATTTTTCGATTCAACGAAAAGGCTGGACAAGAAACCATTCGTTATATTGGTCGTATATGGCTGTTTGAGTTTTATAAAATTTTTCGTTACTGACATATTTATACCCCCACGTTTAAAAAACGTAAAAGGGGTACATTAATTTCGTCACCCCGTTTGTAACGCCCATAAGGAGGCGTGGTAGGTATAGAAAAATATATATATTCTTGATCAGCATCACCACCCGAGTCGATTTAGCCATGTCCGTCTGTCATGTCCGTCTGTCTGTCCGTCTGTCCGTCTGTCATGTCCGTCTATCTGTCCGTCTGTCTGTGATCACGATTACAGCCGTAATTTTAAAGCTATCATCACGAAATTCATATTTAAGCTTTTATCAAAAAAATAAAGGTCAAGTTCGAAAATGAGCCAAATCGGATGAAAACCACACCTACCTCCCATACAAAGTGACTTGATCGAAACGGTAAAATCTCTTCGAATTCCACAAAAATGAATATATGGACTTGAAATTTGAATATGAGTTTTGATGTTCAATATACACACTGAGTATGAAATTCAAACAAATCGGATGAAAACCACGCCTACCTCCCATACAAAGTGACTTTATCAAAAATTAAAAAATTTCTATAAATTCCACAAAAATTAATATATAGATTTGAAATTTGCATGTGAGTTTTGATGTTCAATATACACTCTGTGTATGAAATTTATCGAAATCGAGTAAAAACCACGCCTACCTCCCATAAAAAGTGACTATCAAAAAACAAAAGTGAATATTTTCTGTTCAAATTATAACGAAAATGTTTTTAAAAATAAAGGCTGCTTAAGGCTTTGAATATACCTCGGTTCGGTCGTGGGGGTATTTTAACTTCGGCCCAGTCGGAGATCATTCCTTACTAGTTTTTGTTGATTTTGGTGCGGGTATGAATATTAAACATTTTTTTGATTAGATTATAATATAATAAGCAGCATTCAACATTTTGCTGGCACTTAAGCTAGGTCTACACCAGCGATCGCCATCGCCTAACTCTTTCCACTCTATTACAACAACTTCAATATTTCTAATGGGTGTTTTTTTTAGGGGTTTGTTTTTCGAATAGAGATAAAACTGGCATTTTGTGGTCAAATCTGGCAACTCTAATGTCATTTATGTTCAGTTTGGTTTGCCATTTCATCATGAACAGGTTGACAAAAGAACAACGCTTGCAAATCGTGCAAAATTATTTCGAAAATAATGGTTCAGTTCGCGAAGTTTACCGCAAGCTCCGTCCATTTTATGGTCGACATAATCGTCCATCAGAGCAATTAATTCGGTTAACCATGGGTCGTTTTCGCACTACGTTTACTCTATGTGATAATACGCATCCGCAGAGACGTCGAACAGTGCGCACCGAAGAAACAATTGCCGCTGTAGAGCAAAATGTTGACGAGGACCCGAATGAATCGATTCGCCACCGTGCACAGCAATTGGAGCTTTGTCCATCAACATTATGGAAGATTTTGCGCTTGCGACCTTACAAGATCCAGCTTGTGCAAGAATTAAAGCCGCGAGACCATGCAATGCGTCGTGATTTTAGTGTATGGGCCGAAAATGAGATTGATCTCGATGCTGATTTTCATCGCAAAATTTTGTTCAGTGATGAGGCTCATTTTTGGTTGAATGGCTACGTCAACAAGCAAAATTGCCGCATTTGGAGTGAAGAGAAACCACTTGAGATCCTTGAGACGCCATTACATCCACAAAAAATTACTGTTTGGTGTGCTCTATGGGCTGGTGGAGCATTGGGCCATACTTCTTCCGAAATAATGCGGGAGAGTCAGTTACCGTTAATGGAGACCGGTATAGAGCCATGATAACCGACTATTTTGTTCCCGAATTGGATGGCATGAATGTGGATGAGTTGTGGTTCCAACAAGACGGCGCTACATGCCACACAGCGCACGTCACAATCGATTTATTGAAGGAAACATTCGATGAGCGCATAATTTCGCGGAATGGACCTGTCAATTGGCCACCAAGATCGTGTGATTTGACACCATTGGATTATTTTCTTTGGGGATATGTGAAGTCGCTCGTCTACGCCAACAAACCAGAAACGTTAGGGGACTTGGAGGCCAACATTCGTGGCGTTATTGCCGACATACGGCCCCATATTCTCGAAAAAGTGGTTGAAAATTGGACCTGTAGAATTGGCTTTATTCGAGCCAGCCGCGGCGGCCACATGCCCGAAATCATATTTAAACATTAATGGCATAAAATTATCCTTCCAATAAAGCCAAATTGATGGACATTAAAACGATTTTCTTGTGTTTTATTTCAATTCGAAGTTCTATACCTCTAAAAAAAACACCCTATATGATTGTTGTAATTCGCCGAATCGTTTACAGGCGCAGCTGCACCGCAACTATACAGCGTGTGTTTGTTGTTGTTTATTCTTGTCGTTGTTGGTAAATATAGCGCATGCGACCGCGTACAACTCTTGCTACGCTGAAGGTTTCTTGTTGGTAATTTTGCGTATGGTTCTGTCGCCGACTGCGTTTTGTTTGTGTTTTTTTTGGTACTAATTCCTTATTGTACAACGATGTGTTGTTGTTTTTGGTTTTTTTTTTTGGAATTGTTGTTGCACTCTTCTAAAATCACTCTTTGACAATCCCTGGTCTACACGATACAACGGCTGTACAATCGCTCATCGTACAGCAGTCGGCTAATTCTACCATTCGACCGTGCAATATTGCAACAAACTCGTCGCACGCTTGCATCCAAACGATACAATAATCGCACACAACCGTCAAATAGCAACCGATATTGGTACAACCGTTGTATCGTGTAGACCTACATAGCTTTACGCTATCTTTTACAACAATAATTAAAACTTGTTCGTCCCTATTTGCAATCTGCAAAAGGCAACACTTATCCCCATTCATACTGCAAAAAGCAGCACTTTTCAACGAAAAATAAAATTACAACAAAAACAAACAAAATGTTCACCAGTTGGCAAACTATTTGATCGGCTTGTGTGCAGACTTCCATAGCACGCCATACCCACGTAGCAGTCTGCAGATAGTTGCCAGTCTTTAAAATCAAGTGGAATTCCCAAACGTGTTAACACGACGTTTATAGTTATCGTTAACTGGTCTTTGCTACAATTATCGTTAACTGGTATTCCCAACATCAATGTTAGCTATTTTTGTCCTTAATTTTGACAGTTCTTTAACGTTATTTGTAGCTAGTTTAACCACGAATATTTTGGCGTCATGGGATTTTATAAAACATAAATAATATGCAAATGGCCACAACACGACGAGGCATATGTTAACCATAATGGTTAAAAAATCAAAATAAAAATAATTCTATTAACTTTATTTCCAATGGGAAACGCTTTTATTTAAAGTTTAAAAAATAAAGAAAAGTTTCTAAACTCAATAAAAACAAATTCACGGATAATAAGGCACATTTCAGAGCATTAATAATAAAAAATAATAATAAAAGTAGATATTATAAAAAAATTATAACAAATATTAGTTCGTTGCAGGCAATCGCTCAAACGAAATCGACAGCCTCTTAAGAGCAGAAGCAATTCGGTCGCAAGAAATTGCTTGCATTAGCGCTGCCTCTGCTAATTGCTACGATGCAGCTGTCTGCTGCTTGGCTGATTCAGCATTTATCTATCGAAAAGGCCTATCTAAGCTGTCAAAAAAGCACAGTGCTGCCATATTTTTGATTTCTGTTAACGACGTTTGTAGATTATATTGTGAATGTTATGCGGCGACCAAAACAAAGCTGGAAATGCAATCTGAAAGCGATATTTTGATAAGTTTTGTGACACACACTGCGATGGTTGCAGCAACCAGCTTACCCACACACGCTGTTACTTTTACTGCAACTCAGCTTGTCAGTAACTTTTTGTTTTGTTCAAAATTAAATATGTATGATAACTACAGTGTTGCGCAAAACAATAGCAACAAAATCAGTGCGCTGATACAAAATCGTGTATATTTTTTAATATTGTGAACACACAAAAATTATTATAGGAACACAAAGCCTATATTCATACATCATATAAAAAACAAATCATATTCAAATTTGGTTGTTTTTTTTTATTAAATTTAAATTTAATGTGTCTGCATTCAATTTGTTTGAGTGCAAAACAATAGCAACAAAACTTAAAAAATGTAAAAAGAGGACAGAAGTTCCAAAAAATAACGGTAAAAGTTATTTTATTGTAAAGCACAGGTTTTTTGTGAGTCATAAAGATTAAAGTTTAGTTTTGTTTTTGCGCTAATTGTGACATTGACTGTTCCATTTATAATGGCACGTGATAAATACTGTGAAACTCTAAAATTACAAATTATTTCCGAATATAAAAAAGGAAAATCGCAAATATCTATCACGAAACAGTTTAATATAATTCGTTCAATAGCATGTAGATTAATAAAAAGTATAACATCACAAAATGCATAACAACGGTGCAATCAGGAGGGCGGTCGCGGAACACATCGCTGCGTGATGACAGGAACATTTGTGGCGTGTTCAAGAAAAATCCATTTGCAACCTCCAAAGAGTTGATTTAGATATCCATCACAGCACTGTTCGCAGAAGAGCCATTGAGAACGGTTTAAGGAGTTACAGACCGGCAAAGAAACCTTTGCTTACAGCTAAACATAAACAAAAAAGGTGAGGTGTTATAATTTAAACAACTCCGTCTGAAATTGTGACGATGAGCTGCAATTTATTGTTTTTAGACTCAGTTTTGCAAAAGAGCACCTAAATTGGACCTTTAAAAAATGGAAAAACGATTTGTTTAGCGATGAATCAAAGTTCAACTTGATTAATTCAGAGGGGATGTGCACTGTACGGCGCGCCCAGGTACACGACTTGAATCCCGAAACTGCAAAATAAATTTTAAGCACGGAGGCGATGGTATTATGGTCTGGACTTGTTTTTCCTATGATGGAGTCGGACCATTTCATAAAACCGATGGTATTATGGATCGATTTGTATATAAAGACATTTTAGAAAGCAAGATGCTACCACATGCAGAGTTGAAGATGCCGATTCAGTGGACGTTTCAGCACGACAACGACCCGAAGCACACATCATAGCTCATCAAAGATTACATTATAGACAATAAGATTCAAGTTCTTGATTGGCCTGCACAATCACCAGACTTGAATCCCATCGAAAATCTTTTTGGGATTTTGAAGAAAAACGTTTTTGTTCAAAGGTTTCCTAACATGAATGCACTGTATGAAGCCTTGAAACTTAATTGGGAACAAATACCTAATACCACTATATATAATTTAATAGAGTCGATGCCGCGCAGATGTGCAGCGGTAATCAAGAATAACGGGTCTTACACCAAATATTAACTATGTTGCTTTTGTTTTGCACTCAGACAAATTGAATGTTGTCACATTAATTTTATATTTAATAAAAAAAATAAAACCAAATTTGAAATTTATTTGTTTTTTATATGATGTATGAATATATGCTTTGATTCCTATAATAATTTTTGTGTGTCCCTAATAAGAAAGATACAAGATTTTGAAGCAGCGCACTGATTTTGTTGCTATTGTTTTGCGCAACTCTGTATGTGCAACGTTGCCACACACGCTGCAACACGAGCGCTGCAACTTTGCCCCTAAAACATTGAACGAATTTAAATTTACTGCAACCTTCAATGAGTAGCGTAACTTCGACACACATGCTGCGACTTCATCGTGATAGCCTTCAAAAACTTCCAGGTTACACTTTCAGCTTTGTTTTGGTTGCAGCGTGAATGGGCCGCATTACGTTTTAACACTTTTGTCGCTAAGTACTGTTTTGAGAATACAACATTCGTTATTGCAAACTACAAACATCTACTATCAGCAAAAATCTACAATCAGCAAGCAGCTGCATCACAGCAATTAGCAGAGGCAGCGCCAATGCAAGCAATTGCCTGCGACCGAATTGATTCAAGAGGCTATCGATTTCGTTTGAGCAATTGCCTTCAAGGAACTTAAAATTATTATAAGTATAACTTTTTTATAATTTTTACTTTTATTATTATTTTTTATTATTAATATGTACTCTGAAATGTGGCTTATCATCCATTAATTTTTTTTATACAGTTTAAAAACTTTTCTTTATTCTTTTAAACTATAAATAAAATCGTAGAAGGTACTGAAAATAAAGTTTATAGAATTATTATTTACTAGTACGCCTGTGGCCGAAATCGACCATCTGTTTCTGTAAGGTAACGAAACTCAAGTTGTTTTTCACATAATGAATTTTTATTAATTTGCATGGATATTCTTAATGCTTACCTTGACGCTATGAGGAAAATAGTGGTAAAGGACAAAAAAGGAAGCATATATGCGTCTATAACAAAAATTTATTCAACATATAATATTCATTTAATGTAAATAAATAACTTAATAGTAAAGTAAATAAAGTAAAAGCAAATAAAGTGTAGAAAAGTATAACAAATAAATTAAGATAAATATAAATGATAATTCTCAAGATAATAGTAGCAAGCAGCAGTTTTTATTAAGAGAAAGCAACAACCACAACAACAACAACATATGCTACTCAGCTCTTTTTAAGTGTTTGCGTCACTCCCGCATTCTACTCTTGCTTTTGTAAGTTACAGCAGTGATGTTCAACAGAGCTTTGTCGCTTTGTAGTTTCTGATTGTCCCATTGGTAAAAAAAGCGTTTTACATTTGCTCAGTTTTACCTATCTTAATGACAACATATTCGAATAAAAATTATATTGTGCAAATCTACTCGAAAATACCTATCCATCGATATATGTAAGTATATTATGTGAATATGTTGAAGGTAACACAGAAAAAAAGGGAACACAAACTTTTTTGTTTGCCTATTAATCATGATACAATTATACAGGTAGAATTGACAACTATTGATTTTCTCAGCAACGAGGAAACCACAATCTGACAAAAACAGTTGTTCGTGCAATAAAGTGCAAAACATAACCTAAATAAAATTTGTGCGTTTAATATAAAATAATGAAAGTTTTGATAAAATTATGTGTGATTTGTGCTAAACGTTTTCCAGTCGGAAGCGTTAAATTTTATGCAGTGCCTCAAATCGAAAGCCGTCGCCAGCGTTGGATTGATGCCTTTCGTCCATATGCATATGCAGCTGCTGAGATTGGTGCATTTGAATGTTTTCCACATTTTTTTTTTATGTTTGCACTAAATCACATTCAGTTGACAATTATTTTCGTTAAAGTAATAATAAATCACTATTATTACAATGCTCACTATTTATTATTAAATAAAATAGAAAATATTTTACAAGCAAATGTTTGGTTAACACAAACAATGGCGTAAAACAAACAATAATTGAACACTCTCTTTCTAGACATTTTTTTGACAGATGCTGGTTTCCCAAGCAACTGTCAATACTACCTTGTATTATTAGTAGTAACATGCCTATTAATATATAGATAATAATTTTGTGGCGTCCGTGGCGTAGTTAGTTAAAGTGCGTGGCCGCTATGTCAATGCACCTGGAGACCCGGGTTCGAACCCCAGCAGTGACAGAAAATTACTTGAATTAAAATAATTTTTCTGTACGGCCGCCACCTCTCTGCAGACAATGGCAAACCTCAGAGAGTAATCAAAATGCCATGTAAAGCTTCTTGAGAACAAAACAAATCCCGTTCATCGCCGTTCGGAGTCGGCGTTAAACCTGTAGGTCCGGTTCTCGGACAATTGTGTAGAAACTTAATAACACGCACAACACAATTGATCATAAGAAACTAGGTCAAAGTCCTTTCAAGGGCAGAAATGGCCAGTTATTTATTTTTTTTTCTAGAATTATTTTTTATTTTGATTTTTTAACTATAATGGTTAACACATGCCTCTTCGTGCTATGGCCATTTTTTTGTATATTGGTTATATTTTATAAAATCACAATCGCATGTAAAACAATCGTTTAACGTTGTTGTTTAAGTTAGCGACGCTAAAATATTCGTCGTTAAGTTAGCTACAAATAACGTTAAAGAACTGTAAAAATTAAGGACAAAAACAGCTAACATAGATGTTGGGAATACCAGCTAACGATAATTGTAGCAAATACCAGTAGCGGAATTCCCAAAGGTGTTAACTACGTTTATAGTTATCGTTAACTGGCCTTTGCTACAATTATCGTTAACTGGTATTCCCAACATCTATGTTAGCTATTTTTGTCCTTAATTTTGACAGTTCTTAAACGTTATTTGTAGCTAGCTTAACCACGAATATTTTAGCGTCGCTAACTTAAACAACAACGTTAAGCGATTGTTTTACATGCGATTGTGATTTTATAAAACATAAATAATATGCATAAAATGGCCACAACACGACGACGCATATGTTAACCATAATGGTTAAAATATCAAAATACAAATAATTCCATAAACTTTATTTCCAATAGCTTCTACACTTTTATTTAAAGTTTAAAAAAATAAAGAAAAGTTTTTAAACTAAATAAAATCAAACAGATAAAAGGCACATTTCAGAGCATTAATAATAAAAAATAATAATAAAAGTAAAAATAATAAAAAAGTTATAACAATTACAAGTTCGTTGAAGGCAATCGCTCGAACGAAGTCGACAGCCTCTCAAGCGTAGAAGCAATTCGGTCGCAAGCAATAGCTTGCATTAGCGCTGCCTCTGCTAATAGCTGCGATGCAGCTGTCTGCTGCTTGGCTGATTCAGCATGTATCTATCGAAAAGGCCTATCTAAGCTGTCAAAAAAGCACAGCTCTGCCATATTTTTGATTTCTGTTAACGATGTTTGTAGCATATATTGTGAATGTTACATTTTAACAATTTTGTCGCTAAGTACTGTTTTGAGAATACAACATTCGTTACTGCAAACTACAAACGTCGTTAGTTAACCATAACGATTTCGTATCGTTAACTTTTTGGGAATTCCACTACAGTTAACGATTACTATAACCATCTTTAACACGTTTGGGAATCCCGCTACTGACCTCCCATTTGATTTTTTAGTTGGGTTTCATTCAATCGTTAGGTGTACGCACTTCCATAAGACACCATGCCCACATGAAAACAAATCAAGCTATCGGCCGACTAAAAGTCTGTAGTGTGCGGTAGCTTAGTCCGCGGATTACCTTGAGTTAGAACTTGGTGAAGAAATTGGCCAGAATAGTTGTTTCATCACAGTGGTTCATAAAATTATGCTAAAAGTCCTTCTGATCGATCACTCAATGTGCACGTCATTTTCTAATTTTGAACAATTTTACGATTTCGGCTTATCTTAATTCACTTTCGCGAGGTAATATGGAAAGTCTGTTTAAATCAGCGAAGGTGTTGTGACCAAATGGAATTAAATCTTACAGGCATGTGATAGAACGTTTTCGTACAAAATAGCTAGCGAAACCGATTTGACCTGTCTTTGAAGTACACTAATTTTTGTAATTTTTCAGTTTTGCACAAATTTGTGAAGTTCAATTTCACTCGAATTTAATTTAATGAATTTTAACGATTTTAAATAAATTGAACACGTAAAACATATTTGTAGATTTGCAATTTCGTTTGTGTTTTGAATTCGTACGGGATCCATCACATGCCTGATAATTTTAAACTTTAATCCGGAAATGGTACTTTCATAGCTCGATATTAGAATAACAAAAATGGCAGTGCACTATATAAAAAGAATCCATATCTATGCAAATTAGTTACTGTTAAAATTGAAACTTGGTTAAGCGAGGTAATCAAATGACGCGTAAAGAATATTCAAGATCATTTATATATGATAACTAAAAGAAATTAAATGTTGAGCAAATATATACCTCTTTTCAACACATGCATGCTATTTTATAGATGTTTTTAAAAAACTTGGAAGTTTAACTATTTTTCAGTTAAAAGCAAAGTTTTATGATTTAAAAGTTAACTTAAAATACTTACACCAATTTTACGACCAATAATGCAAAGCTCGAAGGAAATTTTCCCTTTCTAATTCCCCACTTGTTTACACGTTTCAAGACTTGAACGTCAAGTCATGAGTTTGTTGGTGCGATAGTTGACTGCTTCAAGAAAATATCGAACGCCATGAAAGAATGTTCAATACCTCAACTGATAATAGTCATCAAAAGAAGTGGACATGGCATTGAGCTTCGACCGAATGCACGTTAGCTGATTTATTTTCATTCCAATCCACCATCAGCTGTTTTTGACAGTAGCGGGGCGAAAAAATTTATAATTTTGAGAGAGAAGTATCAAAATCACTAAGGGCCGTTTTCTCAATGTCCGGTTAAGCACTAACCAGAACTTTAACCAGCGGTTAGTAAAAAATCGTTTTCTCAATGTTCGGTTAGTGCTTAACTGTTGGTTAAGTTCTGATTAAGTTAACGGCAAGTTGTGGTTCCGGTTAGCTGCCAATCAGAAGAACAACTGAGTAAAGTAAACAATTTTATATTTATTTTACACACCAATTCAAAAACAAGAAATCTTTCTTCATATGGAGTAAAATTTGGCAGTCCATTGTTTTTATCTACTTTTATTTCATTTCACGGTACAAAATAGATACCAAAATAGATTCATTTCCTGGTTAAGAGCTACACTAACCGGACATTGAGAAAACGGCCCTAAGACATTATTATTACACCATGGTCAAGACTTGAATTCAAATTTATGAGTTTGTTGGCAATTCAGCTCACATCGGAAGCGACGACAAGGTAAGAGAACAATTGCGCATTACCGTAATTTTTTTGGCAATATTTTGTATTCCTTTTGTGATTTTCACTGTTTTGACAAAGCGCTTCATATCATTTTTCATTCGCTTGCGTACGTTTAGAGTTCTGTACGTAAAAATTGTAAGGCTGTCGTATATAGAAAGCAAGCAAAGAAGAAATAAAATTGAATTCAAGTCTTGACCAATGTAAAAGGTTTCGTCTAGTCTAACAGTCAAACCTAAATCAGCGCGGAAGCATTTTTTATCTGTCAAATATATCTCATGCCAATACGATTTATATGTGCCAAACCATAATAACGCGGTGGCAACGCTGAGCGGTTGAAAAATCCAATTTTGACAGAGCGTTAGGAATTAGGTTGGCTGCAGACTTCGAAAATATTGCTATTTCTGTGAAAAATTTGTTGGCTGGCTGCGCATCTGACATAAAGCCGCCGCTTTTATTTAGGGATGACAATTCAGCATTAACGCAAAGCAGCTGGTAATGCGCTATGTTTTAAGACATCCACCGAGTCAGAAAAATTTATCAAGTTCAAGTTGCCATTGAAATCACTACACATACATCGCAAAGGGTCGTGAAGGGCATAATTAGAAGTGCACTGACTCAACTTAAAAAGCTGGAAATGTCTGGCTCCGCTCCTAGGGATGTTGAAGTTTAATGAAGAAAGGAGATAATGTGAGTCTATATCACCACTGAGTAATTTGTATAAAAAGGAGACATTTAGCATAATTCTTCTGCTTCTTAAGGAAGGCAGGGAAATAATTTTAAGGGGGGTTTCATAAGGGGGTAGAATAATGTTGGGGTTCCAACGATAATGTAAAGCAAAACGTAAGAATTGTTTTTGGACCGATTCTAATGCATCGATGTGGACATTGTATTGAGGGTTGCATATTACGGATGCCTATTCAAGAATTGGTCTAACAAGAGAGGTATAGAGTATCTTAGCAGTGAAAGGATCGTTGAATTCTTAAGCCCATCTTTTAATGAAACCAAGGACACCTCTAGCCTTATTTACCACCAAATTAACTTGAAGATTGAAACGAAGTTTAGGATCCATAATTACACCTAAATCAAGAAAACTGTGTACAATTTCTAAGTTAGTACTATTTATAGTGTAATTTATACTATTAGCAATTCGACGTGAGAATGACATTTGCTTACATTTTTTTAAGTTTAATTTTAAAAGGTTTAAATTACACCACTCCACTAGACTATTTAAATCGGATTATAAGAGTTGTTGTTCTTCAGGCGATTTGTAAGTTAGAAAAAGTTTTCGTCATCGGCGTACATTAAGACGTTACAGTGTTTTATTACAGAAGGAAGGTCATTTATAAACAGTAAAAATAAAACCGGACCAAGATGACTTCCCTGAGGAACACCTGATGTGACCAAAATATTTTTTGACATAGAATTCTTATATAAAACTTTTTGCGAACGATTCGACAAGTACGATTTAATCCAGTGTAATAGTTTGACAGGAAACCCAATCAGATGAAGCTTTTTAAGAAGAATATAATGATTAACACTATCGAAAGCTTTGCTAAAGTCTGTATAAATAACGTCAGTCTGTCGTCCTAAAGTAAAACCTTTAATGACACGCGTAGTAAACTCCAAGAGGTTAGTTATCGTAGATTTTCCCTTTAAGAAACCATGTTGAGAGGTGAAAATGGAGGAAGATACGACGTGGGTTATTTGATCAGTTATAATTTTCTCAAATAACTTAGGGATTGCGCTTAGTTTTGCGATACCTCGGTAATTGGAAACATGAATTTTTGAACCGGATTTATGAAGAGGTATTATATAAGATTTTCTCCATATTAAGGGAAAATGACCGCTGTGCAAGGATGTGTTAAAAATTTTTGATAGGGGAGAACACAAACTATTAGAACAATGTTTTAAAATGCAGCTCGGGATTTCGTCAGGACCAGTAGTAAAATAAGATTTAACTTGTTGAAGGTAATGCATAACTATATTAGAATCTATTACGGGGGTTTCAGAAGAGTTAACTGGTGGTAGGTAAGGATATTCAAGACTCATGCTCAATGGTATATCGGAGTAGGTTATTTTAAAGAAGTTTGCAAACATGTTGGAAACATCGATGTCGCAAGATGCTTCATCATGATTAAATTTCATAAGAGGTGGGAAGCTGGAGGTTTTTCGTTTTGAATTGACAAAAGTGTAGAAAAGTTTCGGATTATCTTTGAATTGAGTTTTTATATTGGCTATATATGCAGAGTAGCATTGTTTATTTAATAGTTGATATCTGTAACGACAAGAGGAATAGCAAGCGAAGTCTAAATTAGAGCCTGACTTTTTATATTTCTTAAATAAGCGATTTTTGGAATTTTTTAGAGACTTAAGGCCATTAGTTAACCAAGGGGGGCTTAAAGGCTTGAAATTAATAATTTTTTTTGGCACAGATAATGAGAAGCATTTTTGCAAGGTATCATTGAGAAACTGCACTGAAGATTCGACATCATAAAAAGAGTACGAAGACCTATTATTTAAAATTGGGGACCAGTCAATCCGCGCGAGAAGAGCATTAAGTTTAACATAATCTGTTTTTTTAAAGTTAAAAATTGTATTATTTCGCGTATTTGGAGCTAATTTATTTTCACTTTCGTTGGCAAGTAATATTGTTATTTCAAGAGTTGGATGATAATCGTCTTCCGGAAAAGAAACTGGGTTCGAACGACGGAGATTTACGGAAGTGCATCTGTCTACAAATACAAGGTCAAGAGATCTATTACTTTTATTAAGAATATTATTAACCTGATGAAGACACAGATCAGACAATCAGAGGCCGAGATAGGAGTAAGAAATGCGGAATCATCGGACAAACTCCAGGACACAGAAGGTAAGTTGAAATCACCTAATACAATGATAGTGTCCATATTTTTAAGCATATTATGGACAGTTGCGATGGCATTAATATGGTTTAAGTAAATTGTTAAATCACTTTTAGGTGGAATGTAAGAGCAAGTAAGAAAAATAGAATAATTATTTAGTTTAACTGTAACACAAATAAACTCCAGGTCGTTGGTGCCAGGAATTGTTAATTCCTCAGAAGCAAGCGAGTTATGGACAGCTATCAGAACGCCACCACCGATCTTATCATAGTGATCTTTACGAAAAATTTTAAACTTATTGCACATTATTTCAGAATTTAAAACGTTGGAGCGAAGCCAAGTTTCAGTAAAAATTATAAAGTTATATTCAAAATCAAAACTATTATTGAAAATATCGGAAAGTTTAGAATTGACAAAACATTGACCTCTAATGTTTTGATACACAAGCTCTAACTTAGACTTGTGATTTTTTAATCGTTTTTTGTATGGTACTGAGGACTGTTAGAAGGACGAGGCAAGTGTACAACATTTGCAATACGCGGTTTGTTTTTGAATTCAAATTCATGAACAATTGTATTACGGGGCCAAAAGTTTACGTCCACAAGAGTTTTAAATAAATTTTCCGGAACAGTCAATCTAAAAGAAGTAGTCATTCTCGCATTTAAGTATTTGAATTTTTGGATCGAAAGAGGGATACCACTATTTAACTTTGAATTAATAAAAAATTTAATATCATTTTCAGTTGTATCAGCGGCTAAGTGCGAGACAAAGATTGCTTTAGTTGGTGGAATTGCGATTAATGGCTTAGGCGAAATAGTAGCAGTAGTAATCGGAATCCGTTGAGCGTCAACAACTGAAGTTTCAAAAATAGGAGTATTAACAATAGGAGGAGCAATAGAAACAGCTTGAGCATAAGAAAGAACAGGCTGGTTAACTGGTATAGATGGTGCTAATATTGGCAAGGAAACGGCCTCTGGTGCATTTGGAGCAGATATGGAGGCAATCGTATCAGTACAAATGTCCATATCGTCCACAATGTCCTGTTCAACAGGTGGTGGCATTGGTGGTATCGAGTTAGTTTTCGGCTTGTTGCGCAGGTTCATGCTTTTCTTTTTACGCTTGGGTGAAGGAATTGACTCTTCGATATATTTGCACTCATCGAAAAGTGTTTGATATTTTAAAAATTTAGCAGAAAGCAAAGAAAATTTCCTACTAATTTCGGAGAAACCCTGCTTTGTCTGCTTAAAAAGCTTGTAAAAGTTTATATCAGTCAGTCTGCACTTCTCACAAGACCAACGCAACCCTTTACCTTCTTCAATAAGGTCTGCAACTCGACCCATTATGCCCACATATTTGGCGTGAACGATATTATCACATAGCCAACATGATAAATACCGCTCATTTTCACCTTTAGTGGAACAGCCGGGCTTAGAACAAAGCACTTTAATTAATAAATACAAACAAAAAAAGAGTAGCAAAAACAAATAAAGTACTGAAAATATTAGTAGTTATTAATATAAAAATAAAACCAAAAAAGTACTAAAAATAAATAAAAGTAGTAAAAGTAGTAATAATAGTAGTAGTAAGCAAAAGTGACAACTTGAACTGATGGCAACCCCTATTGTTGCTGACCCAAACTAAACTAATACATATTTATTTTTATCACTTATTTTATTATTAATGAGCGAATACCCGTATTTCTTTATTACTCTTTTTGAATAACATCTGTGTAAAGTAAAATCAAAGTAAATTTTATGTTTCATCCCTGTACTTAACGAAAGCGTTCGTCAAATATTTTAAATCTTTATGTCGTTTTTTATTCAATATACGAACGCCGCTTTGAAAGGAGACAAATAAGTAGGTAAAATATGAATTTATTAACATTTTGTTAACTCTTTTTTGTAAATTAGATAATAAAACCACCACTAACTACATCTACTACTGCGAGAAAGCGTGCGTTTTATTATATTTGTTTTCTGCCAACCGCTGCACATGCCGTAGCAAACATTTTTTATTATTTATTTTAAATTGCCGTCCAATGCCAAGACGCAGCAGCCGATCAAACAAAGGGAATCCACCAAAGAGTTTGGAAGATTATAATTGCAGGATGTCTTCTGATCAACTATCCAGCTCCAATGATGAGGAATCTGCCAACGAAGCTCTTGACAGTACCGTCACGGAAAACTTAGCAATTTCTGAGTTAAAAAAGCAAGTCGAAAGTTTGCAAGCCAACCTTGCTGCATCTGAGAAGGAAAGGCATGAACTGTCCAAATTGGTTTTACAAAGGAAGAAAGCTGATGTAGCCATTTCCATCGCCGCCGTCGCAAATGCAACTAACGACAAACGCTCTGCCGTCGTATATTCTGCAGCGCCTGCCACAGGTGCTTAGAATGTCAACGACACCACTGCCGCCATCCAAAATGTTGTAAACGACACACTCTTCGCCGTCGTATGCTCCGCCGCGCCTTGCATAGGTACTCCATATGCCAACGACAGAAACGCTGCCATCGCAAACGCTGCCGTCATATACTCCGCCGCGCCTTCCGTAGGTGCTTCACATGCCAACGACCCAACCACCGCCATCAGAAATACCGCCATCATATATTCCGCCCCGCCTGCCAGAGGTGCTCATGCCCACGACACAGATGCCGCCGTCGTATCCACCAATTTCTTTGCTCTCAATAACAACATGCTCAACAAAGACTCTGCCGTCACCCTTTCAACTGATACGCCAATCGTTAACACGAAGTCATCGCATTCATATCAACAGAATGCTGCTGTGACGTCAGCTCCTGCCATACATTCTACAAGTATGTATAATCCCAAATTTTTTACACCAGTTTCATATAATAACAGCTTTTCACATTCGTTGCCTAATGGCGCGCCGAGCTCAGTACCAATAGTGCAACCCATTAATCACAATAATTATAATTTTATACCGACATATTCGCCGTCATCAAATAGCCAACCCATTCGAAAGTTTCAAGATTTGCCAGAGTTCACAGGACTGCCAGAGCAGTGGCCCATGTTTTCCGTAGCCTACTCTGAAACGACTGCCGCCTATAATTACTCAAATTTAGAAAACTTGTTAAGACTGCAAAAAGCACTTAAAGGAGTTGCACGTGCCAAAGTTGAAGCCTAACTGATACATCCAAATAATGTGGATGCAGTTATGCACACATTGAATTTTCATTATGCACGCCCAGAAATTTTAATAAGAAGCCAAATTGCTAAAGCCCGTGAATTTCCAGCCATACCTGAGTTCAAAATTGGGGAAATAGTGAATTTTAGCATTATGGTGTCCAACTTGACTGCGTTTTTGTAAAACGCTGGTGCAGCTCCACATCTTGCGAATCCAACATTACTGGACGAACTTGTTAGCAAGCTGCCTTGCAATAAAAGAGAAGAATGGGCAAAATATACTTTTGCAATTATGCCCCGCTATCCAACAGTCCAAGATTTTAGCAAGTGGCTGCATCAGATAGCCACATATGTTGCAATGGCAACAGAGATATCAACAAATTTTAAATCCGCCTCTGCTGCACCAAGTGAAAAAAAACCTAAAAGTCATAAACAAATTTACACCGTAGTGACTGAAAAAAACAAATGCATTGTTTGTCAAGGTAGTCATCAAATTTATCAGTGCAGTCGATTTAAAAATATGAGTGTATTTGAACGTTGGAACTTGGTAAAATAAAATCACTTGTGTTTTTGTTGTTTGTGTGCTGGTCATACCACTCAAGGTTGTCCACGGCGACGAGAATGTGGCATTGCTAACTGTCGTAGGTGTCACAATCGACTTCTCCATTGTCAAGCCGAAGATTCTTTAAAAAATAATATTAAAGGCGATGACCCTGCAAAAGAATCTCCAATTGTCTCAGCCATCATTGGGACTAGTGCTCAAGCCAAAATAACTGAGAAAGAACTTTTAAATAAGCAAACGCTTTTAAAATATTTGCCGGTCCAATTAAAGGGACCAAAAGGAATTTGTAATGTGATTGAATTTGTGAATTGATATTTTTGTGAATTTGTAATCAAAAATATCATTGATTAATGAACGCGTGGCAAAGACAATTGGAGTAAAAGGCACAACTGAAAGACTTTCTTTAAAATGGTTTGGAAATCAAACAACGATTGAAATTTCGCAAAATGTGAGTTTTGAGATAGCTGGTAAATTTGAAGGTGCTCTTCAATTTCAAATGAAAAATGTGCGCACGGTAAAAAAGCTTTTGTTGCCAGTGCAGACAATGAATTTAAAAACATTTAAAGAACAATATGATATACTTTATAATATTCCAATTGAAGATTATTTCGAAACCATGCCTCAAATGCTAATTGGCATGCCACATACAAATTTAATTCGACCACTTAAAATCTTAAATTTTGATGAAGGTTTCGCCGCACACTGTACAAAATTGGGACGGACACTTTTTGGTTCTAATGAGGAGAACAACAATGATGCTGTTGTTTGCCATGTTGATTCACAAGCAGCTCTTGATGAGTTACATAGAGAGGTTGCTGAGTACTTTACTCTGGAATCGTTTGGTATAAAAACTTGTCGTCCTGCGCTATCTGACAATGACAAAAGAGCAGAAGAAATTTTGAAAGAAACAACAACAAAAGTTGGAACGCAGTATGAAACAGGTTTACTTTGGAAATATGATGATATCGAATTCCAGAATAGCTACTCCATGGCACTGAAACGCCTCGAAAGAGTAGAAAGTAAAATGTCATCAAATGATGAATACGCTAAGTGGTACGTTAATAAAATTAAGGAATATATGAACAAAAATTATGCTAGAAAATTATTGCCAAACGAGGCTGCGCGTATAGATAAGCGCACATGGTACTTGCCGCACTTTACGGTTTGTAACATAAATAAAGGTAACAAATTGAGATTGGTTTTTGACGCGGCTGCTCAAGTGAAGGAACAGTCACTAAATTCAATGTTGTTAAAGGGTCCAGATATTTACCAACCAAAATCATTATTATCGATTTTATTCAACTTTCGCTAAGCCAAAATAGGAGTTTGCGCTGACATTTGTGAAATGTTCCATCGAGTGAACATAAGAGATGACGATCAAAACGCTCAAAGATTTTTGTGGAGGGATGGAGATAGTGCTAGGCCACCAGACGTATACGTAATGCAGGCAATGATCTTCGGATCCGTCAGTTCACCATGCTGCGCTCAGTACGTAAAAAATTTAAATGCCAGTCAATTTATTGAAGAACATCCGAGAGCGGTCAAAGCCATTATAGATTTGCATTATGTAGATGACTACGTCGCTAGTTTTGACAAACCAGAAGAGGCCATAAAAATAACAAAGAATGTCATAAAAATTCACGAAAATGCTGGTTTTGAGCTAAGGGGTTTTATATCAAATTCTATTGAATTTATGAAAGCAATGTCGGCAGCGCCTGCATCGTCCGAACCAGTTCTAACAAATTTTGACAGCAAGGAGTCAACAACAGAAAAAATTCTCGGATTGTTTTGGAACTCAAATGATGATAATTTTTGCTTCCTTTTGAAATTTGCGAAGGTACCCAAAGCTGTCCTTGAGGAAATAAGAAGACCTACTAAAAGAGAAGTGTTGAGTATGGCAATGTCAATATTTGACCCTTTTGGTTTTTTATCCAGTATTGTCATAAAAGCAAAACTTATTTTGCAAGATTTATGGCGGCTGAATACAGACTGGAATGATGAAATTCCGGATGATGTTTACAACAAGTGGCTTAATTGGTACAAAGAGCTGAAGTTAATTAAAAATTTTGAAATTCCGAGATGCTATAATTCTAATTTTACAAACTCAAGGGCTAATATCCAACTTCATACATTTGTCGATGCAAGTGAGGTGGCTTACTCAGCAGTAGCTTATTGGCGCATATGTTTTGATAATGAAGTTGACGTAGTATTTGTTGCCGGAAAATCACGATGTAGTCCCATCAAGGTTATATCTATTCCAAGGTTAGAATTACAAGCAGCTGTACTTGGAGTACGATTAAAGGAAGCAATTATAGGCAGTCATGATGTAAAACCAAATAAAATATTCCTCTGGTCTGACTCAGGGGCCGTTATTCACTGGATCAGATCAGATAGTCGCCGATATAAACAGTTCGTCGCTCACAGGATCGCTGAAGTACTCGATATGTCTGATGTTAACCAGTGGAAATGGGTACCTGGGTCCCAGAACCCTGCCGACGATGCAACAAGACCTAAAGTGTTTACAGAATTTTCCCCGAAAATTAGAGGGATTTCTGGTCCTTCGTTTCTTTACGAACCAGAAAAAGGTTGGCCAAAATTACCGGAACAAAATTACGAGATTTCAGAGGAGAAGCGCAAAAAACTTGTTCATCATATTGATGTTAATAGTGAGGTAATTCCTTTAAATAAATATTCTAACTATAGAACATTATTGAGGGTTGTGGCATGGGTTCAGCGAGCAATTGTGAACTTTAAAACTAAAAAGAAAAACAAGCATAATGTGACCAAACGGACTTTTTTAACTGCCGACGATGTAAGTCAGGCGGAAGTCTTAATTTGCAAAATGGTTCAAGCGAAAGTGTGGCCAACGGAAATGCAGCTTTTGCTGTCAAACAAAGCACTTTCTAAGTCAAGCCCTATTTTTAATTTAACGCCCGTTTTAGACAGCTACAAGGTCATCCGATTAGGAGGGCGCTTAGACAATGCTGTATGTATACCAGCCTCAGCAAGGAGGCCGATAATATTACCAACAAATCATATTTTAACTCACCTTATTATTCAACATTATCATGAAAAATATAAACATATAAATCAAGAGTCAATTGTTTCAGAAATTCGTTCAAGATTTTGGATTCCTAATATCCGTAAGCTTGTTAGAGCAGCAAAACAAAATTGTCAAGAGTGCAAAAATAGATCAGCAGAGCCAAAGACCCCTTTAATGGGACAGCTACCTATAGATCGTCTTACTCCACATGTGCGACCATTTTCGTACACAGGTCTCGACTATTTTGGACCTGTGCCGGTTTCTATTGGGCGTCGCCACGAGAAGAGATGGGTGGCGCTATTTACATGTCTGTCCGTAAGAGCAATACATCTTGAGCTAGCTAAAGATTTATCTACTGATGCTGTTATATTATGCTTGAGAAATTTTATTAATCGTAGAAGTGTTCCTGTAAGGTTGAGGAGTGATTGTGGCACGAACTTCATAGGAGCGAGCAACACTGACTGGATCATCACGACGAATGGCCTTGGAAAGGAGTGTACACGGCAAGGCATTGAGTGGGTTTTTAATACACCTGGAAATCCATCAGCGGGAGGAGTATGGGAACGAATGGTGCGAAATGTAAAAAATGTGTTGTCATTTACACTTAAGGAGAAGGCACCTCAAGTAGAAACATTGCAGAGCCTTCTTATAGAAGCAGAAAATTTGGTGAATTCGCGCCCGTTGACGCATTTACCAATAGAGAACAGTGATGCGGAGCCTTTGACGCCCAATCATTTTTTGATAGGGGGTCCAAATTATGTTCAAACTCCGGCGGTGGACGAGAATGTGTGCCTTCGAAAACAGTGGCACATTTTGCAGCAGCTAAAGCAAACATTTTGGAAAAGATGGGTTTTAGAGTATCTACCAACACTCACACGTCGGACAAAGTGGTTTCAAAGAACTCAACCATTAGAAGTCGGCGATATAGTTGTAATTTGTGCTGAGAACGAAAGTCGCTGTGAGTGGAAGCGAGGTCGAGTTTTACAAGTTTATACATCATCTGACGGCCAGGTCAGGTCAGCCATGGTTAAGACAGCGAATGGAACTCTCCGTAGACCAGCATCAAAATTAGCAGTTTTAGACGTAAAGAGTGAATCTAGGTTTGAAACTGCGATTCACGGGGGCCGGAATGTTGCTGACCCAAACTAAACTAATACATATTTATTTTTATCACTTATTTCATTATTAATGAGCGAATACCCGTATTTCTTTATTACTCTTTTTGAATAACATCTGTGTAAAGTAAAATCAAAGTAAATTTTATGTTTCATCCCTGTACTTAACGAAAGCGTTCGTCAAATATTTCAAATCTTTAAGTCGTTTTTTATTCAATATACGAACGCCGCTTTGAAAGGAGACAAATAAGTAGGTAAAATATGAATTTATTAACATTTTGTTAACTCTTTTTTGTAAATTAGATAATAAAACCACCACTAACTACATCTACTACTGCGAGAAAGCGTGCGTTTTATTATATTTGTTTTCTGACAACCGCTTCACATGCCGTAGCAAACACCTATCAATTTAGTGAAGTTCCCAGAAGTATGCAACTATTTTTCGATATATAAATAAAGAAAGTATAATAAATAAAAAGTATGTAGCTAGACAGAGCTAGGCAGATGTCTAAAACGTAATTACAATACAAACGAAAAAGAAAGATATATAATAAACAAAATGTACTGAAACTTGTTCAGCCACTTCAACGAAATATTAATAAATAGTTATTAATAAATATACTTATTTTATGAGAAGTAAAATATAAAATATAAACAAAACTTATCGCTGTATCTTATAAAACCCACAAAAGCACAAACATTTTTTATTTGACTTTAAGAAAAACCAATGTTTTTAAATATAAACTGAACACAATCTAAAAAACACAACGTAAGCGGAATTTAGCGCGTTGCCAACTCGTTATCTTATAAATTAAGATTATTTATATAATTTGATACATAACATTTTGTAAAGAAACTCGCTGGATTTTGCGAAACTATTTGTTTATTTTGTAATGGCTCCCAATAAGGGGTATCTTTGCTTATATCGTGACAAGAAATGGGCTTATCACTTTGTACTACGTTTTCTGGATGAATTTTTACATTTCAAACAATGGTTTTTAAACCAGAGTAGGTTGAATATGTAAAGTGACAACTTTTATTTGCAAAGCAAGAAAGTTTTAAAAATTTTGAATTTGGCAACAAAAAATGTTCTAATTTTAAATGCTGGAATAAAAGTAAAATATGCTCACTCTTTTTGTTGCACATAAAGCAAAAGTAGTTCATTTTAACTTAAATTTTTAAAGTTACATATTTTTAAATTTTCAAAAGATCTCCTTTACAGTATTGCTTGTTTCACAGTTTATATTGAAAATGTGTTTTTGAATGAATTTCCAAAAAAGACGTAAGTTTGGGTCAAACTCAATGTTGAAAATAAAATGTATTTTAAATACTAAGTCGATTGCTTTAAGAAAAGTGTAATTACTTGGTAATGCCATTAAGTGACTATCGACAACAACAAAATATTGACCAACATTTGATTTTTGCTTCCAGTTGCTATGATGAAGGGCGCCTTTTGATTTGAATTTTTTAAATACTCAGAAATGGTAAGTCCTTCCTGAAATTATTTTATTAAGGCCCCTATTAGGTACGACAACTCAACTTAAGTTGACACGACTTAAGACACCTCAACTCAACTTTTTTGCTATATTACATATAACATACATTTTCAGTTGAGCTGTGGTGTAAAATGCCTTTTTCTATTGGAGCATGATTACACCGAAATTTGGACACTTTCATTGAAATGAAGCATTACTTTCAATTTTTGTTTATATGTAAAGGGTGATTTTTTTGAGGTTATGATTTTCATGCATTAGTATTTGACAGATCACGTGGGATTTCAGACATGGTGTCAAAGAGAAAGATGCTCAGTATGCTTTGACATTTCATCATGAATAGACTTACGATCTACCACAACGTCGAATTTTCAGTGAATGGGCCCTAGAAAAGTTGGCAGAAAATCCGCTTTTTTATCGACAAATTTTGTTCAGCGATGAGGCTCATTTCTGGTTGAATGGCTACGTAAATAAGCAAAATTGCCGCATTTGGAGTGAAGAGCAACCAGAAGCCGTTCAAGAACTGGCCATGCATCCCGAAAAATGCACTGTTTGGTGTGGTTTGTACGCTGGTGGAATCATTGGACCGTATTTTTTCAAAGATGCTGTTGGACGCAACGTTACGGTGAATGGTGATCGCTATCGTTCGATGCTAACAAACTTTTTGTTGCCAAAAATGGAAGAACTGAACTTGGTTGACATGTGGTTTCAACAAGATGGCGCTACATGCCACACATCTCGCGATTCTATGGCCATTTTGAGGGAAAACTTCGGAGAACAATTAATATCAAGAAATGGACCGGTAAGTTGGCCACCAAGATCATGCGATTTGACGCCTTTAGACTATTTTTTGTGGGGCTACGTCAAGTCTAAAGTCTACAGAAATAAGCCAGCAACTATTCCAGCTTTGGAAGACAACATTTCCGAAGAAATTCGGGCTATTCCGGCCGAAATGCTCGAAAAAGTTGCCCAAAATTGGACTTTCCGAATGGACCACCTAAGACGCAGCCGCGGTCAACATTTAAATGAAATTATCTTCAAAAAGTAAATGTCATGGAACAATCTAACGTTTCAAATAAAGAACCGATGAGATTTTGCAAATTTTATGCGTTTTTTTTAAAAAAAAAGTTATCAGGCACTTAAAAAATCACTCTTTATTTTATTTACAAGTATTCAAGCAAGAAAATAGCGGAGCGGTAAGACATTTGGCTGTAATGCCAGCAGTCCGAGTTCAAACCTCGCATGCGACAAAGAATACAATTTTCTTGCCATGTTATTGTACATTTTTTTTTTTTTTAACACAGCTCCTTGGACTAACACATAAAAGAGCTTTTTTAACTATTTGTTGAAGCGCTTTTTAAACGATTTTTTTAGCTGCATTTAAGAAGCGCTTCCATCCTAGGATATCCAATGTACATTTTAATATGAATTTGTTTTACTTAAAATGCACTAAACAAGCCCTTCTGCCATGTCTTACCGCTCTGCTATTTCCTTGATTTATTACTTGTGAACAAAATACATATAGACAAAAATTGAAATTAATGCGAACAGCTGATTCATTTCAATGAAAGTGTCAAAATTTCGGTGTAATCATGCTCCAATAGAAAAAGCAATTTTACACCACAACTCAACTGAAAATGTATGTTATGCGTAATATGGCAAAAAAGTTCAGTTGAGGTGTCTTAAGTCACGTCAACTGAAGTTGAGTTGTCGTACCTAGTAGGGGCCCTAATACCACAAAAAATACATACACATCTCTGAAATACATACTTGTCAGACGACAGACACGTATTTACCTCAAATGTGTAGTAGACAATACAAATTTACAAAATATACACTCAACTTAAGTTGAGTTGTCGTACGTAATAGGGGCCTAAGATGTGATCAAAATGTGTTTGCACTAATTGTAAATATAGGCCCCTATTAGGTACGACAACTCAACTTGAGTTGACGTGAGTTAAGACACCTCAACTGAACTTTTTTGCCATATTACGCATAACATACATTTTCAGTTGAGCTGTGGTGTAAAATTGCTGTTTCTATTGGAGCATGATTACACCGAAATTTTGACACTTTCGTTGAAATGAATCAGCTGTTCGCATTAATTTCAATTTTTGTGTATGTGTATTTTGTTCTCAAGTAATAAAGCAAGGAAATAATAGTATAGAGCAGGAGTGCCCAAAACTTTCTTATGGAAGTGCAAACACTAATACATATAAAATCCTGCAACCTTTCGTAAACGAAAGCATACTATGTTAGACAACAACAAAATCTACGTAGAAGATCACTGTCACCAAAATGTACCAACAAAGCATACGAAAGTGTTGTTGCTTGCACTTCGGTATAAGCAACGAAAAAAGATCAAAAACAAAAAAGACAAATTTGTTTGTGTATTTTGTATTGCTTAGTGCGGAGTGCTGTGTGTGTATATTAGAATACACAGCCAATCCTAAGTGCTTTTACAAAAACAAATGTGCACCAAGTGCATAGGGCTTGGGCACCTCTAAAGACGCTATACAACTAGCTCAAAGCAGATGTAAGTTTTTGACAATTTTTACACTCGAGACATAGTTGCATTGTTAAACCTAATACCACAAAAAATACATACACATCTCTGAGATACATACTTGTCAGTCGATAGACACATATGTACCTCAAATGTGTAATAGACAATACAAATTTACAAATTACACACTCAACTTAAGTTGAGTTGTCGTACCTAATAGGGGCCATAATTTAAGCTTTTGAAATGCAATAAAATTTTCAGTAGCTCGCTCGACAGTCAGACGGCTTAATTTCTTTTTACCGTTTGGTGCAGGTGGTTAAAGCCTGATTAAATTTAAAACCGATAAAGTGCATGTATCGAAATCTATGAAAGAAAAGAAATGTAGATTTAGAATAATAAATAAATTTCAAGAGAATGTATCAGATACCATTTTCACTCTCTGCTTCGGTATATAAAGGGTGTTTTTTTTAGAGGTATAGAACTTCGAATTGAAATAAAACACAAGAAAATCGTTTTAATGTCCATCAATTTGGCTTTATTGCAAGGATAATTTTATGCCATTAATGTTTAAATATGATTTCGGGCATGTGGCCACCGCGGCTGGCTCGAATAAAGCCAATTCTACAGGTCCAATTTTCAACCACTTTTTCGAGCATATGGGGCCGTATGTCGGCAATAACGCCACGAATGTTGGCTTCCAAGTCCCCTAACGTTTCTGGTTTGTTGGCGTAGACGAGCGACTTCACATATCCCCAAAGAAAATAATCCAATGGTGTCAAATCACACGATCTTGGTGGCCAATTGACAGGTCCATTCCGCGAAATTATGCGCTCATCGAATGTTTCCTTCAATAAATCGATTGTGACGTGCGCTGTGTGGCATGTAGCGCCGTCTTGTTGGAACCACAACTCATCCACATTCATGCCATCCAATTCGGGAACAAAATAGTCGGTTATCATGGCTCTATACCGGTCTCCATTAACGGTAACTGACTCTCCAGCATTATTTCGGAAGAACTATGGTCCAATGACTCCACCAGCCCATAGAGCACACCAAACAGTCAGTTTTTGTGGATGTAATGGCGTCTCAAGGATCTCATGTGGATTCTCTTCACTCCAAATGTGGCAATTTGGCTTGTTGACGTAGCCATTCAACCAAAAATGAGCCTCATCACTGAACAAAATTTTGCGATGAAAATCAGCATCGAGATCAATCTCATTTTCGGCCCATACACCAAAATCACGACGCATTGCATGGTCTCGCGGCTTTAATTCTTGCAAAAGCTGGATCTTGTAAGGTCGCAAGCCAAGATCTTTGCGCAAAATCTTCCATAAAGTTCATGGACAAAGCTCCAATTGCTGTGCACGGTGGCGAATCGATTCATTCGGGTCCTCTTCAACATTTTGCTCTACAGCGGCAATTGTTTCTTCGGTGCGCACTGTTCGACGTCTCTGCGGATGCGTATTATCACATAGAGTAAACGTAGTGCGAAAACGACCCATGGTTAACCGAATTAATTGCTCTGATGGACGATTATGTCGACCATAAAATGGACGGAGCTTGCGGTAAACTTCGCGAACTGAACCATTATATTCGAAATAAATTTGCACGATTTGCAAGCGTTGTTCTTTTGTCAACCTGTTCATGATGAAATGGCAAACCAAACTGAACATAAATGACATTAGAGTTGCCAGATTTGACCACAAAATGCCAGTTTTATCTCTATTCGAAAAACAAACCCCTAAAAAAACACCCTTTAGTATCGATTTTCCTGCCGCCTTTACTATGAAGAAAATTTTTGCTTGAAATTCCGACCAACGTTTATCAAAACAAATGTTGTCCAAACTGTATGATAGACTGAAGTCATAAATAATCTAAATAACAAAATTAAATTTTAATGCTTAGTAATAACTTATGTATATAAAAAATGTTGCAATATTACTAAGTCGTGACAGTAAAATAAAAATGGATCATTTTCAAATATATTTTTGTTTTCAACGTTGATTTTTCTTCGATAGTCCAAAGTATCCTTAAGAATATCTTTAACTAAATTTTCTTCTTCTGGTAAAGCAAGTGATTTCAGTTTTTCAAGTTTAAGTTGTATTTCATTTTTTCCAAATACATTTTGAAGTCTTTCTTCCATATCACTTTTCTTTGTCTGAAAGTTAACTTCTATTTTTCTCCTCTTTACCCTGTCGTTTTTTAATTTAACCTGAAGGAACCCAGAATTTGCTTTATTGAAAAGCAAGTCCTGTTTTAAAATAATTGGTAACTCCTAAAGATTTGTATAATGTGCATGAAACAAGCGTCTTACCAATTCTTATTCAGTTTCAGATCTAAGGCTTGGAAATATAATCACGCAAGCTCTAGCTTTCAAATCAACATTTTTAGGAGAATGTCCAAAGCTCACTTCAATGTATTTTACAGCATTACTTATCACCTCTCTACGATTTTTTGGGGTTAATTTTTGAGTTTGATTATAAATATCCAGCAATTTGTCCCCTCCGTTGTGCCGCCTTATATATGATTCAAAATTCTATAATTTTTAAATTAAAATTTAAAAAAATGGCTTTAGTATATTTAGCTTGTTAATACAGCGAAACATACATTTACTTATGACACAAAAATAATAGATTTTACCTCTGCAGTTATTTAGTAAACAGAGTGCTGATTTGTCTTATTTTGCTGAGGTGTTTCCAAAATGTTATTTTGATTCATATCATTAATTCTAAAACTTTTACTTTTAAGTTTAAGTAAAAAGCTTGGATGGGTATGTTGTTGAGCAACAAATTCTAAGAACACGTCTTCTCCAATTTCCAATTTCAAATTGTTGATATTAGCAAAAAAATCAAAATCATCTAAAGGGATATCTGTATTTTCTAACGCTAAATTTGTAAAATAACACAGTATAAGATCCCAAAAAGCTATTTATGTTTTAAACAGAAATTTATTACCAGATAATACAAAGTCAGAATATTCGAATCCTTCCAAATCTTCATTATACTTTTTAATTTTGACACATTTGGACCATTTTCCCATCATATTCCATTGGTATAATAATTGAAGCGAGCATTGAAGGAGAGTTTTGAAGTTCCACTAAAGGAGTTTAAATATTTTGTTATAAATATTTAAAAGAACATTTTTGGAACAATGAGAATATTTTTCTTACAGGTCGTTGTTCTGAGATGTTCAAAGAACTTTTTTCCGCGAATTTAGATTCTTAGGCAACACAACTTGATATACGTTGCATGTAAGTAATCATTAAATCAAACCCCAAACTACTAAGGAAGAAATATATTGTGGGATTTCTTAAGAAAAATTAACCAAATACTTTTCTTATGCAGTACGCGAGTCGGTCGCTAAAGCAGCACCAAGTCACATAAAAAAATCAGAGCCCACGACCCGGCGAACGAAGCTTCTCATGAGTGCTTCAATAGTGTCGCTTCAAAAATGTCCAAGTGTATTTCCATAAATGTAAGTCCATCGTACTATGAGTGATTTCCAGTTATTTGGTTCTTTAATTTAAGTCTTAAAATTTACATTTTGTACTTACTTTTTTAAGGTTATGTTAAGCAAGCCACAACAACGACTCCACCTCCGAACTGCAAAAGTGCCACAACAGTAAAATAAATTTCTTCTTTTTGCTTGTAATCACTTCAACTATTGCTTAATTGACTTATTTTACCAATAACTAATATCAAATGAAGTAATATAGACACATTCAATAATTGATAAAGTTCACTTCGCTTGCTATTCACAATTTTACACAAGGTCTGTTTCCGTACTCTACACTGTGTAAGATTTGTGTAAGATGTGTGCAAGAGATTAAAAACGAAATGTGAGAATAGTTGCAAAAGTACGGAAACAGCTTCTAGTAAGTTTCAAGCACAAAACAGCTGATTTTGACTGCAGACGTGTCAATCGTATATTGGGCCAATTATTAAAAGCCACTTTTTAATGCAAAACTGAACAATTACTTAATTTTTATTTATTATTATTTACTTATTGTACGTACATTTCTTTTTAGGCACACAATTTGTGAATTTATTTATCGCAAAACATAAACAATTATGAAATGTAATTTGACATTTGCTTCTTCTTATTGATGCTTATTCTTCTTGATGCTTGTTCTTACTTTACTCGAAGTCTTGAGTTCTAGCACTCTCTGTGCACTTTGTGTGCTCGAGAGAGCGATTTTATGCTTGTTCTTCTTCTCCCATTTTAATAGCTGAATTACAATACTGCGTTAGGTCGGTCGTGCGCTGACCGTACGTTGGTCTCCGTTGTAAAAACTTTACGATATAAGCTGTCAAAACGGACGACCTCAAACTTTGCAAAACTCAATGTTGCGTTGACAGATCGTGCGTATGTCATTTTGGTGATGCCAATAAAAGCAGCTATACTAAAAAACCCACAAAACTTCCTTTTTTCCGAAATCATGCAATTATAATTTTAATCAATGAAAAATTTAAAGATATTGTCATAACTCATTAAGAACCATAAAACCTACTTTAGAAAGCTAAGATCTTTTTATTAAGTGTTATATAAACTGCGAAATAATGAAAAATGTCACATATTAATGCAAAAATTCGGACTAGAAGCTTCAAAATAAATGAACGCTTTGCAATTTGATGATAAAATGTGATATTAAATTAAAATTTAAAATTAAATTTCTGGAAATACATTTTAGTTTTTATGGCAAAAAATTTGTCTTTGATTTATCGATATTTTTATACATATATATATATATACTAGCTGGTACCCGACGCGTTGCTGTCGTAGCGGAAATAATTTCTATCTCTATCTGAATCTCAAACTCAATCTCAATCTCAATCTCAATTTCAATCTCTATCTATCTCTATCTATATCTCTATCTCTATCTCTATCTCTATCTCTATCTCTATCTCTATCTCTATCTCTATCTCTATCTCTATCTCTATCTCTATCTCTATCTCTATCTCTATCTCTATCTCTATCTCTATCTCTATCTCTATCTCTATCTCTATCTCTATCTCTATCTCTATCTCTATCTCTATCTCTATCTCTATCTCTATCTCTATCTCTATCTCTATCTCTATCTCTATCTCTATCTATATCTCTATCTCTATCTCTATCTCTATCTCTATCTCTATCTCTATCTCTATCTCTATCTCTATCTCTATCTCTATCTTTATCTCTATCTCTATCTCTATCTCTATCTCTATCTCTATCTCTATCTCTATCTCTATCTCTATCTCTATCTCTATCTCTATCTCTATCTCTATCTCTATCTCTATCTCTATCTCTATCTCTATCTCTATCTCTATCTCTATCTGTATCTCGATCTCTATCTCTATCTCTATCTCTAACTGGAAAGACTCGTGGAAATTGATAACCAAATTTCGAGGCTGTGCTACTTACAATTCCAAAGTTATTCGATATCGCAAGTTTGGCTTATATGGGCGGAGCCACACCTCCTTGTTCAATGACGTCTCAGTTTTCTAGTAGAAGAATATCACCCAATATTAATTCCATACTGAATTTCGTTGTTAAACGACATTTAGTTCCAAAGCTATCTGATATCAAAAATTTAAAGTGTATGGGCGGAGCCACACCCCTTTTTTCAAAACCCATCCCAGTTTTATAGTAGATATATCACCAAGTGGCAACTCCATACTGAATTTCATTATTATACGGCATTTAGTTCCAAAGCTATTCGATATCATAAATTTTAATTGTATGGGCGGTGCCACACCCCTTTGGCCTATACTGGCTCAATTTTGCAAGTCGAAAGACACGACTAAATAGAACGTTCTAACCGAGTTTCATTAATGTGTGACTTATAGCTTGAAAGTTATACTGAAAATTTGGCTGAAAAATTGCCACGCCCCACATTCAACGCCCATAAAATTTTACGTGTGGAACGGCTCTTGTAAATTGAGATAGAACACCGAATTCCGATACTATGCGACCTATAACTTCAGAGCTATTCGCTACCGTAGATTTGGGTTGTATGGGAGGTGCCACGCCCCCTTATTTTAGGGGGATGAAAAATAGATGTTGTTCGATTCTCACCCCTGACTAATATCCTCGCTAAGGATCACGAAAATCGGTCGAGCCGTTTCGGAGGAGTTCGATCACGCACCCCGTGACAGAAGAATTTTATATATTAGATATATATATAAATATTTTTTTTTTATAAAATGTGATTGCTTGATGTCATTATTTTGTTTGTTTTTGCCAAAATTACTGCTATTTATCAGTATTATTACCAGGCCCGTAGCCAGGATTTACCTAAGGGGGGGGTTTGGATTAAAAAAAAATATCGATAGTTTTTGATATCGATAAATGAAAAGGTTATATAATTACCAGAAAGATGGGAAAAATCAGTGGCTAGAAATAGACAATACTTTGAGAAATGAATTTGTAACAAATTTTTCACAATAAAGCGAAGAACTTGAAAAAAAAACACTTTAAAACTTTTTGTACACCAAATACATAAAACAAAAATTAATTTTTTATTTTTGTTTATTTTATATATTTATATTAACAGCCCGATTCTGCGTACTTGATAAATTCACCTTATTGAATATTTATCAAGTATTGACTATTTATCAAGAGTTGGTATTCTGTGATAGAAAAAAAGCTCTTTAATTGATAAATTTGTCAATATCTCATTTGCTATTGATAAATTTATCAAGAGAGTTGTGGTTGCTCGTAGCAGGCAATATCAAGGTTAATATTAACATAATAATGTTAACAATAATAATTATTTTCTACAAATTAATACACTTTTGTGGAACACAAGGAAAATGAAAGCAGAAATCTGTTCTCTGTGTTATGCTATTATTGTATTTCCTGACTTTTGTAAAGGCCACAATGAAAGGTTAGAAAATTTTATTTAAAAGGTTTTATTTTCATTCGGTAAAATTAACAAGAGGTTGTGATCCTGCGCCTCCAAAACCAGTGTTAAAAAATACGCAAAACTTGCAATAAGCTGCATCAATTTGGAAATATGTATGGAAATATTCATGTAAATTTGTGTGTACAAGTTTTTTGGTACGGTGCGTATTTTAGGGCAATTTCAATCAATTTTTATCCCGCTTGAACACCAGAGGGCGGTTAGGTAAAAATTTTAAGAAAATCGGTATATAGTGGTTTTCATGTACACTGAGTGTTCTGCTGCTAGCTTGTTTAACAAATATTGAACACCAGATGGCGCTGTAGTACAATTCATGCCACACCCCCTTGACCAACGCCTGTCCAAATTTTTTAGTAGAAATGCGGAGCCACACCCCCTTGTACAATGAGCGTCTCGGTTTTCTAGTAGATGGACATTACTAAGTGGCAACTCCATACCGAGTTTCATTATTATGCGACATTTAACTCCAAAGCTATTTGATACCATAAGTTTGACTTATATGGGCGGTGCCATGCCCCCTTGTCCAATGCTCACTCAATTGTTTCAGTCACAGGACAAGACTAAATAGTACATTCTTACCGAGTTTCATTGATGTGTGACTAATAGTTCGAAAGCTATACCCACAATTTGGGCAGCCGAAAAAGTGACACGCCCTTTTCCCAACGCCCATAAAATTTTCCCAGTGGAACGGCACATGTAAATCGAGGCCGAACACCTAATTCCAATGTTGTGCGACTTATAATTCCAAAGTTATTCGATATTGCAGATTCGAGCTGCCACGCCCCCTTGTACAATGCTCGATGAATCACTGGTAATTAGTGAGTACTTGGGTACAACTTTACAAAAATAAAATGAACTGCACAAGTGTTCACAGTTGAAAATTTTTTTTAAAACACATTCATGCACATGTCTAATATTTATCATTTCATTCTTATTATGATTTTATATTTATCATTTGACATTTTGTGGACAATTGCAAATCTTGCTAGCAGCAATAAATTTGCATGTACTATTATTTTTTCAAAGTAAAAATACAACATTCCTTTGTGTGTTATTTATTCAAACAATAATATTAAGGGTATTCGTCCTCAACCAACCTCGTTACAATATATAATTGCCCAATATATAAGTTTGCCATTTAGCATGAATACCCTCATAATAGTATTTATAATATACTAAAAAATGTATAAATTTAAATAGGATATTCAATTGAATAATATTAGTATCATGCTAAATTCATCAAAATCATTATTATACTACTTAAGCAGCATGTTTATTAAAAAAAATTTTATCAATTTAAAAAAAACTCGCATCAAAATATAAATTCCCACGATAATCCTATGAAAATCTTAGTTTTCCATCGGAATCCAAGAATACCCACATTTTAGCATTTCTCAACGAAAATGCAACCCAGCGTTAATATGGAATGTCAAAAGCACGAGCTAGTAGAGCATGTCGCTACTCATAGCGTTGATCGTACGTCACCCCCTCAAATTAATTTTTACGGGATGAGGTCGACGCAATGCATGAAGTCATATTTTGTGTTGCTTCATAAGAACCCATTGTTTCTAGTCTAGCTGTCGAAGGCCGACCGATCTAACGCAGTATTGTAATTCAGCCATAAGCACAGAAAGTACGGAAACAGAAAATAGTGTCCCACAAGTTACACAGTGTGCGTACGGAAACAGACCTACAAATTTAGCTTCTTTATTTTCACCTAACAGAGTTGCCACTTTGCTTCAAAACACTGACTTGCCATATTGCTCCAACAAATTATTGCATAATTTAATAGGTTTTTAATATGAAATTTAAACTATTTTTGTACACATCTGTTTTTACCTTAGCTTTAGATAAAATTAATCCTTTTCTAGAATAAATTATTGCATTTCCATAATATTATTAGCATTAAATTAATGTAAATTTTGTAGAAAATTCATATCAGTACGAAAATAGTATATATTGTAGCTATTTTTGGTTTGGAAAAGCTTTATAACAAAAATATGTATACATAAGTTTATACTTTATCCCAAAACTTTTTGCCGTGCACAAATATCAAATTTATTAAAAATACATATCATAAACTCTAGATCGTGAATACCGCTATTGAAAATTAAACGCAAAAGAACTTTTTTTACTTTGTTATTTTATTAGCACTTTTTATAATAAAATTATTTATATAACTGTTTTTATAAATACTTATATGAATCTTACATTAAGGGCCGTTTTCTCAATGTCCGGTTAGTGTACCTCATACAAATAATTATATGTGCATAAATATTTCTTTGCATTTTTTCTCCATCTGGAATAGTACAGTATTTTTATGTATGTATGCAGTTTGTTTTTGTAGTTCGTTGATATTGTTTACCAAATTTTAGCATGCAGTTCGTTTTCCATTTAATGTACCGTTACATGAAAAATGTGTCGGTGCATTGAATGATCAGTAGTAAAGAATTATACAGTGACTCAAAAAATTGATCGCATGTGTGTAAGCAGTGCGTGTAGCAGTAGATTGTGTACAAATTATTAAAGCCACTACTGTAAAAGTAACGGTTATTAATTTTGTTATATTATTATTCTCATTTGGCAGTAATATATTTAAAAAATTTCAGTGCTTATTTAAGTGTTGGACTGGAAACACTAAAAGTTCATTCGATCAATTTTTTGAGTTTGCTAAAAAATAATAAAAGAATAACCAAACTTCGAAACTATTTTATTGAATGTGGTCATTAACTTTGATTTTAGTGAGACTTGTTTATTTAAGGTAAAACTAAACTAGTTTTTAAGTTTGTAACTACAAAATGTAATTATTTGAAAAATCTTTCAGATTTAAGCAATATCACCTGAAAAGTTTAAGCAAATTGAACATTTCTTGCGTGAGGGTGTTTCTCATAGGCAAATTTCTCTATCTGTAAAGTGCTCCATTTCAACAGTTAGCAAAGTTCGCGCTCAATGTGAAAATTTGACGATTAAGAACTGCGCTGGACGAAAACCCATTATATCAAATTTATTAAGGCGTCGAATAATACATCAAATTACACATGGGGTACATGATAATGCTGTTGAAATAAATAAATGCTTGAAAATAAATGACGTCATTCATGTTTTGGACGAAACAATTAAAAATCTTCTAGGAAAAAATGATTTTAAAGGTCGCTTTAAGGTAAAGAAACCCTTATTGTCTAATCGCTATAAGAAATTGCGGCTCAAATTTGCCCGTAAGTACAAAAGTTACAGCATTGACGATTGGAACAAGGTTATATGGTCCGATGAAACTAAAATTAACAAATATGGGTCTGATGGGAGGCAGTGGACTTAGACAAAAAAAGGTGGAAAATTATCCAGTAGACATGTTCAGCCAACAGTGAAATTTGGAGGAGGCTCAATAATGCTGTGGGGGTGTATGACTTGGATTGAAGTTGTAAAGTGTCATAAAATTGCAGGAAAAAGTACAGCACAGGACTATATTAATATTTTGAAAGCAAACCTTTTCCAAAATTTGGATATGTTCGGAGTTGTTTTGGAGGAATCGATTTTCCAGCAAGACAACGATCTAAAACATACGGCTAGAATAACAAAAATGTGGTTCCAGGAAAATTCTATAAACGTCTTGGACTGGCCACCGCAATCACCTGATTTAAATCCGATTGAGCACTTGTGGTGGAGCTTAAACGCGGATTGAGGGATGGTGAATGTGCGCCACGAACACTCGATGATATCTGGCAAAAAGTCCAGATAAAATGGAATGTACTGTCACAGGATTTATGCAAAAATTTGGTGGAAACCATGCCACGAAGAATAAATGCTGTTTTGAAAGCACGCGGAGGCTACACAAAATATTAACTTTTAAACTCAAATAATTGATCGAATATGTTTAATTAATTTTTCTAATTTATTTTACTACAAATTCTGAAAAATTAAAAAAATAATGTGTTTTTTTATTTAAGAAAAATTAAGTTTGTAAAAATATATAATCTTTTCATAATCCATTTTTCCGTTTTCCTGTAATATTTGTTTTGTAAGAAATTCCTGAACATGCGATCAATTTTTTGAGTCACTGTATGTGCATAACGCATTTAATTGGTGTTTGGTTGTTTAATTGATAGCTTCAAGTGCTCGCATTGAAAATAATTGTTGCGAAATACAAGGTAAGGTGTTTTCCTTTTAAAATCAATAAAGTTAATTTAATTATTACGTATAAGATATTGAAAATGCCTCCCGGAGCGAGCCTTTCTGATCATGACCAGGGAATAATACTGGGAATGAGTGAAAATGGAGCTGAAATAAAAGAAATAGCCAAAAAGCTTAATAACAACAGGAACACAATAACAAATTTTTTAAAATGTCCTAGTAGTTATGGCACAGCTACACGGAGTGGTAGGAAAACCAACATCGACACTCGGTGTTAACGAATAATTCAACATCTTGCAGTAGTGGAAACAATGAGTAGCGGACAAATATAAAGTCAGATGGGGCTTAACGTAGCAAGAAGTAGAATAGTTCAAATATTACATGAAAATCCTAAAGTAACACCTTCTTCCATGACGCGACAACCTAACCTTTTGCCTAGACATATTAACGCACGTTTGCCTTCGCTACCAAGCACCAATTTTCGGATAAGGAATGGCGTAACGTTATCTTCAGTGACGAAAAAAATTAAATTTTGATGGGCCTGATTGTTACAAGAAGTATTGGCAGCATAAGGATCAGTTGCGGCGCACCTGCCACCAGTGTGTTCATGGGGGAGGATCGGTGATGATCTGGGCTGCGTTTTTTTATGAAGGAAAGACTCCAGTGTGTTTCATATAAACACAAATGAATACTGAAATGTACGTTAGGTTATTGGACAATGAACTAATGCAATTTGCCGGCCAACTTTATGGTGATACACTGTGCAAAGCATACAAAAGAGTTTTTTACAGCCAGAAATATACCATTTCTACAATGGCCAGCAATAAGTCTAGACTTAAACTCCATCGAGGATCTCTAGGGAATCCTCTCTGGATAAGTATACAAGAATGGAAGGGAATTTGAGACAGATAGAGAGTAAAAATAGCAATAGAGCAAGAATGGCATAAAATCAGTCCAACCCCCCCTAAAATCCTTGATTGATTCTATGCCATTCTGGCCGAGCCAAGTTATTTTAAAAAAACGAAAGCATAAAAATTACTAACATGAAATTTTATTTAATTTTTTTATTATCAAGCTTGAAAATAAAGCAAAAAAAACACATATACTTGAGTAGTGCACATATAATTACTTACTATGAAAAAATTCTTTATGTTAAATTTTTATTTAATTTAAAGGACGATTGAATAAAGTCGTTTTTTTTTTTTTTTTTGGATTCGCCCGGAGGTAAGAAATCTTCATAGATCCGTATGACCCGCGCCATACGCATGCACGATTTACATTCTAAGAAGTTCCCGGATCAGCCGGACTGAATAGAATGCACCTACGTGCTAAAACTTACCACCTATTGGCAAATAAAAGCCTCCACTAAGCACAATTGCTTGGCCTTTCAGCGGAAATCAAAATTAAGTAAAGAAACATTTTAAATTTGAGTATTTTTTGTGCTTATGTAAACATCATAAACATCATCGAATAAAAGCACAATCTTCATAATACGAAGATATACAAGACAACATCCAAAGTAATTCACCAGACCATACATAACCGCGTTCATAACTGCTGTCATTCGGCTTGGGGCTACTGTCCAACCCAAGATCCTACGTGGAAAAGAGATGCAACTCTCAAACACCAAACCAATACCAAACATAGCACAGATATACAAGTATATATTGTGCAGGCACAATATATTTATATATTCGGGTCACTAAAATAAGGGAACACCGAGCTAAAGTTATTATTTGGATATGCATTTGGGCCAACGCAGGTAAAAACTTGAATGGAAAAGAGATAAACTCTGACGCACCAAGCCGAGAGACACGGTTTTCATGGTCCCATTTCAAACTTGGGAAGCTATAGAACTAAAGATCTAAAATAATTTAATGAAACAAAAAAAAAAAAAAAATAAAGCAACGAAACTGAATAAAGCGAAAACTTAAAGTATCTAACATATTCGATGATGCTTATTTGTTAAATCGTAAAATCTACACAATTATCGCGAGTTAAATTTGTTAAATCGTAAAATCTACACAATTATCGCGAGTTGTATTTGTTACCACAATGAATGTGTTAACTATTCAAATGTAATATCATTTTACGTTTTAAGACATCCACCGAGTCAGAAAAATTTATCAAGTTCAAGTTACCATTGAACTCACTACACATACATCGGAAAGGGTCGTGAGGGGCATAATTAGAAGTGCACTGACTCAACTTAAAAAGCTGGAAATGTCTGGCTCCGCTCCTGGGGATGTTGAAGTTTAATAAAGAAAGAAGGTATTGTGAGTCTATATCGCCACTGAGAAGTTTGTATAAAAAGGAGACATTGAGCATAATTCTTCTGCTTCTTAAGGAAGGCAGGGAAATAATTTTAAGGCGGGTTTCATAAGGGGGTAGGATAATGTTGGGGTTCCAACGATAATGTAAAGCAAAACGTAAGAATTGTTTCTGGACCGATTCTAATGCATCGATGTGGACATTGTATTGAGGGTTCCATATAACGGATGCCTATTCAAGAATTGGTCTAACAAGAGAGGTATAAAGTATCTTAGTAGTGAAAGGATCGTTGAATTCTTTAGCCCATCTTTTAATGAAACCAACCTCTAGCCTTATTTACGACCAAATTAACTTGAAGATTGAAACGAAGTTTAGGATCCATAATTACACCTAAATCAAGAAAACTGTGTACAATTTCTAAGTTAGTATTATTTATAGTGTAATTTATACTATTAGCAATTCGACGTGAGAATGTCATTTGCTTACATTTTTTTAAGTTTAATTTTAAAAGGTTTAAATTACACCACTCCACTAGACTATTTAAATCAGATTGTAAGAGTTGTTGTTCTTCAGGCGATTTGCAAGTTAGAAAAAGTTTTACGTCATCGGCGTACATTAAGACGTTACAGTGTTTTATTACAGAAGGAAGGTCATTTATAAACAGTAAAAATAAAACCGGACCAAGATGACTTCCCTGAGGAACACCTGATGTGACCAAAATATTTTTTGACATAGAATTCTTATATAAAACTTTTTGCGAACGATTCGATAAGTACGATTTAATCCAGTGTAATAGTTTGACGGGAAACCCAATTAGATGAAGCTTTTTCAGAAGAAGATAATGATTAACACTATCGAAAGCTTTGCTAAAGTCTGTATAAATAACGTCAGTCTGTCGTCCTAAAGTAAAACCTTTAATGACACGCGTAGTGAACTCCAAGAGGTTAGTTATCGTAGATTTTCCCTTTAAAAAACCATGTTGAGAGGTGGAAATGAAGGAAGATACGACGTGGGTTATTTGATCAGTTATAATTTTCTCAAATAACTTAGGGATTGCGCTTAGTTTTGCGATACCTCGGTAATTGGAAACATCAATTTTTGAGCCAGATTTATGAAGAGGTATTATATAAGATTTTCTCTATATATAGGGAAAATGACCACTGTGCAAGGATGTGTTAAAAATGATTGATAGGGGAGAACACAAACTAATAGAACAATGTTTTAAAATGCAGCTCGGTATTTCGTCAGGACCAGTCGTAAAAGTAGATTTAACTTGTCGAAGGTAATGCATAACTATATTAGAATCTATTACGGGGATTTCAAAAGAGTTAACTGGTGGTAGGTAGGGATATTCAAGACTCGTGCTCAATGGTATATCGGAGTAGGTTGTTTTAAAGAAGCTTGCAAACATGTTGGAAACTTCGATGTCGCAAGATGCTTCTTCATGATTGAATTTCATAAGAGGTGGGAAGCTGGAGGTTTTTCGTTTTTAATTGACAAAAGTGTAGAAAAGTTTCGGATTATCTTTGAATTGAGTTTTTATTTTGGCTATATAGGCTGAGTAGCATTGTTTATTTAATAGTTGATATCTGTAACGACAAGAGGAATACCAAGCGAAGTCTAAATTAGAGCCTGACTTTTTATATTTCTTAAATAAGCGATTTTTGGAATTTTTTAAAGACTTAAGCCCATTAGTTAACCAAGGACCGATTCTAACGCATCGATGTGGACATTGTATTGAGGGTTCCATATTACGGATGCCTATTCAAGAATTGGTCTAACAAGAGAGGTATAGAGTATCTTAGTAGTGAAAGGATCGTTGAATTCTTTAGCCCATCTTTTAATGAAACCAAGGACACCTCTAGCCTTATTTACCACCAAATTAACTTGAAGATTGAAACGAAGTTTAGGATCCATAATTACACCTAAATCAAGAAAACTGTGTACAATTTCTAAGTTAGTATTATTTATAGTGTAATTTATACTATTAGCCAAAATATTTTTTGACATAGAATTCTTATATACAACTTTTTGCGAACAATTCGACAAGTACGATTTAATCCAGTGTAATAGTTTGACGGGAAACCCAATCAGATGAAGCTTTTTCAGAAGAAGATAATGATTAACACTATCGAAAGCTTTGCTAAAGTCTGTATAAATAACGTCAGTCTGTCGTCCTAAAGTAAAACCTTTAATGACACGCGTAGTAAACTCCAAGAGGTTAGTTATCGTAGATTTTCCCTTTAAGAAACCATGTTGAGAGGTGGAAATGGAGGAAGATACGACGTGGGTTATTTGATCAGTTATAATTTTCTCAAATAACTTAGGGATTGCGTTTAGTTTTGCGATACCTCGGTAATTGGAAACATTTTTGAACCGGATTTATGAAGAGGTATTATATAGATTATATAGAAGAGGTATTATAAGATTTTCTCCATATATAGGGAAAATGACCGCTGTGCAAGGATGTGTTAAAAATTTTTGATAGGGGAGAACACAAACTATTAGAACAATGTTTTAAAATGCAGCTCGGGATTTCGTCAGGACCAGTAGTAAAATAAGATTTAACTTGTTGAAGGTAATGCATAACTATATTAGAATCTATTACGGGGGTTTCAGAAGAGTTAACTGGTGGTAGGTAAGGATATTCAAGACTCATGCTCAATGGTATATCGGAGTAGGTTGTTTTAAAGAAGTTTGCAAACATGTTGGAAACATCGATGTCGTAAGATGCTTCATCATGATTAAATTTCATAAGAGGTGGGAAGCTGGAGGTTTTTCGTTTTGAATTGACAAACGTGTATATTTCAGTTTATCCCGTCCCTTTGCCGGTGTCGGTATAGTTATTTGTGTTGCAGTGTTAAGAGTTAACTTTGTGCTAAATTAGTGATTATATTTTTCAAAAAATTTGTATTACTGTGAACGTTAAGAATATTAATGTTTATCATTTTAATTTTTGCATGTTTTTCATATAAATATTTTGTGTTTAATTTGAAAAATAATTATAATTACTTGTTTAAAATAGCCAACTTGTTGGGTTCATAATTGTTCATAAACAAATAGCATAATTGTTGTTGGGTTCTATTTTTGTATTCCTCTTTGTGCGGTGTTTGTTTATTTAAAGCTTAGTGAACGTCTCTATTGTTGTTGTTAACAAACTGTTTCGCTCACTGCATTGTGTTGAACCAACCCTAGAAGCACTTTTTGAACGCTTTTTCTTGCTCACATAAAATAAAATTTTAGTTCAATGGATTATTTTTCTGTTGATAACATTGCTGCTTGTTCTTTGAACGAGCAGTGTAAAAGCCAGAATATTCTGTACCCTATGTTCAGTTGTTCTGGTCCCTGTGAGCAAATGTTTCATGCTTCTTGTGTTGGCATATCAAAACCGTGCGTTGATAGTTTAATGTCCGTCCGATCAGGGCTTCGTTGGTACTGTACCTCATGTAAAGCCCTTTCTCCTGACGAAATCTTTTCAAAAATTAAGACTTTTGGAGAAAGTCTTAACTTGCTAAATAATGATTTTAGAAGAATTCTGTCATTTTTTAGCGAAGTTAGTGCCGCATCAACAAACAGTATTACTAATGAAAGTTCTATACCGGAAAATATTGACACTCTCTCTTCTGAGAATGCTTTTTCCGGTACTCTGACTGTTTCATTAGAAAAAGGCCCAACAAACACTAAGGCACAGAGGAAAATCAAAAAGAAAAATAATAGGCGCCGAAAGGCGTCCTCTAGACAATCCAAGGTAAAGCAGCCCTCAGCAACGCCTTTTACTCCCCAGCAACCCGAAAAGAACAATTCGGTAATTTCTTCTACACCTTCTTCTATTCCTCCATTGTGTAGTAGCTCAAATGCGATTTCAACTGCGCCCAATAGTCATTTGACTTTAAAAGCTGTGTCGAGGACCCAAAACATTTTTGTTTCGCGACTACAGCCCGGCACAACTTCTGAAAATATAGTGACGTTTGTTAGACAAAACAACTTGGTTGCTTCAAATGCGTTCTGTTCTTGCAAGAAAATAGGTAATAAGCCTTCCCACGCCTCTTTTATACTTGCAGTTGCAGCTGAAGACTTTGCATCTGTTCTAAATTCAAAAATGTGGGCTGATAATATTCTCGTTACTGAGTTTAAACCTAAAAATAAGTCTCGGAGAACGACTCCAGCCAACCGTCAGACTCCAAAAAACTAAATAGGCTCTCCCTTTACTATCAAAATGTAAGGGGACTGCGCTCTAAGACGCAAAACATTTTTATGTCGTCTCAGAATTGCTCTGAGGATATTATTGCATTAACTGAAACGTGGCTGAATAGAAGCATTACTGACTTGGAATTGTTTGACAATAGTTTTCAAGTATTTAGAAGAGACAGATTCACTGACAATAGTTCTTCTGTCGGTGGTGGTGTCCTCTTAGCTGTTAGGAACTACTTTGTGAGTTCCATTGTTAATATTCCCTACTCATCTAACATAGAACTAATATGCGTTAAAGTTATACATTGTAACTCCAATGTATATGTTATAAATGCGTATGTTCCTCCAACGAGTAGTGCAGAGGTCTATGCAAGCCTTGCAAATTGCTTAGACTACGTTATAAACAAACTTGACGTTAATGACGACATTTTATTATTGGGCGATTTTAATCTGCCTAACTTAAAATGGCATTCTTCTGACGATGATACATATTATTGTGCATCAAATTCGAAGACCCGCCAAGAACATATATGTATTTGTTGACAATATATGTTCTGACTTACTACAAGTTAGTTGTATTTATAATAGTCTTGGAAGACTTCTAGACCTGGTCTTAACTACAGACAGTAACAATGTCATTGTTAAGAGGGCTTTCCATGCTCTGACTCCTATTGATGAATACCATCCACCATTGAGCATTTGGTATAAATCGGACAGAGAGAGCATAGTAAATTCGAGTTCAATGGACAAGGTTTATAAATTCAATTTTAAAAAAGCTGACTTTTTGAAGCTGAATCATTTACTCGATTGTAATCTGAATTATATTTTAGAATACATTAATGGACATAACCTTGATGAATCCATTAATTTTTTTATTGTGAACTCTTTGCTATAATTTATCAGTCTGTGCCATTTAGCCTCAAATTTGCGAAAAACTCAGCATACCCCTGGTACACAAGGGAATTAAAAACGCTTCGCAACTACAGGAATAGGGCCTGGAAGAAATATGTCTGTAGCTTGGACTCAAATGACCTGGAAACCTACAAATGTTTGTTTCTGGAATTTGAAAATCAGTCATCAATATTATATCACCAGTATCTAGATAATATTAAGCTGAGAATATTGTCTGATCCAAAGAGATTCTGGGGATTCATTAATACTAAGAAGAAATCTGACGGGTTTCCTTCATCTTTCAAGACCCAAAATGGATTTACAACGATCCTGTCATAATAAGTGGCCTATTTGCCAATCTTTTTAAAGAATCATTTTGTTCAGATTCTTTTCATCCAGATATGGAGTATTTTGAATATATGAATTCTACACCCAGAGTTTCTTTGGACTCTTTATCCTTTACCCCAGAGGATATTTTAAAATATATTGGTTCGATCGATGAAGATTTTAGCGCTGGACCTGATGGAATTCCTGCCGCAGTGTTAACACAATGCGGTTCAATTTTGTGTCAACCACTCTCTTTGTTATATAATAAATCTATAAACGAAAGTTATTTTCCCCTGTTTTGGAAAAAATCATTTATTAGTCCTATTTATAAAAAAGGTTGCAGGAATGATGTTATTAATTACAGGCCCATTGCTAAACTGTCATCGATTCCAAAACTTTTTGAGCGAATTGTGTATGATAGGGTAAAAATTCACTGCCGTGAAGTCATAACAACTCGTCAGCATGGTTTTGTTAATAGCAGATCTACGGTATCTAATCTACTCGATTTTACAACATATTGCTTAAACACCATTGAATCTGGTTGCCAGGTCGACTGCATCTACACTGATTTTAGCAAGGCATTTGATAAGTTACCACACAATTTAATTCTATTTAAACTGAAGTCCATTGGATTTCCACAATATTTTGTAAACTGGATAAAATCGTATTTGACAGACCGATCTAATCAAATACGATTCCGAGGGGGTTTGTCTGCTGAGTTTATTGCGTTATCAGGTGTTCCTCAAGGAAGTCACCTTGGTCCACTTCTGTTTATTTTAGCTATTAATGATGTAACCCATATCATTAAAAACTCTCATCTGCTTATTTATGCGGATGATATGAAAATATACAGAAAAATAAATTCTCAAGACAATTCAGCCCTGCTCCAGTCCGATCTGAAATCTTTTGAAGTTTGGTGTTCTAAAAATAATATGTTTCTTAATCCAGATAAATGCCAAACTATGACCTTTTCGCGAAAAAGGAATAATTTAGTTTTTGATTATAAAATAAAAGATACTGCTTTATGTCGTGTGGATGTCGTTAAAGATCTGGGAATATGCATGGATACTAAGCTTTCCTTTAACATGCATATTGATAACATCTGTAAAAAAGCATCTTCTATGCTTGGATTTATTAAACGCTGGGCCAAAGAATTCAATAGCATGATTACGACTACAACGTTGTATTATGCAATAGTGCGTCCTCACTTGGAGTACGCAAGTCAAGTTTGGTCTCCAAGTTACAATGTGCATGTTGATCGAATAGAGAGAATCCAAAAATCCTTTGTTCGGTTTGCCCTAAGAGGCTTAAGTGGATTTGACATTTTAAACCTTCCTCCTTATGAGGATCGCTTAAAACTTTTAAAAATGCAATCATTGAGTGAGCGAAGAAAGTCTGCAGATATCGTCTATGTGCACCAACTCATCACCGGTGTATTCGATTCTCCATTTAGTAGAACAAATTATATGTTAACTGCTCCATTAAATCGTATGAGTAAATCAGTTAACAATTGTAGCTTTTTTGATGTTAACTTGTCTAAAGGTCAACTCAAAAGTAGATTAAAAACTATTGTGTAATTGCATGGTTATGTCTTTGCATGGTTAGTCGTGACGTCTTGTGTTGTCCTTGAGCCCAACCATATTTTGGTGGGTAAATTTTTCTCGCATTAACTTATTTTGGGCCACTATTTCAAAGATTTTTGGGGTGCGGCTTTAAATGAGTTAATGCTGAGAATGTGCGAAAAAGCTGTAGTAGCTAAACTCTATTGTTATTGCATGTGTAGAAAAGTTAGGATTATCTTTGAATTGAGTTTTTATATTGGCTATATATGCAGAGTAGCTTTGTTTATTTAATAGTTGATATCTGTAACAACAAGAGGAATACGAAGCGAAGTCTAAATTAGAGCCTGACTTTTTATATTTCTTAAATAAGCGATTTTTGGAATTTTTTAAAGACTTAAGCCCATTAGTTAACCAAGGAGGGCTTAAAGGCTTGAAATTAATAATTTTTTTTGGCACAGATAATGAGAAGCATTTTTGCAAGGTATCATTGAGAAACTGCACTGAAGATTCGACATCATAAAAAGAGTACGAAGACCTATTATTTAAAATTGGGGACCAGTCAATCCGCGCGAGAAGAGCATTAAGTTTAACATAGTCTGTTTTTTAACGTTAAAAATTTTATTATTTCGCGTATCTGGAGCTTATTTATTTTCATTTTCGTTGGCAAGTAATATTGTTATTTCAAGAGTTGGATGATAATCGTCTTCCGGAAAAGAAACTGGGTTCGAACGACGGAGATTTACGGAAGTGCATCTGTCTACAAATACAAGGTCAAGAGATCTACAATTTTTATTAAGAATATTATTAACCTGTTGAAGACACAGATCAGACAACTTATCTAAGAAATCATTTATCCAATCAGAGGCAGAAATAGGAGTAAGAAATTCGGAATCATCGGACAAACTGCAGGACACAGAAGGTAAGTGGAAATCACCTAAAACAATGATAGTATCCATATTTTTAAGCATATTATGGACAATTTCGATGGCATTAATATGGTTTAAGTAAATTAATAAATCACTTTTAGGTGGAATGTAAGAGCAAGTAAGAAAAATAGTATTATTATTAAATTTAACTGTAACACAAATAAAGTCCAGATCGTTGGTGCCAGGAATTGTTAATTCCTCAGAAGCAAGGGAGTTATGGACAGCTATCAGAACGCCACCACCGATCTTATCATAGCGATCTTTACGAAAAATTTGGTACTTATTGCACATTATTTCAGAATTTAATACGTTAGAGCGAAGCCAAGTTTCAGTAAAAACTATAAAGTTATATTCAAAATCAAAACTGTTAATGAAAATATCGGAAAGTTTAGAATTGAGACCTCTAACATTTTGATAGACAAGCTCTAATTTACACTTGTGATTTTTTAATCGTTTTTTGTATGGTACTGAGGATTATTAGAAGGACGAGGCAAGTGTACAACATTTGCAATACGCGGTTTGTTTTTGAATTCAAATTCATGAACAATTGTATTACGAGGCCAAAAGTTTGCATCCACAAGAGTATTAAATAAGTTTTCCGGAACAGTCAATCTAAACGAAGTAGTCAGTCTCGGATTTAAATATTTGAATTTTTGGATCGAAAGAGACAAAGAGCACTTCAACTTTGCTTTAATAAAAAAGTCTTTATCATTTTCCGTTGTATCTGCAGCTAAGCGCGAAACAAAGATTGATTTATTTGGAGGAACCGCAATCAATGGTTTAGGTGAGATTGGAACAGAAGCCTCAAAAGTAAGTGCAACCTGATGAGCATCGACAACAGTACGAGCAAGAGAAACAGTTTGGGCGTACGACATATCTGGCAATGTAAGTGATGGAGCCGACGACGGCAAAGGAGCAGAAACAGTTAAATGAGTTAAATTTGAAGAAGAAGCAACAGTAGGAAGAGGGGTACTAATAGTACAAGTGTCCATGTCTTCAACAATGTCCTGTTCGGAAGAAGGTGGTGGTGGTGTCAAGTCAGTTTTCTGCTTGCTTCGAAGGGTCATGTGTTTCTTTTTTCGCTTGGGTGACGAATTTGGCTCATCAATATATTTAAACTCATTGAAAAGAGTTTGGTATTTATTAAATTTAGCAGAAAGCGAGGAAAGTTCCCTACTCATTTCAGAGAAACCTTGCTTCGTCTGCTTGAATAATTTGTAGAAATTTATGTCGGCCAACCTACATTTTTCGCAAGACCAACGTAAGCCTTTACCTTCATCAATATGGTCTGCTACTCGACCTGACACGCCTGCACACTTGATATGAACAGCGTTGTCACATAACCAACATGACAAAAACCGCTCGGTACCACCCTTCGTAAAGCAGCCAGGTTTGGTACAAATCATTTTAAATGAAGATATGAAAATTTATAATTGTAAAACAAAAAAATTAAAAAGAAAAAGAAGAAATGTAGTGATTTCAACAAACGTAAACAATAATGTTCTAATTTAAAAAATGCTTTAGAAAAACCAAAAACAAAAAAAAATAATAAGAATAGTATTAATGTATAATTAATTAATAAAGAGTAAATAAAAAGTAAATATAGCTATTAAAAATGAACTATGCAGTATGCCAACACTGTTTAATTCAAAAGTGACTAAAAGTATGCAAAGTTTTTTTTATTTTTTTTTTATTTAATATATGGCAATAATTATTTCCACAGTTTAAAAAACACTGTAACTAGGCAGATGTCTTAAACTTCAGATAAACAAAGCAAACAAAAGAAACACTTAAAATGCAAATGAATATGTAAGCAACAAAGTTTGATAAACAAAATAAATGTGAAAAGTTACTTATCTTTAATAACAACTTGAGTATTGAACACTTAAAAAAAACCGAAACCGATTTATTTCAAGACGATTTTAATTGCAAAAATAATGAATTTAGAAAAATTTTTTCAGAGATAAAAAAGCGCACAACTTTGACGAATGAGGCCAGGGTTGCCAATGTCGTTGTTATGTTATGTTACTGATGTCATAACTAATATAACTGCAAAAGCAGAATTTTGAAACATTTTTATTTTAGCGCAAAAACAATTTGACCAATGGTGCACATATACAAGGTGGCGCAAAAATAACCTTCCGATGTTTTTTTGCTGTAATTTAAAAAAAATGAAAAACTTTGATTCTTCTTGTGGATTATTTTTATTTGGTCTTTTAATTTTTTTTACATCAAGTCGAGAATATGATGTCATATAAATGGCCGCCGCCACAGTTGATTGTCATTTGAGCCCTTTTTATGGTATTTTCCATCACTTCGGCCAAAACTTCCGGCGATAGGTCCTCACATTCTTGACGGATATTGTCTTTAAGAGCTGCAAGAGTCTGAGGCTTGTTGACATAAACCCGCGACTTAAAAAAGCCCCACAAAAAGAAGTCTGGAGCGGTCCAATCAGGCGATCTTGCTGGCCAGTGCAAATCGCCAAATCGGGAGATTAGGCGCCCGGGAAATGCATCCTTCAGCATATCGGTTGTGGCACGTGCAGTGTGTGCCGTTGCACCGTCCTGTTGGAACCACATGTTTTCCAATCCCAATTCATCAAGTTGCGGCAAAAAGAACTCGTTGATCATTGCTCTGTAGCGCTCACCATTCACAGTAACCGTCTTCGAAGAAAAAAGGTCCGATAACTCCTCCAGCGAAAACAGCACACCATACAGTGACTTTGAGCGAGTGTAATGGCTCTTCGTGGGTTACACGCGGAGTTTCAGTGTCCCAGAAGCGTAAATTTTGCTTATTTACGTACCCGCTAAGATGGAAATGGGCCTCATCACTCATAATTATTTTTGATGAAAAATCATCTTCCTCTTGGTGGTGATTAATTCCGCGTTCTGGAGCAGTGTAGCGTAAAATTGTTTATTAACGTGTATTTCGCATGTGTTTACTACACAAATGTCAAAACAGAACTGACATTAGGGGCCAATCGCAAAATTTATAGCATTTTCTGATAGGAGGATTACTTTTGCGCCACCTTGTAATTATTTGTATGAGCTCTTAACCAGGAGAAAGCTAACCATAGGATAGCTAAAAAAAATAATTTCGGTTTCACCAAGTTCTGATTAAGTAACCTTCGGTTAAATGATTAATTGTGGATTTTTCAATTGTGAATACGCGAAAACTGCATGTCAAATGTTCTGTGTTTAATTTTTTTTTGTGATTTTCTGCCGTAAAAAGAAAGCAGCTGTTCTGTTTTTAATTGTTTTTTGTTATTTTTTGCCGCGAAAAAAACAAAAATGGAAAAACGCAACAGATTGCCAAGTTTTAATTCGTACGAAGAAAATTTTTTGATTTCATTGGCAGAGGAGCACGCCCACGTCATTGAAAATAAAAAGACTGATGCTGTTGCTTGGGAGGAAAAAAAGAAAGTGTGGGAGAAAATTGCACTAGAGTTTGAGGTTCGGTACGGCATTAAAAGAGGCCCCAAAAACTTAAAAGAGAAGTATGAAAACCTCAAGAAGATGACTAAGAAGAACTTGGCAGAAGAGAGAAAGGAGCTTATAAGACAGGTGGCGGCCTGTGAACGCAAATGTGAAGATGCTAGCTGTACTTATGGGCCGATCGGCAACTGGCTTCGCAAATGATGTTGACAGTGACGGTAAGAAAATTGTTTTGCAAATTTTTTTTTATAAAGAAGGATGTGTCTAAAATTTAGACTCTAAATAAAAAAATATGCTTTTTACCAAACTGCTTTTGTTTATACATTCACTTAGTAATGGGCACAAACCCAACAAATATTAAACCAAATAATTTTTTTTCAGCTATCACTGCATCCGGATCCGCTGTATTACTGGACAACTTGGATGAGTCTGCTCCGGAGGTGTCAAGCTCCGGAGATGTTAGAAAATGTAAGATAACAGTTTTTTAATGACTCTATATCCTTAATTTTTTTCAGATTAATTTCCCGAACAACTCAGCAAACTGGTCTTCATGGAACCCAGCGCAATTGAAGAAGAAGAGGAGTGAAAAGTTGTCACTCAAATTGAAGGGAAAACTAAGTCAACAAACAATAAACAGCACATTTTTTGGGAGAATGAGGAAAAGTGGTCAGCAGAAAAGCACAGCTGGGAGGCAGAGAGGCACAAGTGGGAAGCAGAGAAGCACAGTTGGGAAACTGAAAAGCAAAATAGGGAGGCAGAGAACCACAATTGTGAAGCACCGTTGGGAGAAAACACACGCATCATTGAAAACTCAAATTTTGGAGTTAGAGCTCGAGCTTAAATCCCAGATGCAATGAGTTTTTACTGGTGCCACAGCCAAAGATAACAAGATGGGAAACTTAAAAAACATAACCTCAAAAAAGGTTTGCATGTATTAGTGCGACAAAAAATCAACCCTGAATTTTACTCTTGTTCTTCATCGGCCGCAAACTCTCAAAGAAATCACTTTGCAACCCCTGAAAATAATGCAAATTATCTATTTATTATGATTTAAATATTTAAGTTGAGTTGCAATAAACTGTTTGCAACCAAAACTGATCACTAAGTCCCTTTATTTTAGTCCATACATGCGTTTAAAGTTTGCCAATTTCTTCAGTTGTTGTATTTGTCAACATTTTTGAAAAATTTTAATTTTACACAAACCCCCGCTATTTTACACAAACCCCCGCTATTCGAGGTGAAATTTAAAAAAGGAACGCTCTTGTTCTTCTTCTGCATTTTTCTGCTGAAACTTCGTTTACAAACAAGAAAAATAATGTATGGATTGAGTGTTTGCATATTTAAATCTTTAAGTTGTGTTACAGGAATCTGTTTAGCACTCAAATAATTACATGCATTTTCTTATTTTATTCTTAATCACCAAACAAAGTTTGCAAATTTTGGCACTTGTTGTATTTGTAAATGGCTTTTTATTTTCACCACGGTCGTTTTGGAAAAGTTCTGTTATTTTTCATCCCATCAGAGTTGTCAACTATCATTGTTTTCTTTGAAAATTTGCTTGGTTGGAATTAATATTGCTTTGGCGAACTAGGATTTCTTTTATCTATAAAATTTGTAGAATTGCTTTGATTATATATTTGCGTAATATATTAAGTTGAAAGTCATGATAATGTTAGATGAAAAGTTCGTTTAACTATTTGACGGTGTTTGTCACAGAGTAGGCTTCAGTGAATATTTGTTCTAAGAAATTAAGGGAATTGCACCATAATCTTGCTGCATCAACTGCAATAGTGATATACTTGTTGGTCTTTTCATTAGAATTAGATCATATTTAATACTTAAATTTTTCAATCGGATGTATCTGAGCCAAATTTTAAAAATAAATTTGTATGTGTTTTACTTACTTACTTACTTACTGACTTACTGACACTTATATGTCAAAATATGTTTTAAGCCTCAAGAGGTTATTATTATTGCATGAATTCTTTAAGTATTTCATTACATAATTTTTGGGTGACACAGGCCTGCAGGGGAACCGAACACCCAAAAAAATCGGTAACGCACCAAATTGCATACCCAAAGGTCGTGTGGAAATGCAATTCAATTTTATAGAAGTTTATTATTCCATTTGTCACATATTACAACATTATTTGCCATAAATATTATTTTTTCCATTAATGTTCCTACGGCTGCTCAGTCCACAAACTTTTAACCAATTTCTATCATTACTTATACTTTCTGAATTTTACGGGAATACCTGTTACATTTATGGAAATATTCCGAACACTTAATTTTGACTCATATAGCAATAAGAAATTATGAGCAATATTTGAATGTTGAAATTATGAATCAATTAAGTTTACAAACTTATATATTTTGACTTTCGTAGACCCAATTGATTTCATATGATCATCGTTGTAGATTTTTAAGAGAAATTTACGCATAGCTATCCTAAAACAGATATAATAATTAAAAACCTAATAAAAAGGAAAAATTTAAAGCTATCCTAAAAAAGATAAATTGGCAGCACTACTTCTAACACACGAATGGAAAAAAAAATTTCATTTATAAATTCACCCAGCTGATATTATTAACCTTTACGTTACATGCACAAATTTTTTGCTTTTCGTAAGGAAATAATGTGGTTTTTTTATGTATAAAATCTTATTGAACATGAAGCTAAAGCACAAAAATAAATATTTTTAGCATATATAAGAATATTTAGAGAACTTTAGATATTTTTGTTTTCGTTATAAAGCCAATCAATAAGAAACGTGTTGGAAGGGTTAAGGAACATAACCCGAAACTGACATATTCACCTCACTATTTGTGGTGAAATTGGGTCTCTCGTATGTGTGTTTACTTTTTGCAATTTCAGATTCCTCACAGAAGTTTCCCATCTTGTTATCTTTGGCCACAGCTCTCTAGCCCTCCAGTTGATCAGCCTATAAGTGCAGCTAGCCTCTCCATATTTGCATCTGTATTTTTTGTGTACTGGCCGCCACCTGTCTTATAACCTCCTTTCTCTCTTCTGCCAAGTTCTTCTTAGTCATGCTCTTGAGGTTTTCATACTTCTTTTTTAAGTTTTTGGGGCCGCTTTTGATGCCATACCGAACCTCAAACTCCAGTGCAATCTTCTCCCACACTTTCTTTCTTTTTTCCTCTTAGACAACAGTATTATTTTTTTAATTTGCAATAATATAGGCGTGCTCATATGTGTTTGTAGAAGTAGAAGTGAACTGAATGTGAAAAACTCAAAGTACAAAGTAATTTTAATTATTTTTTTTTTAATTTAAGCAATATTAGTTTAATTTTTGTTAATATATGAAAATGTGCCTGATAAATAGAAATTTTTAATAAATTCATAACTTTTTAACTTAATTTAATGTGACCTTTATTCAATTATTAAGGCAAATTGCTGAGCTTCTGAAAGAAAACAACTAAGAACAAATCTGTATAATCAGCCCTATCACTGAGTCCCGTCGTAGTACAATTATCGTAGAAACTACGAAAAAGGCATCACTGAGTTCGAATGGCTACGTCGTAAATTCCAAATTCGTAGATTGGCCATTTCGTTTATTTGAAAACTAATTTGTTACGACGTGTTTGACTGTCTGAGAAAAGTTTTAAATTAAATGCAAAAAAATAAACCATTTTTAACACCATTAACTGGCAAAAATTTTTCGAGTTCACATGGATTCAGTGATGGCAAATTTTTCGTATTCGTAGCGGAGGGTTGCGTTCGTAACTTTTCTACGACGGACTCAGTGATAGGGCTTCTCGTACGTATTTGCGATCCGTTGTACAATCGGTCAGCAACTGTATTGGGCTGCAAAAGAGGTGTCATCATAAAATTGCTAACACCGTATCCACTGTCGCCTAGAAGGTAACAGTCGCCGAATTGTTTTTGCTCAAATCTGTGTTTGGTGCGACTATTGTTGAATATGTTTTTTTTTTTTTTTTTTAATTGATGTAGCTTCTTTTATTATTCTCATTTAAGGTCATACATGTTTCTGAGTTTTTAAATAATGTAAATTAAATTCTAAAAATAAAGTTAAAAAGTTACAAGTATTCTCAGACGGATTTGATTCCGCGTATAAGAGAATATAAATAAAAATATATAATAAATTTATTCTTAATATATAAATGGTAAAAATATTAGAAATTAGACATTAATCTATACCACTTCAATTGAAAAAAATGTATCTTAAATTCATTATAAATAATTTTATTCTATTCTTAAAAATATTGATGTTTGGTGAGTTTTTAACTTCTTCTGGGAGTGCATTGTACTGCTTGATTGCGCTGTGTTTTAAGCTTTTTAGTTGTTTTGTTGTTCTTGCTCTTGGAACTTCGATGTGCGTTTTTTGTCGCGTATGATGTTGATGTATGGTGTTTCTCGTTGTTAGGATTGGGATTGTTTTCAGTAGATTATTTTTAGTTTTATAAATATATTTACATTTTTCAGCAAAAATTAGTTGGTTAATATCCATTTCTTTTGTGGTTTTGTAGAGCTCTCTTGACGATATCGTTGATTTTTTATTAAAAAGTACTTTTATAGCCTTGTTCATTAATCTTCCAACCTGCTCAATTTGAAATTTGCTGCATTGGCTCCAACTACATATATCATACCGAACTCTCGAAAGGATGTGTCCGGAATATATGAGTTTTGCTGCTGTTTCTTTAACGCCTCCGAGTCTTTTTATAGCCATGATTATTGGTAAAATCGAGTTTTTAATTTCTTTAATATGCTTTTCATAATTTAGATTTTCGTCAATTATCATACCTAGATATTTGGTATTTTCCACTTGCTGAATTTCTATGTTGTTGATTTTAACTTTTATTTCTCTATTTTGCTGAGTTCGAAAAAGAATATAGTTTGTTTTTTTATGTTAATGCTTAGTCGATTTCCAACTGTCCACTTATAGTATACCTCCAGATCATGATTTATGTCTTCTAACTCTTGTGCTGTATTTGCGGTTGTTATGAAATTCGTGTCATCGGCGTATATATTGTATGTGGATTTGAATTGGCAGTTTTTTAAATTGTTGATATAAAGTAGATACAACCTTGGTGCCAGTATCGATTCCTGTGGAACTCCCATTTTGCTTATGAGTTCTTCACTCATCACATCATTCATTCTTACCGAATGAGGTCTGTTTTTGATAAAGATTTCTATCAGTTTCGTATACCAATACCTCGTATACCAATATCATGTAAGCAACTTAGCAGCTTATCATGATACACCAGATCAAACGCTTTTGACAAATCAATAAAGGTGATGGCAACCATTTTTTTATCATCTAGTGCAGAGTTGTAAATCCCATAGCTCAATTAGCTCTTTTAGCTCACTTACAACAACTTCAATATTTCAGTGTTTGTTGTAATTCGAAGAAATGACTGTCGGCGTATCGCGCTGCGAAAGCAAGAAAAAAGTGTGCATAGCATTGTTGTTGTTTGCTCGCGTCGAAAGATATTAAGGTTATTGATGCTGTGTATATTTTGTTGGTATTTTTTAATAGCGCACACTCAAGTGATGGCTAGTGTTTTTGTTGTGACATTTTCAATTTTACTTGTTTTTTATTTTTTAAGGACTATATTAGCTCAGTGTACACATGTTGTTTTTGTTTTTCATTTTTTCGTCGCCATCGAAGATCTAATTTTTTTTGTTTTTTTTTTTTTAAAATTTTTATCCAGCTCACTGCCACGACACCACTGATCTAGTGCATCATATATTTGTTCCATTGTTGCTGTTATCGCAGATTCAGTGCTGCTGCTCGCTAGAAATCCAAATTGATTAGTATCAAAGCCAATAGTAGAGTTAATAAAGGCCCCTATTAGGTACGACAACTCATGGTTGAATAAATAAGGTTGTCGCATGGGTGAGAGCGAGTTCCCATAAATGTCAAATCGAAGTTGACAGCTCATACAAAATCTGAAAACGAAAATTAATAACATGAAAAGCCGTTGAAGTTGTTGTTGTTGCTTTCCATTGATTTTGACAATTATGGGTACTGAGAAGAGAGTACAATCAGCCACGAGACAACCTTATTTATTCAACTATGCGACAACTTAACTTAAGATGAGTGTGTAATTTGTAAATTTGTATTGTCTATTATACATTTGAGGTACATACGTGTCTGTCGTCTGACAAGTATGTATCTCAGAGATGTGTATGTATTTTTGTGGTATTATGGCCCCTATTAGGTACGACAACTCAACTTAAGTTGAGTGTGTATTTTGTAAATTTGTATTGTCTACTACACATTTGAGGTACATACGTGTCTGTCGTCTGACAAGTATGTATTACAGAGATGTGTATGTATTTTTTGTGGTATTATGTTTAACAATGCAACTCTGTGTCGAGTGTAAGGACTGTCAAAAACTTACATCTGTTTTGAGCTAGTTGTATAACGTCTTTTTAATACGAACTTTTTATTTGTTTATTGTTTTTTGTTAACTGAATGAAAATGGATAAAAATACGTAAGTAAAATGCATATATTATTATCCATATCGTGTATATATTATAGTATTACCCAGTGGGAAAATAAAAAGCGCTCCTAGAAATAGCGCATTTTATGCGTTTATTTTGAGGATACTCTTTTCAGAGTTCAGAGCTGTGGAGCTCATATTTTTGTATACATTTTGTTCACAAGTAGTCAAGCAAGGAAATAGCAGAGCGGTAAGACATGGCAGAAGCGCTTGTTTAATGCTAATGAAGGGTTTTGATTACCGCTGGGTGCCATTGCGTTTCACACATCTGGAGCGCTTTTTAAGTAAACCAAATTCATATTAAAATTCTTCTTAAGTGCAGCTAAAAAATCGTTCAAAAAGCGCTTCAATAAAAAGTTAAAAAAGTTATTTTATGTGTTAGTCCAAGGAGAACACAGCAATACATAAAAACAAAGCGAGAAAATTTTATTCATCGTCATATGCGAGGATAGAACTCGGACTGCTGGCATTACAGTCAAACGTCTCAACGCTCTGCTATTTCCTTGCTTGATTACTTGTCAACAAAATACATATACACAAAAATTGAAATTAATGCGAACAGCTGATTCATTTCAATGAAAGTGTCAAAATTTCGGTGTAATCATGCTCCAATAGAAAAAGCAATTTTACACCACAGCTCAACTGAAAATGTATGTTATATGTAATATGGCAAAAAAGTTCAGTTGAGGTGTCTTAAGTCACGTCAACTTAAGTTGAGTTGTCGTACCTAATAGGGCCAAAATTTTCAATTTACTGTCTATCGCTTTTTCAAATACTTTGCTTAAAGCGTTGAGTATTGAGATAGGTCGGTAGTTTTCACAGTTATCTCTTTGACCTTGTTTGTATATTGGTATTATTATGGCCTTTTTAAGGTAGTCTGGAAAACTTCGAGTAGAAAAACATTTATTAATGGTATGAACCAGTGCTGGAGTTATTGTTGGTAATAATAATTTTAGGTCTTTCACCGAAATTGCATCAAAACCTTGTGCTGCACTACTATTTAGGTTCATAACAATGTCTTTAATTTCTTTTCGTGTAACCGGTTTTAGAAAAAGTGTTTTCTGATTAATGATGTTTGGTGTAATTGTACAAGGTGGCGCAAAAGTAATCCTCCTATCAGAAAATGCTATAAATTTTTCGATTGGCCCCTAATGTCAGTTCTGTTTTGACATTTGTGTAGTAAACACATGCGAAATACACGTTAATAAACAATGTTACGCTACACTGCTCCAGAACGCGGAACATTGCTGACTATTTATTTGACCAATAATCGGTCGGTGACTTTGGCACAACGCGAATTTCGCCGCAGATTTCCTGGCCGTCCAACGCCTACTGGTGAAACACTGCGAAGTTTAGCCGCTCGCCTCGAAGAGACTCGCACAACACGAGGTGCTGCCAGGCGTGGCAGACCCCGGAGTAGCCGTTCTGCAGAGAATATTGCTGCTGTAGCCGAGGATGTCATGGAAGCGCCGTCGACATCGACCAGACGACGTGCCACGCAAATGGGTATCAGTCGACGGTCTTTACAGCGAATTTTGGTACAAGATTTGAAGATGTTTCCGTACAAAGTCCAGACGGTGCATCAGCTGTTAGCTGCTGAATCGCGTCTAACATACGCTCAAGGCATCCTTAATCACCACCAAGAGGAAGATGAGTGACGAGGCCCGTTTCCATCTTAGCGGGTACGTAAATAAGCAAAATTTTCGCTTCTGGGGCACTGAAAATCCGCGTGTAACCCACGAAGAGCCATTACACCCGCTCAAAGTCACTGTATGGTGTGCTGTTTTCGCTGGAGGAGTCATCGGATCTTTTTTCTTCGAAGACGTCGCGGGCCAAACGGTTACTGTGAATTCTTTTGCCGCAACTTGATGAATTGGGATTGGAAAACATGTGGTTCCAACAGGACGGTGCAACGGCACACACTGCACGTGCCACAACCGATATGCTGAAGGATGCATTTCCCGGGCGCCTAATCTCCCGATTTGGCGATTTGCACTGGCCAGCAAGATCGCCTGATTGGACCGCTCCAGACTTCTTTTTGTGGGGCTTTTTTAAGTCGCGGGTTTATGTCAACAAGCCTCAGACTCTTGCAGCTCTTAAAGACAATATCCGTCAAGAATGTGAGGACCTATCGCCGGAAGTTTTGGCCGAAGTGATGGAAAATTCCATAAAAAGGGCTCAAATGACAATCAACTGTGGCGGCGGCCATTTACATGACATCATATTCTCGACTTGATGTAAAAAAAATTAAAAGACCAAATAAAAATAATCCACAAGAAGAATCAAAGTTTTTCTTTTTTTTTTAAATTACAACCAAAAAACATCGGAAGGTTATTTTTGCGCCACCTTGTATTTGATGTTTTGATATGTTTGGCTATATTTATTCCAGCTTCATTAAAATATTTGTTAAATTTGTTTGTGATATAAGTTTGATTGTTATTGATCTCGTGAGTTCCCCTTGAATTGGTCGTAGGTTCATCCTTATTCCTTAGTGTTGAATTAATGATGTTCCATAGCTTTCTTAAATTGTTGCCTGTTCTTTCTATTTGATCATTAATGTGTTTCTGTTTGTTTCTATTTATTAACACTTCCACTTCTTTTTTTATTGCTTTGTATGCATCCCTCTTAGTTGTATTTTCTGGATCGGATTTCCATTTTTTATACTTTTCATTTCTCAGCTTAAGTTTTTTTGTTAACTCTGTTGTGATCCAATTGTTTTCTCTACTCCTGATTTTGATAAATCTTGTGGAATCTTTTTTGGCTTCTTGAATTATTTTGGCTAAGTGTTCTATTTCTTCTACTGTTGTGTTATTTAATTTATTTTTTATTATAGTTTCCATTTTGTAATAATATATTTTTGGTATTATTTGAGTTTTCATTGGCGGTTTATATAGTTTTAGTGCCTTTATTGTTGCTACTGTATATTTGTGATCTGAGAGATCGGTATGTTCTAGCGTGAAATCTATTTTGTACGTTGCATCTAAATTTGTTATTATGTGATCAATTAAAGTACTTGAATTTGTAGTTTCTCTTGATGATAATGTGGTGTTAACAAAAGTGAAACCGTTCGAACGAATCAATTCTGTGTATTTGATTACCATATTAGTTTGATCAAAAAGATTGATGTTTACGTCCTCGAAGAAAGTGCAATTATTTAGATTACATACTTTATTTTCTATAAGATCAATGAAGATGTTACTGTTTTCATTTGGTGCCTTATAAAACGTGCCAATCAACAACGGTTTTTTTAAATTAGTTATTTCAATAACTGTAAGATTATATTTTTTCTTCTTTTATAATTTCATTGTATGTGAAGCTATCTTTGACATATACTGCTGTTCCTCCTCCTCGTTTCTCATTTCTACAGTTGTGAATGGCAGTGTATTTTGGAATATTTATTTATATTTTTGAATGTTGTTATTTCATTTGTAAAAAGCCAAGTTTCTGTCGCTATGATGACATCTATATTATCAAAATTGTTAATCATTAGTTCAATATTATATATTTTATTGCGTAGACTGCATATTAGGGTGGAGTGAAAAATGTAAAAATTTTTTTTTTGGAAACGGGTACCCTTCAATGACTGTGTATGAGACCCAGTAACAATTCTGTAAAATATTTAATTTTTACGACGTCATCTTGAGTCTGCACACTTGACTTTTAGTTTGAAAAATTTTGAAATTTTTGACATTTTTACAAATTTTTTTATGTACTTAAAAAAAAAACCAATACGGGTAGTCACTAAATTGTTGAACAAGGCCTTATATATAGACAGGATTTTTTAAAACATTTTTGGGTCGTGGTTTCAGTATGCGCATTAGGCCTGAAATTCGCCCAATATTCGTAAATTTCTGATATTTTTAACGTTTTATAATATCTGATATCCTCTTATAATGTTATAAAAACTGGTTTATATAGCTTTCGTTAATCAACTTTGCATTGTGCAACTCTTCGCTCACCCAGGACTCACCACGCGGAGGTGCTTGCACTTTGATAAAAGTAAAGTAAATACATAAAAAAGTACACAAAATGGTATTGGCCGACCGTAAAGTGAAGGCTCTGAAGATATCAAGAATTCGGCCCCATTTGAAGAAGAAAAAATTATATTTCCACAAGACAATGCACCGTGTCAAAAATCGATGAAAACGATGGCGAAAATCCACGAATTGGGCTTCGAATTACTTTCTCATCCCCCGTATTCGCCCGATTTGGCCCCCAGCGACTATTGGCTCTTTGCTGACCTCAAAAAATGTTTGCCGGCAAGAGATTTGGCTCCAATGAAGAAGTGATGGCTGAAACTGAAGCGTATTTTGTGGCGAAGCACAAATCGTTCTAAAAAACTGGTATTGAAAAGTTAGAAAAGTGGTGGAATGAATGTATTGCTCTTGAAGGAACCTATGTTGATGAATAAAGAAGAATATTTGCAAAAAAAAGGTTTTTTTATTACTTAGTCTCGGGACTTATTGGAACATGTGTTAAACTTGTGGGAAACCATAAAGGGTTGCACCTACCTATCTGAGGAAAATCAGAAAATTGTACACAAATGTATCTAAGGAAATATATACTTTGCTCACCATGAAAACATGCTCATAGCTATGTTGGTTGATAAGAGAGATCTTACAAAGAAACTGGCTTTAAGACGTATCATCAAGGCTCGATTTAGAGAACAAGCTAGTCAACGACTAAGACGGTTTGAAATCCCGAAAATAAATTTAGGAACATCAGAGTATGTCTATATGATTATTTGGAATGAATTGGAAGTGACAGAACCACCTCTCACAAGTCATTTGACAAATCAGGATTTGCAAAGGTAACTAGAAACCGAGAGGGTAAACAGAGCTTCTGAGTGCACTTTTTTTGATGCTCTCATGGTTGGGTGGTTGGGAGGACATGGGTGTGACTCGAAGTGCAAGCACCACCCCGTGGTAAGTCCTGGGTAGTTTAATATGAACTAGCGAAGAGTTGCACAATGCAAAGTTGATTAACGAAAGCTATATAAACCAGTTTTTATAACATTACTAGCTGGTACCCGACGCGTTGCTGTCGTAGCGGAAATAATTTCTATCTCTATCTGAATCTCAAACTCAATCTCAATCTCAATCTCAATTTCAATCTCTATCTATCTCTATCTATATCTCTATCTCTATCTCTATCTCTATCTCTATCTCTATCTCTATCTCTATCTCTATCTCTATCTCTATCTCTATCTCTATCTCTATCTCTATCTCTATCTCTATCTCTATCTCTATCTCTATCTCTATCTCTATCTCTATCTCTATCTCTATCTCTATCTCTATCTCTATCTCTATCTCTATCTCTATCTCTATCTCTATCTATATCTCTATCTCTATCTCTATCTCTATCTCTATCTCTATCTCTATCTCTATCTCTATCTCTATCTCTATCTTTATCTCTATCTCTATCTCTATCTCTATCTCTATCTCTATCTCTATCTCTATCTCTATCTCTATCTCTATCTCTATCTCTATCTCTATCTCTATCTCTATCTCTATCTCTATCTCTATCTCTATCTCTATCTCTATCTCTATCTGTATCTCGATCTCTATCTCTATCTCTATCTCTAACTGGAAAGACTCGTGGAAATTGATAACCAAATTTCGAGGCTGTGCTACTTACAATTCCAAAGTTATTCGATATCGCAAGTTTGGCTTATATGGGCGGAGCCACACCTCCTTGTTCAATGACGTCTCAGTTTTCTAGTAGAAGAATATCACCCAATATTAATTCCATACTGAATTTCGTTGTTAAACGACATTTAGTTCCAAAGCTATCTGATATCAAAAATTTAAAGTGTATGGGCGGAGCCACACCCCTTTTTTCAAAACCCATCCCAGTTTTATAGTAGATATATCACCAAGTGGCAACTCCATACTGAATTTCATTATTATACGGCATTTAGTTCCAAAGCTATTCGATATCATAAATTTTAATTGTATGGGCGGTGCCACACCCCTTTGGCCTATACTGGCTCAATTTTGCAAGTCGAAAGACACGACTAAATAGAACGTTCTAACCGAGTTTCATTAATGTGTGACTTATAGCTTGAAAGTTATACTGAAAATTTGGCTGAAAAATTGCCACGCCCCACATTCAACGCCCATAAAATTTTACGTGTGGAACGGCTCTTGTAAATTGAGATAGAACACCGAATTCCGATACTATGCGACCTATAACTTCAGAGCTATTCGCTACCGTAGATTTGGGTTGTATGGGAGGTGCCACGCCCCCTTATTTTAGGGGGATGAAAAATAGATGTTGTTCGATTCTCACCCCTGACTAATATCCTCGCTAAGGATCACGAAAATCGGTCGAGCCGTTTCGGAGGAGTTCGATCACGCACCCCGTGACAGAAGAATTTTATATATTAGATAAGAGTATATCAGATATTATAAAACGTTAAATCTTTTAAACATTAAATAAAAAAATTAAACATTTAAAGATTAAATGTTGTATGCTAATAATTACTACAAATAAAAATTAAATTAAAATTAAAAATATCAGAAACGAATACGAATATTGGGCGAATTTTAGGCCTAATGCGTATACTGAAACCACGACCTAAAAATGTTTTAAAAAATCCTGTCTATATTTAAGGCCTAGTTCAACAATTTAGTGACTACCCGTATTGGTTTTTTTTATTTTTCAAGTACATAAAAAAATATTTGTAAAATGTCAAAAATTTCAAAAATTTTCAAACTTAAAGTCAAATGTGCAGACTCAAGATGATGTCGTAAAAATTAAATATTTTACAGAATTGTTACTAGGTCTCATACACAGTCATTGAAGGGTACCCGTTTCCGAAAAAAAAATTTTGACATTTTTCACTCCACCCTACTGTAGGCCCTCTAAGACCATCCAAAGTTTACAGATATATTTTGACATTTCAATGCAAATTAACAAAATTTGTTGAAGCATTTCCATTGGAAAGTAAAGATGCTATAACAGCAAAAGCAATAGTAGAAAATTCATTCTTAAATATGGATGTTTCAGAAAACTGTTGACAGACAAAGGAACTGAATTTACTAACGAGTTGTTAAAGAATATATGTAAATTATTGAATATAGACAAATTTGTTTCGACACCTTTCCATCGTGAAACATTAGGCTCAATAGAAAGAAATCATAGAGTACTAAACGATTATTTAATGACAGCAGGTGATAAAGATAATTGGGATGATTGGCTCCCATATTACACATATTGTTATAATTCAATGCCACATTGTAGCACAAATTACTCACCATTTGAACTAGTTTTTGGTAAATTAAGCTCACTGCCATGCGAAATAATGACGAATAAAGAACAAATATATGACTAAGATAATTATCTAAATGAATTAAAATTGAAATTAAGATATTCACATGAACAAGCTAAGAACAACCTGCTAGAAACTAAAAGTATAAGATGTCAAAATCAAAAAACTATAAATAAGTTTTTTATTATAGTTTTTTAATAAAAACATAATCACAAATTTTAAAGTAGGTGATTATGTTTTTTTAAAAGTACAAAATAAGAAAAAATTTGATAAGCCATTTAAAGGCCCGTATAAAATAATTTCCCAAAATAAATGTAATAGCGTTATAAAACTAGATGATAAATTATATGAAATACACAATAATAATTTAGTAAAGTCTAGACAAATATATTAAGTTATTTTAAGATACATAGTTATAAACAGCGCTATAGATTATAAATACATAAAAAAATGACATTGTTTGTGTTCAGCGTTAGGTTTTGGGTGAAACACCGAAAACTTCACAACTGAATGTGCTTGCTGTGTTCAGCTTTTGGGTTTTTGGGTGAAACACCTAAAAACCACCGAAAATGAAATGTTTGTTTTGCTTTGGGTGAAACACCGAAAGCTTTATGTTGAATATAGCAATTGGTACATAAAGCAATTGCTAACCAAAATAAAGAGCACTAGTTCTTGATTGAATTTGTACTGTTCTTAATATTTATTGATTTCTCTATTTATACTAATTTTCCTTAAAATACAATACGTAAAAATGTTAACAAATCATTTTATATATATACAAGAAAATAAAAATAACAAAAACTAATATTATACATATTAATAAAATTAATTAAAATGTTAATTTGACAATATTAAAGTTTAGTGACCGACACGGTCAGTCACCTGCTTAGTGCAATTCAAGGCTAAGCTAACGGCATGCAGTTTTCTGCTGACGGTTGTTTTTCTGTTTTCCGTTGTCGCTTGTTTGTTGGCCGCCAAGGTTGTTGTTGTTGTTGTTGTTGTTGTTGTTGTAGCGACTGATGGTTTTAAGTATAGTTTTTTTGCAGGTATAAACAGACATTTATTTAAATTTTAAGAAATATAAACAAATATCATTATTTTTTTGGGGGAAGGATGTAGTGTGCATATAGGCAACATGTGATTCATAGCGTACCAATAACCCACTCAACAGCAGCTATCATATGCTGACTAACTAGACCGTCGCTTATTGTTATGACACAAAGTGTGCCAAACTGCAATTTGAGCGACATGCAGAGCAGAATTGGTGTGTGTCGCAATGACTGCCTTTTTGTTTTTTTTTGTGCTATGTTTTGTTTGCATTGCATATACTTGTAAATATCGGTGAAAGATGATCGATTTACACATGTTACCAATATGTCACATATTCCCGTAATTGTATATTAGTAGATATATATGTTAAGAACTGTAATTAGAATATTATCTAGAATAAGAACAAGAAGGGAGAGCATCGAAATCCCCAAAATAAAAATCCCCAAACACAAAATCCCCAATATAATTTAAAATCCCCAAATACATAATCCCCAAATACATAATCCCCAACAAAATAATACCCAAACACAGAATCCCCAATCACATTATCCATGAATCCATAATCCCCAAAACAAAATATTCAAGAAAAAATCCCCAAAGAAAACCTAAAGAACAAAAAAGTTTTTGCTGTTTAAAACTCATTAATTCATTAATATAATAATCATTTTTAAATCAATTAATTTATGTTTAATGATATATGTTGTCGTAAATTATTATTTATTAATTTTGAAATTTACAAAGAAATAAATGAATTGAAAATTATCGCAGTTGTTTTTAAACATAATCTTTTTGGCAGGACTTTAACATATATACTAAAGGCCTGCACAAATATATTTGCTTCTTTGCTTGCACCAAGTACTTTAAGTAAAGCACATCACTTGTAGAAAAATTCAGCAAAGAGATAGCGTAAGCGCGTTTCTTGTTGCTCAGAGAACAAGTAATATTTCAACTCTCTCTCTCTCGGATCAAATGCATACGCAACTTGCTTACGTCGATTACAAAAGTTATCGGCCGCTATCACGGCAAATGAAAAAATAACTATATAGTTCTAGCTTGTACTCCAAATACTTGCGTATGTTGAAATCAAAAGGCAATATCAGTTTCCTTAACCATTTACAATTATCAGTATTATCAGCTTAAATGGAGGGTCGGAGAGGGTTATTATGTATGACGGACCCCCATTACTTTTGCAATAGGAACATTTTTACCTTTGAGACATGTCCGCTGCGATCCCTCTTTAGGGGTGCTTCCATACAAATTTTATGATTTTTGTATATTTATAACCTACACTTACACTTGAACAGGGTTCCAAAGGGAAAAATGTTCCTCTTGCAAAAGTAATGGGGGTTGGTCATACATATTAACGCTCTCCGGCCCTTCCTTATAGCCTTACTTATACATGCAATGAAAATTTTTCTTCTGAATACTCAAGTACTTATAGTACTAGTACTCCTCTTGCAAGTTCTTTTTATTTACATAGTGAATGAGTGAGAGTCAATAACTCATTTGTTTTGCCATCAACTAGTTCTTTATTTACGCATACTACCAAGTATTTGTGCTCACGCCAACGCTATCTGCAAATGAGAGTGAAAGAGCGAAAGTAATTGAGCACCAAACAAATGTTTTATATCAAATGCATTTGTGCAGCCCTTTAATATATACATACATACATAACATAACAACATTGTTATATAAACATATTATGTTTGGATGAGGTTAAAAATCCCCAACTTTTGTTTAACAAGCTTGGATAAGGTTTAAAATCGCCGCGATTTTGTGTTTGGGGATTTTGTATTTGAGGATTTTGTGTTTGGGGATTTTGTATTTGAGGATTTTGTGTTTGGGGATTTTGTATTGGTGGATTTTATATTTGGGGATTTTGTATTTGGGGATTTTGATTTGGGGATTTTGTTTTTGGGGATATTGTATTTTATATTTGGGGATTTTGTATTTGGGGATTTTGATTTGGGGATTTTGTTTTTGGGGATATTGTACCCAACCCAACAAGAATACCAAAAATCTTGGTATAAATACCAGTAAATTTTAATAAAGAATTCAGACTTGAATTATATCAAAAACAGTGCGCTAGTCGCTCTTTTATTTTCAAGTTCTCAAGTGGGGCATTTTAATGCTTTGAAAGTCGGCAAAGCCTTGCTGCAAGTAAACACAAAAAGGCAAAAATAGGGTATTAAACCAAATAATTATAAAAATCCTTTACCGTCGTTAAATACACCACAACACTTTTCTTAAAGCAATCGACTTAGTATTTAAAATACATTTTATTTTCAACATTGAGTTTGACCCAAACTTACGTCTTTTTTGGAAATTCATACAAAAATACATTTTCAATATAAACTGTGAAACAAGCAATACTGTAAAGGAGATCTTTTGAAAATTTAAAAATATGTAACTTTAAAAATTTAAGTTAAACTGAACTACTTTTGCTTTATGTGCAACAAAAAGAGTGAGCATATTTTACTTATATTCCAGCATTTAAAATTAGAACATTTTTTGTTGCCAAATTCAAAATTTTTAAAACATTCTTGCCTTACAAATAAAAGTTGTCAATTTACATATTCAACCTACTCTGGTTTAAAAACCATTGTTTGAAATGTAAAAATTCATCCAGAAAACGTAGTACAAAGTGATAAGCCCATTTCTTGTCACGATATAAGCAAAGATACCCCTTATTGGGAGCCATTGCAAAATAAACAAATAGTTTCGCAAAATCCAGCGTGTTTCTTTACAAAATGTTATGTATCAAATTATATAAATAATCTTAATTTATAAGATAACGAGTTGGCAACGCGCTAAATTCCGCTTACGTTGTGTTTTTTAGATTGTGTTCAGTTTATATTTAAAAACATTGGTTTTTCTTAAAGTCAAATAAAAAATTTTTGTGCTTTTGTGGTTTTTATAAGATACAGCGATAAGTTTTGTTTATATTTTATATTTTACTTCTCATAAAATAAGTTTATTTATTAATAACTATTTATTAATATTTCGTTGAAGTGGCTGAACAAGTTTCAGTACATTTTGTTTATTATATATCTTTCTTTTTCGTTTATATTGTAATTACGTTTTAGACATCTGCCTAGCTCTGTCTAGCTACATACTTTTTATTTATTATACTTACTTTATTTATATATAGAAAAATAGTTGCATACTTCTGGGCACTTCACTAAATTGATAGGGGTTGCCATCAGTTCAAGTTGTCACTTTTGCTTACTACTACTATTATTACTACTTTTACTACTTTTATTTATTTTTAGTACTTTTTTGGTTTTATTTTTATATTAATAACTACTAATATTTTCAGTACTTTATTTGTTTTTGCTACTCTTTTTTTGTTTGTATTTATTAATTAAAGTGCTTTGTTCTAAGCCCGGCTGTTCCACTAAAGGTGAAAATGAGCGGTATTTATCATGTTGGCTATGTGATAATATCGTTCACGCCAAATGTGTGGGCATAATGGGTCGAGTTGCAGACCTTATTGAAGAAGGTAAAGGGTTGCGTTGGTCTTGTGAGAAGTGCAGACTGACTGAAATAAACTTTTACAAGTTTAAACTTTTAAACTTACAAACTTTTTTTAAGCAGACAAAGCAGGGTTTCTCCGAAATTAGTAGGGAATTTTCTTTGCTTTCTGCTAAATTTTTAAAATATCAAACACTTTTCGATGAGTGCAAATATATCGAAGAGTCAATTCCTTCACCCAAGCGTAAAAAGAAAAGCATGAACCTGCGCAACAAGCCGAAAACTAACTCGATACCACCAATGCCACCACCTGTTGAACAGGACATTGTGGACGATATGGACATTTGTACTGATACGATTGCCTCCATATCTGCTCTAAATGCACCAGAGGCCGTTTCCTTGCCAATATTAGCACCATCTATACCAGTTAACCAGCCTGTTCTTTCTTATGCTCAAGCTGTTTCTATTGCTCCTCCTATTGTTAATACTCCTATTTTTGAAACTTCAGTTTTTGACGCTCAACGGATTCCGATTACTACTGCTACTATTTCGCCTAAGCCATTAATCGCAATTCCACCAACTAAAGCAATCTTTGTCTCGCGCTTAGCCGCTGATACAACTGAAAATGATATTAAATTTTTTATTAATTCAAAGTTAAATAGTGGTATCCCTCTTTCGATCCAAAAATTCAAATACTTAAATGCGAGACTGACTACTTCTTTTAGATTGACTGTTCCGGAAAATTTATTTAAAACTCTTGTGGACGTAAACTTTTGGCCCCGTAATACAATTGTTCATGAATTTGAATTCAAAAACAAACCGCGTATTGCAAATGTTATACACTTGCCTCGTCCTTCTAACAGTCCTCAGTACCATACAAAAAACGATTAAAAAATCACAAGTCTAAGTTAGAGCTTGTGTATCAAAACATTAGAGGTCAATGTTTTGTCAATTCTAAACTTTCCGATATTTTCATTAATAGTTTTGATTTTGAATATAACTTTATAATTTTTACTGAAACTTGGCTTCGCTCCAACGTTTTAAATTCTGCAATAATGTGCAATAAGTTTAAAATTTTTCGTAAAGATCACTATGATAAGATCGGTGGTGGCGTTCTGATAGCTGTCCATAACTCGCTTGCTTTTGAGGAATTAACAATTCCTGGCACCAACGACCTGGAGTTTATTTGTGTTACAGTTAAACTAAATAATTATTCTATTTTTCTTACTTGCTCTTACATTCCACCTAAAAGTGATTTAACAATTTACTTAAACCATATTAATGCCATCGCAACTGTCCATAATATGCTTAAAAATATGGACACTATCATTGTATTAGGTGATTTCAACTTACCTTCCGTGTCTTGGCGTTTTTCCGATGATTCCGCATTTCTTACTCCTATCTCGGCCACTGATTGTTTGATCTGTGTCTTCAGCAGGTTAATAATATTCTTAATAAAAGTAATAGATCTCTTGACCTTGTATTTGTAGACAGATGCACTTCCGTAAATCTCCGTCGTTCGAACCCAGTTTCTTTTCCGGAAGACGATTATCATCCAACTCTTGAAATAACAATATTACTTGCCAACGAAAATGAAAATAAATAAGCTCCAGATACGCGAAATAATAAAATTTTTAACGTTAAAAAACAGACTATGTTAAACTTAATGCTCTTCTCGCGCGGATTGACTGGTCCCCAATTTTAAATAATAGGTCTTCGTACTCTTTTTATGATGTCGAATCTTCAGTGCAGTTTCTCAATGATACCTTGCAAAAATGCTTCTCATTATCTGTGCCAAAAAAAATTATTAATTTCAAGCCTTTAAGCCCTCCTTGGTTAACTAATGGGCTTAAGTCTTTAAAAAATTCCAAAAATCGCTTATTTAAGAAATATAAAAAGTCAGGCTCTAATTTAGACTTCGCTTGGTATTCCTCTTGTCGTTACAGATATCAACTATTAAATAAACAAAGCTACTCTGCATATATAGCCAATATAAAAACTCAATTCAAAGATAATCCTAACTTTTCTACACATGCAATAACAATAGAGTTTAGCTACTACAGCTTTTTCGCACATTCTCAGCATTAACTCATTTAAAGCCGCACCCCAAAAATCTTTGAAATAGTGGCCCAAAATAAGTTAATGCGAGAAAAATTTACCCACCAAAATATGGTTGGGCTCAAGGACAACACAAGACGTCACGACTAACCATGCAAAGACATAACCATGCAATTACACAATAGTTTTTAATCTACTTTTGAGTTGACCTTTAGACAAGTTAACATCAAAAAAGCTACAATTGTTAACTGATTTACTCATACGATTTAATGGAGCAGTTAACATATAATTTGTTCTACTAAATGGTAAGTAAATTAAATTGCTAGCATTTCTACTGCTTCTACGATTAGAGTTAAAATTTATAAGAGAAAGAAGTTCTGGAGAATCGAATACACCGGTGATGAGTTGGTGCACATAGACGATATCTGCAGACTTCCTTCGCTCACTCAATGATTGCATTTTTAAAAGTTTTAAGTGATCCTCATAAGGAGGAGGGCTTAAAATGTCAAATCCACTTAAGCCTCTTAGGGCAAACCGAACAAAGGATTTTTGGATTCTCTCTATTCGATCAACATGCACATTGTAACTTGGAGACCAAACTTGACTTGCGTACTCCAAGTGAGGACGCACTATTGCATAATACAACGTTGTAGTCGTAATCATGCTATTGAATTCTTTGGCCCAGCGTTTAATAAATCCAAGCATAGAAGATGCTTTTTTACAGATGTTATCAATATGCATGTTAAAGGAAAGCTTAGTATCCATGCATATTCCCAGATCTTTAACGACATCCACACGACATAAAGCAGTATCTTTTATTTTATAATCAAAAACTAAATTATTCCTTTTTCGCGAAAAGGTCATAGTTTGGCATTTATCTGGATTAAGAAACATATTATTTTTAGAACACCAAACTTCAAAAGATTTCAGATCGGACTGGAGCAGGGCTGAATTGTCTTGAGAATTTATTTTTCTGTATATTTTCATATCATCCGCATAAATAAGCAGATGAGAGTTTTTAATGATATGGGTTACATCATTAATAGCTAAAATAAACAGAAGTGGACCAAGGTGACTTCCTTGAGGAACACCTGATAACGCAATAAACTCAGCAGACAAACCCCCTCGGAATCGTATTTGATTAGATCGGTCTGTCAAATACGATTTTATCCAGTTTACAAAATATTGTGGAAATCCAATGGACTTCAGTTTAAATAGAATTAAATTGTGTGGTAACTTATCAAATGCCTTGCTAAAATCAGTGTAGATGCAGTCGACCTGGCAACCAGATTCAATGGTGTTTAAGCAATATGTTGTAAAATCGAGTAGATTAGATACCGTAGATCTGCTATTAACAAAACCATGCTGACGAGTTGTTATGACTTCACGGCAGTGAATTTTTACCCTATCATACACAATTCGCTCAAAAAGTTTTGGAATCGATGACAGTTTAGCAATGGGCCTGTAATTAATAACATCATTCCTGCAACCTTTTTTATAAATAGGACTAATAAATGATTTTTTCCAAAACAGGGGAAAATAACTTTCGTTTATAGATTTATTATATAACAAAGAGAGTGGTTGACACAAAATTGAACCGCATTGTGTTAACACTGCGGCAGGAATTCCATCAGGTCCAGCGCTAAAATCTTCATCGATCGAACCAATATATTTTAAAATATCCTCTGGGGTAAAGGATAAAGAGTCAAAAGAAACTCTGGGTGTAGAATTCATATATTCAAAATACTCCATATCTGGATGAAAAGAATCTGAACAAAATGATTCTTTAAAAAGATTGGCAAATAGGCCACTTATTATGACAGGATCGTTGTAAATCCATTTTGGGTCTTGAAAGATGCAGGAAACCCGTCAGATTTCTTCTTAGTATTAATGAATCCCCAGAATCTCTTTGGATCAGACAATATTCTCAGCTTAATATTATCTAGATACTGGTGATATAATATTGATGACTGATTTTCAAATTCCAGAAACAAACATTTGCAGGTTTCCAGGTCATTTGAGTCCAAGCTACAGACATATTTCTTCCAGGCCCAATTCCTGTAGTTGCGAAGCGTTTTTAATTCCCTTGTGTACCAGGGGTATGCTGAGTTTTTCGCAAATTTGAGGCTAAATGGCACAGACTGATAAATTATAGCAAAGAGTTCACAATAAAAAAATTAATGGATTCATCAAGGTTATGTCCATTAATGTATTCTAAAATATAATTCAGATTACAATCGAGTAAATGATTCAGCTTCAAAAAGTCAGCTTTTTTAAAATTGAATTTATAAACCTTGTCCATTGAACTCGAATTTACTATGCTCTCTCTGTCCGATTTATACCAAATGCTCAATGGTGGATGGTATTCATCAATAGGAGTCAGAGCATGGAAAGCCCTCTTAACAATGACATTGTTACTGTCTGTAGTTAAGACCAGGTCTAGAAGTCTTCCAAGACTATTATAAATACAACTAACTTGTAGTAAGTCAGAACATATATTGTCAACAAATACATATATGTTCTTGGCGGGTCTTCGAATTTGATGCACAATAATATGTATCATCGTCAGAAGAATGCCATTTTAAGTTAGGCAGATTAAAATCGCCCAATAATAAAATGTCGTCATTAACGTCAAGTTTGTTTATAACGTAGTCTAAGCAATTTGCAAGGCTTGCATAGACCTCTGCACTACTCGTTGGAGGAACATACGCATTTATAACATATACATTGGAGTTACAATGTATAACTTTAACGCATATTAGTTCTATGTTAGATGAGTAGGGAATATTAACAATGGAACTCACAAAGTAGTTCCTAACAGCTAAGAGGACACCACCACCGACAGAAGAACTATTGTCAGTGAATCTGTCTCTTCTAAATACTTGAAAACTATTGTCAAACAATTCCAAGTCAGTAATGCTTCTATTCAGCCACGTTTCAGTTAATGCAATAATATCCTCAGAGCAATTCTGAGACGACATAAAAATGTTTTGCGTCTTAGAGCGCAGTCCCCTTACATTTTGATAGTAAAGGGAGAGCCTATTTAGTTTTTTGGAGTCTGACGGTTGGCTGGAGTCGTTCTCCGAGACTTATTTTTAGGTTTAAACTCAGTAACGAGAATATTATCAGCCCACATTTTTGAATTTAGAACAGATGCAAAGTCTTCAGCTGCAACTGCAAGTATAAAAGAGGCGTGGGAAGGCTTATTACCTATTTTCTTGCAAGAACAGAACGCATTTGAAGCAACCAAGTTGTTTTGTCTAACAAACGTCACTATATTTTCAGAAGTTGTGCCGGGCTGTAGTCGCGAAACAAAAATGTTTTGGGTCCTCGACACAGCTTTTAAAGTCAAATGACTATTGGGCGCAGTTGAAATCGCATTTGAGCTACTACACAATGGAGGAATAGAAGAAGGTGTAGAAGAAATTACCGAATTGTTCTTTTCGGGTTGCTGGGGAGTAAAAGGCGTTGCTGAGGGCTGCTTTACCTTGGATTGTCTAGAGGACGCCTTTCGGCGCCTATTATTTTTCTTTTTGATTTTCCTCTGTGCCTTAGTGTTTGTTGGGCCTTTTTCTAATGAAACAGTCAGAGTACCGGAAAAAGCATTCTCAGAAGAGAGAGTGTCAATATTTTCCGGTATAGAACTTTCATTAGTAATACTGTTTGTTGATGCGGCACTAACTTCGCTAAAAAATGACAGAATTCTTCTAAAATCATTATTTAGCAAGTTAAGACTTTCTCCAAAAGTCTTAATTTTTGAAAAGATTTCGTCAGGAGAAAGGGCTTTACATGAGGTACAGTACCAACGAAGCCCTGATCGGACGGACATTAAACTATCAACGCACGGTTTTGATATGCCAACACAAGAAGCATGAAACATTTGCTCATAGGGACCAGAACAACTGAACATAGGGTACAGAATATTCTGGCTTTTACACTGCTCGTTCAAAGAACAAGCAGCAATGTTATCAACAGAAAAATAATCCATTGAACTAAAATTTTATTTTATGTGAGCAAGAAAAAGCGTTCAAAAAGTGCTTCTAGGGTTGGTTCAACACAATGCAGTGAGCGAAACAGTTTGTTAACAACAACAATAGAGACGTTCACTAAGCTTTAAATAAACAAACACCGCACAAAGAGGAATACAAAAAAAGAACACAACAACAATTATGCAGCCAAGCAAGCACAAGTTGGCTATTTTAAACAAGTAATTATAATTATTTTTCAAATTAAACACAAAATATTTATATGAAAAACATGCAAAAATTAAAATGATAAACATTAATATACTTAACGTTCACAGTAATACACATTTTTTGAAAAATATAATCACTAATTTAGCACAAAGTTAACTCTTAACACTGCAACACAAATAACTATACCGACACCGGCAAAGGGACGGGATAAACTGAAATATACACGTTTGTCAATTCAAAACGAAAAATCTCCAGCTTCCCACCTCTTATGAAATTTAATCATGATGAAGCATCTTACGACATCGATGTTTCCAACATGTTTGCAAACTTCTTTAAAACAACCTACTCCGATATACCATTGAGCATGAGTCTTGAATATCCTTACCTTCCACCAGTTAACTCTTCTGAAACCCCCGTAATAGATTCTAATATAGTTATGCATTACCTTCAACAAGTTAAATCTTATTTTACTACTGGTCCTGACGAAATCCCGAGCTGCATTTTAAAACATTGTTCTAATAGTTTGTGTTCTCCCCTATCAAAAATTTTTAACACATCCTTGCACAGCGGTCATTTTCCCTATATATGGAGAAAATCTTATAATACCTCTTCTATATAATCTATATAATACCTCTTCATAAATCCGGTTCAAAAATTGATGTTTCCAATTACCGAGGTATCGCAAAACTAAGCGCAATCCCTAAGTTATTTGAGAAAATTATAACTGATCAAATAACCCACGTCGTATCTTCCTCCATTTCCACCTCTCAACATGGTTTCTTAAAGGGAAAATCTACGATAACTAACCTCTTGGAGTTTACTACGCGTGTCATTAAAGGTTTTACTTTAGGACGACAGACTGACGTTATTTATACAGACTTTAGCAAAGCTTTCGATAGTGTTAATCATTATCTTCTTCTGAAAAAGCTTCATCTGATTGGGTTTCCCGTCAAACTATTACACTGGATTAAATCGTACTTGTCGAATTGTTCGCAAAAAGTTTTATATAAGAATTCTATGTCAAAAAATATTTTGGCTAATAGTATAAATTACACTATAAATAATACTAACTTAGAAATTGTACACAGTTTTCTTGATTTAGGTGTAATTATGGATCCTAAACTTCGTTTCAATCTTCAAGTTAATTTGGTGGTAAATAAGGCTAGAGGTGTCCTTGGTTTCATTAAAAGATGGGCTAAAGAATTCAACGATCTTTTCACTACTAAGATACTCTATACCTCTCTTGTTAGACCAATTCTTGAATAGGCATCCGTAATATGGAACCCTCAATACAATGTCCACATCGATGCGTTAGAATCGGTCCTTGGTTAACTAATGGGCTTAAGTCTTTAAAAAATTCCAAAAATCGCTTATTTAAGAAATATAAAAAGTCAGGCTCTAATTTAGACTTCGCTTGGTATTCCTCTTGTCGTTACAGATATCAACTATTAAATAAACAAAGCTACTCTGCATATATAGCCAATATAAAAACTCAATTCAAAGATAATCCTAACTTTTCTACACATGCAATAACAATAGAGTTTAGGTGCTACAGCTTTTTCGCACATTCTCAGCATTAACTCATTTAAAGCCGCACCCCAAAAATCTTTGAGATTTTCAACGATATTGATACTAGTGGCCCAAAATAAGTTAATGCGAGAAAAATTTACCCACCAAAATATGGTTGGGCTCAAGGACAACACAAGACGTCACGACTAACCATGCAAAGACATAACCATGCAATTACACAATAGTTTTTAATCTACTTTTGAGTTGACCTTTAGACAAGTTAACATCAAAAAAGCTACAATTGTTAACTGATTTACTCATACGATTTAATGGAGCAGTTAACATATAATTTGTTCTACTAAATGGTAAGTAAATTAAATTGCTAGCATTTCTACTGCTTCTACGATTAGAGTTAAAATTTATAAGAGAAAGAAGTTCTGGAGAATCGAATACACCGGTGATGAGTTGGTGCACATAGACGATATCTGCAGACTTCCTTCGCTCACTCAATGATTGCATTTTTAAAAGTTTTAAGTGATCCTCATAAGGAGGAGGGCTTAAAATGTCAAATCCACTTAAGCCTCTTAGGGCAAACCGAACAAAGGATTTTTGGATTCTCTCTATTCGATCAACATGCACATTGTAACTTGGAGACCAAACTTGACTTGCGTACTCCAAGTGAGGACGCACTATTGCATAATACAACGTTGTAGTCGTAATCATGCTATTGAATTCTTTGGCCCAGCGTTTAATAAATCCAAGCATAGAAGATGCTTTTTTACAGATGTTATCAATATGCATGTTAAAGGAAAGCTTAGTATCCATGCATATTCCCAGATCTTTAACGACATCCACACGACATAAAGCAGTATCTTTTATTTTATAATCAAAAACTAAATTATTCCTTTTTCGCGAAAAGGTCATAGTTTGGCATTTATCTGGATTAAGAAACATATTATTTTTAGAACACCAAACTTCAAAAGATTTCAGATCGGACTGGAGTAGGGCTGAATTGTCTTGAGAATTTATTTTTCTGTATATTTTCATATCATCCGCATAAATAAGCAGATGAGAGTTTTTAATGATATGGGTCACATCATTAATGGCTAAAATAAACAGAAGTGGACCAAGGTGACTTCCTTGAGGAACACCTGATAACGCAATAAACTCAGCAGACAAACCCCCTCGGAATCGTATTTGATAAGATCGGTCTGTCAAATACGATTTTATCCAGTTTACAAAATATTGTGGAAATCCAATGGACTTCAGTTTAAATAGAATTAAATTGTGTGGTAACTTATCAAATGCCTTGCTAAAATCAGTGTAGATGCAGTCGACCTGGCAACCAGATTCAATGGTGTTTAAGCAATATGCTGTAAAATCGAGTAGATTAGATACCGTAGATCTGCTATTAACAAAACCATGCTGACGAGTTGTTATGACTTCACGGCAATGAATTTTTACCCGATCATGCACAATTCGCTCAAAAAGTTTTGGAATCGATGACAGTTTAGCAATGGGCCTGTAATTAATAACATCATTCCTGCAACCTTTTTTATAAATAGGACTAATAAATGATTTTTTCCAAAACAGGGGAAAATAACTTTCGTTTATAGATTTATTAAATAACAAAGAGAGTGGTTGACACAAAATTGAACCGCATTGTGTTAACACTGCGGCAGGAATTCCATCAGGTCCAGCGCTAAAATCTTCATCGATCGAAACAATATATTTTAAAATATCCTCTGGGGTAAAGGATAAAGAGTCCAAAGAAACTCTGGGTGTAGAATTCATATATTCAAAATGCTCCATATCTGGATGAAAAGAATCTGAACAAAATGATTCTTTAGAAAGATTGGCAAATAGGCCACTTATTATGACAGGATCGTCTGTAAATCCATTTTGGGTCTTGAAAGATGAAGGAAACCCGTCAGATTTCTTCTTAGTATTAATGAATCCCCAGAATCTCTTTGGATCAGACAATATTCTCAGCTTAATATTATCTAGATACTGGTGATATAATATTGATGACTGATTTTCAAATTCCAGAAACAAACGTTTGTAGGTTTCCAGGTCATTTGAGTCCAAGCTACAGACATATTTCTTCCAGGCCCTATTCCTGTAGTTGCGAAGCGTTTTTAATTCCCTTGTGTACCAGGGGTATGCTGAGTTTTTCGCAAATTTGAGGCTAAATGGCACAGACTGATAAATTATAGCAAAGAGTTCACAATAAAAAAAATTAATGGATTCATCAAGGTTATGTCCATTAATGTATTCTAAAATTTAATTCAGATTACAATCGAGTAAATGATTCAGCTTCAAAAAGTCAGCTTTTTTAAAATTGAATTCATAAACCTTGTCCATTGAACTCGAATTTACTATGCTCTCTCTGTCCGATTTATACCAAATGCTCAATGGTGGATGGTATTCATCAATAGGAGTCAGAGCATGGAAAGCCCTCTTAACAATGACATTGTTACTGTCTGTAGTTAAGACCAGGTCTAGAAGTCTTCCAAGACTATTATAAATACAACTAACTTGTAGTAAGTCAGCACATATATTGTCAACATATATATGTTCTTGGCGGGTCTTCGAATTTGATGCACAATAATATGTATCATCGTCAGAAGAATGCCATTTTAAGTTAGGCAGATTAAAATCGCCCAATAATAAAATGTCGTCATTAACGTCAAGTTTGTTTATAACGTAGTCTAAGCAATTTGCAAGGCTTGCATAGACCTCTGCACTACTCGTTGGAGGAACATACGCATTTATAACATATACATTGGAGTTACAATGTATAACTTTAACGCATATTAGTTCTATGTTAGATGAGTAGGGAATATCAACAATGGAACTCACAAAGTAGTTCCTAACAGCTAAGAGGACACCACCACCGACAGAAGAACTATTGTCAGTGAATCTGTCTCTTCTAAATACTTGAAAACTATTGTCAAACAATTCCAAGTCAGTAATGCTTCTATTCAGCCACGTTTCAGTTAATGCAATAATATCCTCAGAGCAATTCTGAGACGACATAAAAATGTTTTGCGTCTTAGAGCGCAGTCCCCTTACATTTTGATAGTAAAGGGAGAGCCTATTTAGTTTTTTGGAGTCTGACGGTTGGCTGGAGTCGTTCTCCGAGACTTATTTTTAGGTTTAAACTCAGTAACGAGAATATTATCAGCCCACATTTTTGAATTTAGAACAGATGCAAAGTCTTCAGCTGCAACTGCAAGCATAAAAGAGGCGTGGGAAGGCTTATTACCTATTTTCTTGCAAGAACAGAACGCATTTGAAGCAACCAAGTTGTTTTGTCTAACAAACGTCACTATATTTTCAGAAGTTGTGCCGGGCTGTAGTCGCGAAACAAAAATGTTTTGGGTCCTCGACACAGCTTTTAAAGTCAAATGACTATTGGGCGCAGTTGAAATCGCATTTGAGCTACTACACAATGGAGGAATAGAAGAAGGTGTAGAAGAAATTACTGAATTGTTCTTTTCGGGTTGCTGGGGAGTAAGAGGTGTTGCTGAGGGCTGCTTTACCTCGGATTGTCTAGAGGACGCCTTTCGGCGCCTATTATTTTTCTTTTTGATTTTCCTTTGTGCCTTAGTGTTTGTTGGGCCTTTTTCTAATGAAACAGTCAGAGTACCGGAAAAAGCATTCTCAGAAGAGAGAGTGTCAATATTTTCCGGTATAGAACTTTCATTAGTAATACTGTTTGTTGATGCGGCACTAACTTCGCTAAAAAATGACAGAATTCTTCTAAAATCATTATTTAGCAAGTTAAGACTTTCTCCAAAAGTCTTAATTTTTGAAAAGATTTCGTCAGGAGAAAGGGCTTTACATGAGGTACAGTACCAACGAAGCCCTGATCGGACGGACATTAAACTATCAACGCACGGTTTTGATATGCCAACACAAGAAGCATGAAACATTTGCTCATAGGGACCAGAACAACTGAACATAGGGTACAGAATATTCTGGCTTTTACACTGCTCGTTCAAAGAACAAGCAGCAATGTTATCAACAGAAAAATAATCCATTGAACTAAAATTTTATTTTATGTGAGCAAGAAAAAGCGTTCAAAAAGTGCTTCTAGGGTTGGTTCAACACAATGCAGTGAGCGAAACAGTTTGTTAACAACAACAATAGAGACGTTCACTAAGCTTTAAATAAACAAACACCGCACAAAGAGGAATACAAAAAAAGAACACAACAACAATTATGCAGCCAAGCAAGCACAAGTTGGCTATTTTAAACAAGTAATTATAATTATTTTTCAAATTAAACACAAAATATTTATATGAAAAACATGCAAAAATTAAAATGATAAACATTAATATACTTAACGTTCACAGTAATACACATTTTTTGAAAAATATAATCACTAATTTAGCACAAAGTTAACTCTTAACACTGCAACACAAATAACTATACCGACACCGGCAAAGGGACGGGATAAACTGAAATATACACGTTTGTCAATTCAAAACGAAAAACCTCCAGCTTCCCACCTCTTATGAAATTTAATCATGATGAAGCATCTTACGACATCGATGTTTCCAACATGTTTGCAAACTTCTTTAAAACAACCTACTCCGATATACCATTGAGCATGAGTCTTGAATATCCTTACCTTCCACCAGTTAACTCTTCTGAAACCCCCGTAATAGATTCTAATATAGTTATGCATTACCTTCAACAAGTTAAATCTTATTTTACTACTGGTCCTGACGAAATCCCGAGCTGCATTTTAAAACATTGTTCTAATAGTTTGTGTTCTCCCCTATCAAAAATTTTTAACACATCCTTGCACAGCGGTCATTTTCCCTATATATGGAGAAAATCTTATAATACCTCTTCTATATAATCTATATAATACCTCTTCATAAATCCGGTTCAAAAATTGATGTTTACAATTACCGAGGTATCGCAAAACTCAGCGCAATCCCTACGTTATTTGAGAAAATTATAACTGATCAAATAACCCACGTCGTATCTTCCTCCATTTCCACCTCTCAACATGGTTTCTTAAAGGGAAAATCTACGATAACTAACCTCTTGGAGTTTACTACGCGTGTCATTAAAGGTTTTACTTTAGGACGACAGACTGACGTTATTTATACAGACTTTAGCAAAGCTTTCGATAGTGTTAATTATTATCTTCTTCTGAAAAAGCTTCATCTGATTGGGTTTCCCGTCAAACTATTACACTGGATTAAATCGTACGTCGAATCGTTCGCAAAAAGTTTTATATAAGAATTCTATGTCAAAAAATATTTTGGCTAATAGTATAAATTACACTATAAATAATACTAACTTAGAAATTGTACACAGTTTTCTTGATTTAGGTGTAATTATGGATCCTAAACTTCGTTTCAATCTTCAAGTTAATTTGGTGGTAAATAAGGCTAGAGGTGTCCTTGGTTTCATTAAAAGATGGGCTAAAGAATTCAACGATCCTTTCACTACTAAGATACTCTATACCTCTCTTGTTAGACCAATTCTTGAATAGGCATCCGGAATATGGAACCCTCAATACAATGTCCACATCGATGCATTAGAATCGGTCCAAAAACAATTCTTACGTTTTGCTTTACATTATCGTTGGAATCCCAACATTATTCTACCCCCTTATGAAACCCGCCTTAAAATTATTTCTCTGCCTTCCTTAAGTAGCAGAAGAATTATGCTAAATGTCTCCTTTTTATAAAAATTACTCAGTGGTGATATAGACTCACATTACCTCCTTTCTTCATTAAACTTCAACATCCCTAGGAGCGTAGCCAGACATTTCCAGCTTTTTAAGTTGAGTCAGTGCACTTCTAATTATACCCTTCACGAACATTTGCGATGTATGTGTAGTGATTTCAATGGCAACTTGAACTTGATAAATTTTTCTGACTCGATGGATGTCTTAAAACGTAAAATGATATTACATTTGAATACTTAACGCATTCATTGCGATAACAAATATAACTCGCGATAATTGTGTAGATTTTACGATTTAACATATAAGCATTATCGAATTTGATAAATACTTTAAGTTTTCGTTTTATTTAGTTTCGTTACTTAATTTGTTCATGATATTATTTTAGATCTTTAGTTCTATAGCTTGTTTAAAATGGGACCATGTATACATCCCTCGGCTTGGTGTGTCAGAGTGTATCTCTTTTCCATACAAGTTTTTACCTGCGTTGGCCCAAATGCATGTCCAAATAATAACTTTAGCTCGGTGTTCCCTTATTTTAGTGACCCGAATGTATAAATATATTGTGCCTGCATAATATATACTTGTATATCTGTGCTATGTTTGGTATTGGTTTGGTGTTTGAGAGTTGTATCTCTTTTCCACGTAGGATCTTGAGTTGGACAGTGGCCCCAAGCCGAATGACAACAACTATAAATGCGGTTATATATGGTCTAATAAATTACTTTGGATGTTGTATTGTATTACTTCGTGTTATGAAGAATGTGCTTTTATTCGATGATGCTTATTATGTTTACATAAGCACAAAAATTCTCAAATTTCTAATTTCAAATTTCTTTATTTAATTTCAATTTCCGCTGAAAGGCCAAGCAATTGTGCTTAGTGGAGGCTTTTATTTGCCAACAGGTGGTAGGTTTTAGCACGTAGGTGCATTCTATTCAGTCCGGCTGATCCGGGAACTTCTTAGAATGTAAATCATGCATGCGTATGGCGCGGGTCATACGTATCTATGAAGATTTCCTACTTCCGGGCGAATCAAAAAAAAAAAAAAAATTAGGACTGCCAGTTGGAACCATAAATGAGATAGCTTCTTTTGGTATGGAATTGATTGAAAATTTTACGAATAGCTTTGTTCATACCTTAGAACCGAAATCAGCCCAGAAAAAATTGTATTTAAGAGATCAAAATATTGATTTATTTAAGAAATGATCTTCCAAATATAGACGTAATACACATTTTTCTGAATCTCCCTTTATCGTAAAGCCTGTAGAAGTTGTTATTAAAACAAGGTGGGAAAGAAAATTTTCTTTTAAAACGCAACAATTAAAAAACATATCATACAAAACACTTTTCAATACATACCAATTTGTTAAACTATTGAATCTCTTTTCAAAAAAAAAAGGTTTCGTGATGCTTTTTATGAAAAATATCATATATGTTCTACGGAAATGCTTAATAGTTTTTGTTGTGGCCAAATAAGTAATCGCACAGATTTTTTCCAAAATAGCAAAAATATTCAGCTGCAACTATTTTACGACGATTTTGAACTCACAAATCCTCTTGGCAGTAGACGCACAACTCACAAAATTGGAGTATTGCTCCAATATTTTTACCGAAAGAGTTACCGTTTTAAAGATATGCGCGTAAATGTGTAATAACAACATATATGAAAAATTAAAACGGTTAAAATAAAAATTGTTTTTGCTTCTATTTCTTCTCAAGCTCCAATTAAAATCAAACCAACATTAACGCGCATATCTTTAAAACGGTAACTCTTTCGTTAAAAATAGAGACATTACGGAGATAAATTGAAAATTCATTATGGCAGAAGCAAAAAAACGTGGTACATTAATCGCGCAACAGCAACGTGTAAAAGAATTTGTTGATTCTAGATTAGCAGTCGCGTCGGTTCAAGAAGTCGAAACTAGATTGCAAGCGCTCGAAAAATATTATACGGATTTTCAAAGTATTCAAGCTGGCATCGAAGATCTAGAATTGTCGGATAATTCAGACACTATTCGCGCAACCTTTAAAGAAAGTTATTTCGTACTTCATCCTTCACTTCTTATTGCAATTGGTAACCATAACCGCAAAACAGAAAACTGTGATGACACCAGTACGACAATCAATTTGTCTGCAGGAAACTCGCTTAAGCTGCCCAAGATTCCACTGCCCAGCTTTTCGGGAGACTACACACAATGGATGTCATATTATGAAACTTTCTCAGTACTTTTTCATCACAACACAGCACTGGATAATGTCACTCGATTCCATTATCTGCGATCGTCACTAAAAGAAGGCGCCCTAAAACGGATACAATCAATTGAGGTAACTTCTGACAACTATGACGTAGCACTTAAGCTGCTTGTCGACAGGTATAAAAAGCGTAATATTATTGTCCGAGAACACATTAGGCAACTGTTCAATATTTCCTCAATCGCAACCAAATCTTCCTCTGCAGCACTTCGTGACTTAGTCGACACTGTAAGCATTTATTTAAGAGCATTGACGTCATTAGGTAGACCAGTAGGCTATTGGGATGATTTGATTGTTGAGCTTGTTTTGTCAAAGCTAGACAATACCACTTCAGACAAATGGAACGACCGACTTCCAACGCTCAACGAACTGTTCACGTTTCTTGATAAGCGCTGTAACCATTTGGAAGAAAGACTGTCGGTACAGCGGCCACAGGCAATTTCATCTTTAACGACTTCCAACTTCTAATATAAAGCCAAAAAGCCTTCTCACTCATTGCCATCGTGATCAGCTTTCATTGCATCGGAAAAGCAAACTATTCAAAAAACTTGCAACTTTTGCAATGCCACAAATCACGTCATCTATCGGTGCCGCAAATTTCTTGCTCTCAGCCCTAAGCAAAGGTTTGACGCTGTTCATGAGAGAAACTTTTGCAATAATTGTCTAAAGCCTGGACATACGCACATGACCTGTAATTCTGAAAAATGCCGAAACTGCAAGCGGAATCATCATACCCTTCTTCATCATAACACTTTCTATCTCAACGTAGCACCTGTTAGTGACTCACACCCGTCCAGAGGTGTTCAAAACTCGGATTGACTATCTTCCTTTACCAACTTTGCAGCAATGAATCCTACTTCCTCAGCTCTAACAACTCCTCTCTTAAGACAAGAAAGCTGTAATAACACAGTTTCAATCCTTAAACAAAAGCAAGCTAAATTTAATAACCCATCAACATTTCGCTCAGCCGTCACTCAGTCGAACTCTTAACTACAACCAGCTTTCCACAGCAACTCAACAGCAACGATTTTGACGTCAGCCGCTCACATGCCTAATTCAATGGTCATACTCGCTACAGCGCTCGTTCAAGTCATTACAAGGTGGGGGACCTCTGTCTTGTGTAGAGCATTACTTGACTCTGGGTCGCAATTAAATTTTATTTCTGAACGGCTTGCTGTGCAACTAGGTATACGACGTCAATTTGCCCAAAGTCAAATCAGCGGCATAGGCTCAAGCAACACCTTAGTTAGGCATTCTACTTCAACAGCAATAAAGTCCAACACATCTTCTTATTCAGTTGAACTTACCTTTCTTATACTGCCATGTATAAGTGAACATCAACCTAAGTTCACCTTCGATATTACTCAGTGGAACCTTCCTTCAGATATGCACTTGGCCGACCCCTCCTTTCATAAGACTCAAAAAATCCGACATGCTACTTGGAGCTGAAATTTATATAGATCTTTTAATTAACGAGCAAATTCGGCTTGCTTCTGAGTTACCAGTACTTCAAAATACGAAGTTAGGTTGGATAATCACTGGAAAGCTTAGCGCAGCGAAACATGCAAGTCTTCATTGCTCTACTATCCATTCTCCATCATGTCGTTTCTTAGAATTACTTCTTCGCCAGTTTTGGGAGATCGAAGCGCATACTTCTCCTAATAAAATCTTGACCGCCGAAGAAAGACTATGCGAATTTCATTTTACTTCAACGGTAAAGCGATCAGATAGTGGGAGATTTATAGTGAGGTTACCATTTAGAGAGCCGCCGACAACGCTAGGAAACTCGCTCACAGCAGCACAAAAGCGTTTTTTTTGCTCAAGAACGTAGAATTAATAAGGACCCACACTTAAGAGAGCAATATTCTCAATTTATGAACGAATAAGAGACCCTCGGCCACATGGCACATTTAGGCAGCGTCAAACATTTCGTTACCAATAATAACTCTTACTTTTTGCCCCACCATTGCGTCATTAAATCCGAGAGTTCATCTACCAAGCTACGTGTAGTATTCGACGCCTCGGAAAAAACGAGCTCCAATATGTCACTTAATGACATCTTAATGACTGGACCAACAGTACAATCAGACTTATTTACAGTCATTACTCGGTTTCGAACATATCGAAACGTTTTTACAGCCGACATAAGCAAAATGTACCGTCAAATTGTTGTAGATCCACAGGATCGTCGTTACCAGCTGATTCTTTGGAGAAATAATAAGTTGTCTGAACTTGGAGTCTATCAGTTGAACACTGTTACTTATGGCACATCAGCTGCTCCATACTTAGCCACACGCTGTCTCGCAAAATTAGCTGAAGATGCAAGGGACATACTACCTATCGCTTCCACAGCACTTCTAAACGAAACTTACGTCGACGACATAATGACGGGTGCAAATACACTAGCACAAGCTGCCTGTCTTTTAACTGACCTTCAACATCTACTTAATACAGCTCAACTTGAATTGAACAAATATTGCTTAAAAAAATGCCCACCTATTGAATAAAATCCCTCAAAACTACCAAGAACCATTTCTTAGAATCGGTGATAACGATGCTGTCAAAACTTTGGGTCCGATCTGGCATCCTATTGAAGATACCTTTGCTTTTAATTTCACCTTTGAACGTCCAAAAACGACAACCAAGAGAACGGTACTGTCAGATTTGGGAAGAATCTTCGATCCCCTCGGTTTGATTGGCCCTGTGATAGTACTGGGAAAGATTTTTATGCAACAGCTTTGGAAAATTAAGCTATCATGGGATGAGCCGCTTCCAGAGGATTACGAACATCGGTGGAATAATTTTGTCAAGCAACTGGAGGGGCTAAATTCGCTCAGAATTCCTAGATATCTTCTCTCAATTGAATTAACAAAGTCAGTTCAAATTCATGCATTTTCAGATAGTTGAATTAGCGTATGGAGCGTGCTTCTACTTACGTACTCTTGATGAAAAGGGACACATTACAGTGCAACTAATATGTTCCAAATCGAGAGTTGCTCCTGCAAAATCAACACCAATCGCCAAGTTAGAGCTCCAAGCAGCCTTACTTATGACAGAGCTGGCAGATCGCTTGCTCAGCATTATCCCAATAGTAGTTACTGAACGATTTTTTAACACTGACTCCAAGATTGTGCTGGCTTGGATTGGAAGGCCGTCATATACCTGGACAACATTCGTCGCAAACAGGGTGGCGAAAATTCAAGAAATTACGCGAATCGAGGAGTGGGGATATGTAAACACCACACAAAATCCAGCTGATCTAATTTCCCGTGGTGTTTTGCCTCATGAGTTCATGGACTCGTTGCTATGGAATTGCGGTCCAGACTTTTTATCTTCCGTCACAATTACTCGCCTTCAACCTCCTGAACCTGATACTCGAGACGATATTCCGGAAAAAAGACAGAACAGGCTTGTGCTTTTTGCAGCCAAAACAGCCTACGTAGACCTAACTGCCACAGTTAATCATCGTGGATCTCTACACCGGCTCGAACGCATAGTTGCTTATTGCCTTCGATTTATCACCAATGCCAATACAAAATCAAATAAACGAGCTCATGGTCCTCTGACCATACCAGAGTTTGATGCAGCACTTACTCTCTTAATCAGAAATACACAAATTAGCTTTCTTACAGCAGAATATAAATAAATTTTAAACAATAAAAGCGTCGATAAGAAAAGCCAAATAAGAAGTTTAGATCCATTTATGGACTCTGACGGACTCATCCGTGTTGGTGGACGGCTTCAAAACAGTAACCTAGAGTATCGTTCTAAACACCAAATTATCCTACCTAAAAATCGTTCTCTAACAAAAATTGTAGTTTTTTCTTATCATTTCACGCATTTGCATGCCGGCCCGCAGACACTTCTTTCAATTTTACGCCAACGCTACTGGCCCATAGATGGAAAGAATGTATGCCGCAACGCTGTTCATCAGTGTGCTCGATGTTTTCGCACAAAACCAAAGCAAAATCCGTTTATGGGCAGCTTACCAAAAGAGCGAGTTCAACCCGGGCGTGCCTTTTTATCCGTTGGTATCGATTTATGTGGTCCTGTACCTATTCACTCTCAGATTAGAGGAAGACCTCCGGTGAAGAGCTACTTGGCAATTTTTGTGTGCTTCACCACAAAGGCCGTGCACATTGAAGTTGTCAGCGACCTCTCAACAGCAGCATTCATCGCTTCTCTCCGTCGTTTCATCGCTCGTCGACGCCACAAACTTTGTAGGTGCAAAAAATGAACTGGCTGATCTTTATCAATTATTTCAAAGCCAACCTCACCAAGCAGCGCTCCTCAAATTGTGCCAACATAACCGGATCGAATGGCGTACAATCCCACCGAAATCTCCCCATTTTGGAGGCTTATGGGAGGCGGCCGTCAAGCAGGCCAAACATCACCTCATTAGAGTTGTAGCTAATGCAATCCTGTCATTTGAAGAGCTCACTACTATTGTTACAGACAAATGAAAACCTACCATAAAAACTACTTTTAGCGAACACTGCCACCCTGGGTACTACCACTGTTTGACAGCTGCACTCGTGATAATTTTCGGCACTCTTAATAAATTTTCTGCGCAAGTTTGTTCGCTTTGCCACACATGTTTTTTATTAACTTGTTTTATTGTAAAATTAAATATTAGAAACTGAAATACCAAGATTTTTAAAGTGTGCTCCGCACCAAAATCAAAGCCACTCTAAAAACTTGGTTTGTTTTCGTAACAACTATCACTGCTCAAATCGAGGCGATATTAATTTCTCGCCCTCCAACACCACTTTCTTCGGATCCAGCAGATATGGAGGCATTAACGCCAGGGCATTTTCTCATCGGAGAGCCCTTGACATCATTCCCAGAGCCTGACTTAACAGACATAAATTACAATAGTCTGGCTCGATTCCGACATCTCCAACAACTGTTCTGGCGCAGATGGTCGAAGGATTATTTACACTTGCTCCAGCAGTGGTACAAATGGATATCCAAGAGTTCAGCTGTCCAGCCAGGTACGCTAGTTTTGGTACAAGACGACAACCTTCCGCCTTATAAGTGGTCGCTAGCCAGAGTACTATCAACAATACCTGGCCGAGATCAAATCCATCGTGTGGCCGAAATAAAAACTCAACATGGAGTCTACAAACGTGCTATAGCTAACCTATATCCACTACCTATAGAAGATTGAAAATACAAAAGTATCTTTCAAGTAGGGCGGCTACTTGATGTTCAGTCGCAACACTCTTTCATCGAACACAGTCGCAACACACTTTCATCAACCACAGTCGCAACACTCTTTCAACGACCACGCATCGAATCGGTCCTTTTGAAATCATTTTAGTTTTTCTTTAATAAAAAGTTTGCAACGTTTTAAATTACCCGAGTTTTGATTTATTCACGTAAAATTGAACAGTACAGTTTTGAAGAAAATTGTTGGATCTATAATTTTCATCTGAATGATTTTACGCTAGGGCTTACATTAACGAAGTTACCATCTTTGGTAATCTTTGAATCCGAATATCTTTGGATGCGCACATGTAATTGTTGTGATTTTTTCAGACGTGGGTTATTTTATTTTACTTAAGGTGTTTGCAAAAATTCAGCAAAATCTGATTGTTTTTGAAGAAAAATACAAAGCAACTGAACTATTGAAATATTGTTGTTTTTTTAAAAACCCTTTTTTCGCAGAAAGTATTCACCCCCTTACGTAACTTTTTGAGCAAAAAATGGTCTCAAAATGTTAAGAACCATCCATTGCAAATGTTTAGATGTATTTACTACATATGATTTGAATTTAGTTTAAGAGTTAAAGAAAAAATGTGTGACTTTAAGGTAAAATTTGACCTTGAATTTCTCTCTTATTTGACCTAATCCGATAAAACTGAGTATCAGGGCATAATATATAGACCATGCACTATTAGAAACCATTGAGATATTTGAGGTTATTCCAACGGACCCTTAAATTGTCGCACAGTGTAATTCGAGTAGTAAATACTTTAATGGAATAAAATTCAGACAACGTAAGTATAAACACAACATTACCACATAACATTACCCATTTTATTCTGAAATATTATTAAAGTGGTTTATATGCTGTTTATATAAAACTTATAAAAAAATGGTTTAAAAAACTTTTATTCAATCCTTCTATAAAATTTATACTGAAATGATTTAGTTTGTTTATATAAGTTAGACTATTAAATGTATACAAATTGGTATACACCGATTCATGACAAGAAAAGAAGAGATTTTAAACCAAATTTTGTGTGGATCTGTATGAACTCAATTTTGGTTTACTTTTTACACCAAAACTATTTAGAGTGTAGTAAATTTGACAGTTTTACAAAAATAAAACATGAACATTTTCCAAATACTATAAATACTAAATTTACAATGGTGAAACCCTATTGTAACTTTTGCATAGTATTTGTATATTTGAAAAACAACTGACCTGGTGTACTATGGCAGCACTGCATTGTGTACAAGGCAGCATTGTGTACAATATGGCAGAATTTGTTTGCACTGTAAGTTATTTTTGTTAAAATTCTATTTTGTTATATGTTATATATTAAGCTATTTATTTTGCAGGATATGGAAGAGCCGAGTACCACACAAAGTGCCAAAAAGAGGAAGAGGGAGAGGTCAAACAGAAAGTGGAGCGACGATGAAGTGGCGAAAATTTTGCAACTCTTGTTGATCACCGGCCATTTGAGGTTAGAAAATAGCTTTACACAAATATTCCGCAATTTTTCTAGTTGTTTTTCAATTACAGACGCCATGCGCTCAAATTTTTTACAAGAAAATTAAAGAGGAAGCTGGGCTATCGGTAGACTGGAATTTACTGCGGTGGAAAGTTCGGAACATGCGAACAGCGTACCAAAAGGCGGTGCAATGGCAGAACTCAACTGGGGTTGGTATTTTGGAATGCGATGGAGTTAATAGCGTTGACCGTAAGAATAAACATTTTCTTCTTCATGTTCTTGTTTACGATTAAATGTAGTTTTTAGAAAAAATTGCAAAAATGTGCCCACATTTCGATGTGCTGCACGAAATATTTGGTAAAGAAAACAAAAGCTCAATCGAGCCTAAGGCAGCGCACATAGTGAAGCATATGAGCGTTTCGTTGCTGTTGAAAGCGTTTTGCAAGCGTTTGGGTGCGCACGATGAAGCTTTTCAGTTTTGCAAGAAAGTATATGTAATTGTTAAAAACTAACATAAAAAGTCCTGTTGTGGTAATGCTTATGTTTCAGATCCCAATGAGGAACTCGAACAAAAAGATATTAATTTTTCAGCATCCATATTCCTTAAACACAAAAATATTTAATAAGTTCAATTCAACCATTTTAACTCGAAACATGTGTTTTCCTTCAAGGAAGTCAGCTTAATAAAATGCATAATCGTGTTTGTTTTATCTTGCTTCGATACAACAACATAACAAAATAAAGTTATCAAGAAAAAAACAAGAACAAAATACACGTACATTCGCAAGCAAACGTTCGCAAAAGTGTTGCGATGCGTTTGCTTGCGAAACTCTTGCGAGAACAGCTTTGAAACACACCGAAACGCTAGCTCATATGCTTCACTATGCGCACCCTCAAAGGCAAGCATATAAATCGTTTCTTCGCAACCAAAAAGTTTCGCTCACAGCACAGCAACGAAAAGCTCATATGCTTCACTATGCACGCTGCCTAATGCTGTTGAGGAAATTGCTTTTGGCTCAGAGATAAATGAAAAAAACCCAACCCAAATCAGCAATATTACGCTTATCAGCCCAGCAGTCTGAGCGCAATGATGTGCACCACAAACGCTTAGCTTTGAGAAGGAAATATTTATGGAGGATAAGGGCTTCAAGGAAAAAAAAATGATACTGAAAGAAGAACAACTTAGCATGGAAAGAGAAAGACAAGAAAAAATGCTCGAAATTGAAGAAAGAAAACTGAAGTTAGATGAAGAAACTAAGAGGGAAGAGTTAAAATTGCGTCAATCAAAACTAGCAATAAAAGAAAGGATAGCGCGCTACGAACTGGAGGTAAAGTATACAAAATAAGTCCTTAGAGACGGGAATACCTTATTTATCATTTATTGTTTTTTATTTTTTTTTTAATAAAAGTTAAGAACTATAAATTAAATCGCACACCCTCTTCAAAAGTGACACAACTCAAAATTTTTCATGAAGTTTCTTGAAAACGAAATACTTTTTTGACTCTTCTTAAAATTTCAAAATTTTGAGTTGTGACACTTTTGAAGAGGGTGTGCGAAATATTTATTTACATTCAGTTTTAAGCGATGGATTCAATATTATATAATTAAAGATCATTTCATATAAAGCTTGTCGTTTAATTTCGAATCGGTTTCTGTTTGAAGTATAAGAATCAGCGTCGAAATCGTCATCGTTTGTTTCATTAATAAGAATTGTACTGCGATTCAACATAGTTTTCATTTATTAATATATTGTGGAGGATACACCAAACTCGAAACCAGTCGCAACAAAAATTTCGACTAGCACCATTGTGGATTCGCATACGCAGTTCTTTTAAGCTTCCAACTTTTTCTTTAAGAATTCCAAAACAGTGTTCTATTCTGACTCTGTATTTGCTATGACGCAAGTTGAACGCTTTTCGTTTTGCGGCATCCACCTGCTGGGAGTTGCTTCTATAAGGTGTAATAACTGTAGCTGATATTGGGTAGGCAGAATCTGCAGCAATCCATTGATGCGATAAGAAATAGGTTTTGCATGTGTGAATAGCGAACACGATTTAAAAATCTTTGCATCGTGGCAGCTTCCCGCATAACCAACAACAAAATGTCGGATTCTCAATTTGTGATCGCAAACAACTTGGGCTTTGATAGAGTAATGTCGGCTCTTTGAAAATAGGCAACACGGTCTTTAGAAGGCGCTTCAGCTAGCTTCAGTTCTGTGCCATCAACATAACCAATGCAGTGTGGCAATTCATCGAATGTGTCAGCTACAATTTGCTCACGTTCGAACTTATCTGGCCAGAAAATGAACTTTGATTGCAAGCGCAAAAATGCATTGAAGATTCAAGCCGTTATTTTGTCAATAGTTCCTCCATCACCAACTCCAAAAACTGAAGCTATTTTTCGTACGGAAGCATTTTCTCCATAGGCGTCAAGTCTGTATAAAACAATTGCTAACTGCAGGTCGATGGAGAATTGCATACATGAGTGTGGCTTTACAAATACCGGATCATTAGCAAGAAGAGACACTAGGTGTGAAAACTGCAACTTATTTACTCTAACCATCTGCAAAAATCGGTTTTCATCCATATTAACCAAAACTTCATTACGCCACTCGTGTGATTTAGGGACAATTGTTTCAATTCCACGACGACATTCTAACACAAGAAAATAATAATATATAGACCATGGACTATTAGAAACCATTGAGGTATTTGAGGTTATTCCAACGGACCCTTAAATTGTCGCACAGTGTAATTCGAGTAGTAAATACTTGTAGCATACAACGTTCTAAAATTTTAAGGTTAATTTAGAAAAAGTTGGAATCCGATGAATGGAAGCGGATGCACGCATTATATCCGGCTAGGGATCGTCGGCTTGAGGGGTGAAGTCTTGTATCCAATCAACGAATGCTTCACGTTGCTGCAATATTATATTATTAATAAATAAAAAAAAGTTGCGTGCGTAATTATGTTAATCAACAGAAAAAGAGCGAGAAAATAAACAGAAGGAAGTAAATTTCGGACAGACATAATGGACCGGAAGTAGTTAGCACTAGATGGCACACAAAACACAAGCAGAGGAAGTTGCATGTTGCACGCTGGTGTTAGTGCAACAGTTGCCCACCCAACCATGAGCCTAATGATCAGCTTCCAAGCTAGATTGAACCCAAATCAAATATTCCTATTAGGATCCCTAGCTTATTTTTTTTACCAACCAACCACTTTATGCCTGAAATCAAACAGGAATGCTTAGAAATTCATTGTTAATGTATTTAAAGATAGCTTAATACAATAATAATTAAGATAATAATAGATAATAATACATAGGTAATAATACTTGAAACAAGAAGTATAAGTGCAAATGAAAATTAACATGTTCGGAAAGAAATGGGTTTTTATTCTTACATATAAAAAAAACCTTAACAAAAAGTTATGGAAAAAAATTCAAAAATTTACTATGAACTTGAAAATATTAAGATTCATGAACTCCATGTAAAGTGCAAGTCGTTATTTAAAGAGAGATTTACCACGTGATTAAATTTAGCGAAGTGAAGAGAGAAAAAAAATATAATGCTGCTGAGCCGCTGAGCATACTAAAAATTTTTATAGCAGAACTCATGATACAATAAGAAGGTAGGGTAAGGAGCTTTGACAAGACCGTCTGCTAATGTCAAAACCATAAAATACAGTGCTACCATATCTAAAGAAAAAATCCCATGACAAATCCATGTTTCATGGTTTCAGTAGGTAAGCGTTTCATATGAAATGCGTTGCTGAAAATTATGATAAACGGGGAATTACTAATTTTTTGGGTGTTCCACTGTCAGACAAAATAAAAAAATTTTTTATTAGATATCGTATGCACATTCGCATAAAATTTTTATATAAGAAATTAAGAATACAAAAAGCTAAGCAAAAAATTATGGGCAATAGTCAATTAGTGAAAATAAAGCTTTAAAATTACTAAAAAATTTATTGTTTCAATTATAGATAATTTCATTTAATATTTTTCTTATTTGCCCTACACATAATTTCTTTTCTAAGTGTTTGTTCCACATTTAAGAAAAATACAGAAAAGTGGCAACGCTAAAAGGCTTTTTGACATAAGCAGACGGTCTTGTCAAAGCTCCTTACCCTACCTTCTTATTGTATCATGGCAGAACTTATTGCAACAAAGAGTAAAAGAGGAGAACAAAAAATAACTTAGCATATATGCATTTATGCAGCAACATTTGTTGCTGTTAATATTTTGAACAAAATAAAAAATATACTAGAAAGAGAAAAATATAACAACAAACTCTTTTCAACTCACTGTTAATTGCGCTGCTCCCACGATGAAAGTACTTTCAGCGTCATGTTGCGAGAGAGCCGATAACCTGGAAGAGAATGTTTAGAGCGGAAACTTAAGCAACATACTATGATTTTCCGTTCAGCATTGTGTTATGTTAGTTAACATATCATTTTACCAATAATTTACAGAGCGCGGTAATTAAAGCCAAGTTTAACATTCGTCTTTGCCATAAACGATTGCTTATTGGTAAAATGACTATGTTAACTTTTCATGTAATGTTAAAACTTTAATTATTAAATTTAACGATTAAATTTTAAATAATGATATAGTATTTTTCCCTTTAAACAAATTTTTACATCTCGTTTTTTTCTTTCCTTTTTTTCTTTTTGTAAAACAAAATTATTTTAAAATTTCGAGTTTAAATTAACAAGCAAACAATTTTTCTCGACTTTCAGTTTTTTTTTCTTAACTTTTACTCACAGCCTGTTTTGGTTTCATTACTTTTTTGCTCAAAAAAAAAAAACACCGTAACAAAATAACCGTATTTTTGTGTATACGCTTTTCTGTATACACTAAGCTTTGCACTCATCGGTCTCCGCGTGTTATGTAGTATACTCTTAAAGTCACTATAAACATTGTTAAATTAACGCAATTGTTTTTCCCACATTCTTTTTACTGTTAACAAATTTAAGGCAAAAACAATAAAATCAATATTATTTATAATCGAGTCAAAGATCCCAAAAATATTTATGAAAATTTAATGTAAACATTTTTACCATATTTACTAGCAATAGTATCAAATTCATAAATGCATTTTCTCACCCCTTCGCTTGTACAGCCACACACCGCATAAGCGTGAAGCCAGCAGCGTTAGGATAACTGCTAGCATCAGCTTACAATAGCTGTGTACAAATAAGTACAACAACAACAAGCATTAGGATGCACTCGTGCCAACGACACTCTCAATATCAAGGTTGAAACATATATTTATTAATGAATGCCAATGATTGAAAATTAAAAATATCTTTTTGAGGGGAAATGTGCATAATGATCAAATCAAAGAATTTGATTGGTTTTCTTTAATTTAAAATTTAATAAGCTGGAAAAATAGGAGGAGTATTGGAAATAGGTTTATTTTAGTTTTAAGAAAATACTGTTAAAAATTATATATAAGGAAAATGAATTGAGAAATAAAGAAGTTATCTTTTGACAAGAAACTAACTCAAGCGGCTCTTTAGCCTTATAGTTATTATTTTTGAAGACTTAAACTGTGGCTCTCTAGTCTAAGTCAAAACAAATATTTATGAACACTGCGGCTCATAAGCCATATCAATATTTGGCGTGACACGCTTTCTAATATGTCACCATACACAACACGATAAAACCGTACAGATTGATCCTGCAATACCATAAATCCTTACATGGCAATCCTGCAATACCAAAAGTCCTTACATGGCGATCCTGCCCACATACAAACCAGAAATTTAAAAAAAAAAAAAAATTATAGAAACAAACAAAAAAAAAATAAATATATTTCAAAATTTAAACCATCAAAAATTCCATCAAAACCATCAAAATTTCCATGACGACTCAAGAAGAAATAGACAACATCTTTAAGAAATGGGATAATTACCACTTTCCCATTGTGGAAGAATATATACCGGAAGGTGCACATGAAGACACACCAATATACCAACCAACACCGAAATCTGCTGGACCAAAACCGATCTCCATCGAAGAATACCAAAGGAGACAACAAACTAAAACATCGATAGCAAAAGACACAAAAACAAAGATAAGAAGACCAAGAGGAAGCCGAAAGGTAAAATCACGCCAACAACTAGCGGAATTACATAGAATTTTAGTCATAACTAAAGATAAAAACTTGAAATCAGAATTATATAAAAAAATACAAATAGAAAACAAAAAATTACATAATTAAATGATATTTTAACTAATAATAATTTGTTATTTTTTCTATGATACCAAATATAACTATTTTATATAAATATATTACAATGTTCGATAAAAAGGAGAAAGAACATATTGTAATTAATGAAAATATAGAAAATAATATCAATTCTACGATAACCAAAAATGAAATTATTTCAATTTTAAGTACAGTAATAATAAAACTTGCAAATCAAAGAATTGACATCTGAAGCTAGTGATCAACAAAGAGATCTAGTCATGAAAATGAATGAATCCTATGCTTTGACAATTTTTAAAAATGGTCTTAATGACGATTTAAAGAATACAATATTTGCATCTCAACCAAAATCACTAACTGAAGCGACAAACTTAGCCTTAGAACTGGAGAAAAATATGAAGACAAGCAACCATTTAATGTTTTTTAGGACAAACAACAATTCATACTACAGACAACAGAATATAAATACAAACAATTCATATAGAAGACAGCAAAACAACAGAAATAACTACAACACTATACAGCAAAATAACAGAATTAACAACACACACTTCATGCAACGAACAACTTTTAGGCCCCTATTAGGTACGACAACTCAACTTAAGTTGAGTGTGTAATTTGTAAATTTGTATTGTCTATTACACATTTGAGGTACATACGTGTCTGTCGTCTGACAAGTATGTATCTCAGAGATGTGTATGTATTTTTTGTGGTATTAGGTTTAACAATGCAACTCTGTGTCGAGTGTAAGGACTGTCAAAAACTTACATCTGATTTGAGTTAGTTGTATAATATCGTTTTATTCATACGAACTATTTATTTGTTTATTGTTTTTTGTTAATTGAGTGAAAATGGATAAAAATACGTAAGTAAAATAAAGTATAAATACATATATTATGTGACAAAGAATAAAGTTTTCTCGCTTTGTTTTTATGTATTTTTTTTAACACAGCGCTCCTTGGACTAACCCATAAAAGAGCTTTTTTAACTATTTGTAAATATTTTAAACGATTTTTTAGCAGCACTCAAGAAGCGCTTCCATTCTAGCAAGCGCTTCTGCCATAGCGTTTCACACACCTGGAGTGCTTTTTAAGTAAACCTAATTCATATTAAAATTTACATTGGATGTCCTAGCTGTGTTAAAAAAAAAAAAAAAAAAAAAACACAAAAACAAAGCAAACAAATTTTATTCTTTGTCACATGCGAGGATTAAATTCGTACTGCTGGCACTAGAGCCAAATGTCTTACCACTCTGCTATTTCCTTGCTTCCATACTTGTGAACCATGGTATAATAATACAAGGTAGCATTGACAGTTGCTTGGGAAAACATCTTCTGTCAAAAAATATACTCAAAAAAAGAGCGCTAACAATCCGCCATTGAAAACACAAACAATGTTGAAAACGTTGAAGTGAAAAAAACAACAACCACAGCAGCTGCAGATGCATATACACAAAAAGCTGTTTTTGACATGAGATGTTTTCTTGTAGAAGAGAAAATAAGCGGTTGTCAATGCTACCTTGTATTATTATACCATGCTTGTGAACAAAATACATATACACAAAAATTTAAATTAATGCGAACAGCTGATTCATTTCAATGAAAGTGTCAAAATTTCGATGTAATCATGCTCCAATATAAACAGCAATTTTACACCACAGCTCAACTGAAAATGTATGTTATATGTAATATGGCAAAAAAGTTCAGTTGAGGTGTCTTAAGTCACGTCAACTTAAGTTGAGTTGTCGTACCTAATAGGGGCCTTACACAAATAACAAGCAAAACCAGCATAACCGCAATAACCACAACAGATATAATAATTCCAACAATAATAGAACAAATTTTAATAACAATAACGGAATCAGACGTTATGATTATCGCAACGATAATATAAATCAAAACACACAGAGACGCAATTTCAATACCAATAGAAATTTCAACAACAACCGAATGTATGCCATAAACGACAATACACCGGGAAACGACGAGCGCTCGGAGATCACGAGAGAATATTATCCGGGACAGCGAAACTAAATATATATAACATATCGGATAACACAACTAATTACATTATTGTAAAATGTAGTAATTCAAAGAAAAATTTAAAATTCTTAATTGATACAGGTGCGGATATTTCAATCTGCAAAATTGAAAACATAAATGATGATACAGAATTAATGATGGGAGAAAAATGTAAACTAACAGGTATAACGGACGAAGAAACTTTTACATTAGGTTCAATAAAACTGGGAATAGATTTTCAAAATTATATTATTCATCAAACTTTTCAAGCAGTAGATAATGATTTTCCTATACACACTGACGGTATATTAGGTAGAGACTTTTTATCCAAATATATGTGCAAAATTGATTATGAAACACAAACTTTAACAATAATATTAGGAAATATCGACATAGTTGCACCATTGTACGTTAGGAGCAATATTGTCTCAAGGAGAGATAGGACAAGATTTACTCATATCATACGCTAGCAAAACTCTATAGAAACATGACATCAATAAACCTATAATAGAGAAAGAACTTCTAGCCATCCATTGGGGAATCAACTTCTTCAAACCATATTTATATGGACAAAAATTCATAGTTGTTACAGATCACAGACCTTTAGTTTCATTATTTAGTCACAAAAATCCATCATCAAAAATGACCACAATCAGACTAGATTTATCTGACTAATTTTACAATAGTATAAAAACAAGGAGAAATAAATACTAATGCCGATGCATTATCACGAATAAAGACAGATTCGGATATTTTAAAAAACATGATACCAACTGACGAATCGAGCACAAAAAAACAAGCCATGGTAATAACAAGGCGTGATAAAAAGAGGCAAGAAAAACTTGCAGTGGATAAATGCACATCTCAACCGTAGTCTGATCAACTCTATATATGTGATTGCACATCCATTAGTGATATTAAGAACATACGTAAATTGAAATTCGAATTAAAAAATGATTGTATAAATAACAATGATAATACTAGTATTGAAATTATTAATGATATTGTTCACGTGCGATGTAGCGATAGATCGGCGAATCCAGATTCGACCCCGATGAAGCCATCACCAAGAATAAATAAAGAAAATAAATATATGCATGCAAGATCTAATGATAATTCAGCGACTCTAGAGCCGATTCTGAAGAAATTAGTATCTAAAATGAATAAATTAAATATAAAAGAACTAGCGCTAGATGAAGAAGATAAGATATTTGAAATCATGCATAACAATGAATTTAAAAAAATATATAATAAGCTGCAGCAAAAAGTTAATAAAAATTATAATGAATCACTAAAAATTTTAATATTCAAACCCGCGAAAAGAATAACTAGTAAATCCATGCAAAACAAATTAATTAAAGAATTCCATGACTCACCGCAAGCAGGTCATATAGGTATTAGAAAAACAATTCTGAAGTTAAAACAACGCTATGTTTGGAAACATATGCGACAAATGGTAAAAAATTATATCAATAAATGTGAATATTGCGCTCGAAACAAACAGACAAGACATATTAAAGAGAAAATGACCATAACAGACACACCGACAACTAGTTTTGAGAAGATTTCAATAGATACGGTAGCACCACTTAGAATTTCAAACGGTTACCGTTACATTTTAACAATGCAATGTGATCTTACGAAATTTATTATTCTACTGAAACCAAAGACGCGAAGACTATCGCAAAAACATTAGTAGAACAATTGATTCTTAAATTTGGAAATTTCAAAACGTTGAAACCAGACAGAGGAACAGAGTTTACAAATGATCTTATGAAAAATGTATGCAACTTGTTGAAGATAGAACAAATTTTCTCAGCACCTTATCATCACGAAACAATAGGAGCACTTGAAAGAAACCATAGCGTTTTAAATGAGTACCTTCTTTCCTTCGCAGATGACGGGGAATGGGACAAATGGATTCCGTACTACACATTTGCATACAACACAACTCCACATGTAGACACCTGTTATTCTCCTTATGAATTGGTTTTTGGAAAATTACCAACTCTGCCAAATGATGTAACAAAGGATAACTGTAAAATTTATAACATAGACGAATATGCTAACGAATTAAAAATAAGATTAAAAATATCTATTGAAAAAGCCAAAAATATGATAAATATAGCAAAACAAAAAAGAAAACTTAGTTATGATAAAAACGTAAATGTATCTGACTTACAAGAAGGCGATTTAGTCTTAATAAAATTAGAAAGTAGAAAGAAATCCCAAAGCCCATATCACGGACCTCATAAAATAGTACGTAGAGAAGGTGTAAACTCAATTATAGATAATTATAGATTATGAATATATAGATATATCTATATATCTATGTATATCTATATCTATATCTATATCTATATCTATATCTATATCTATATCTATATCTATATCTATATCTATATCTATATCTATATCTATATCTATATCTATATTTATATCTATATCTATATCTATATCTACAATATAATTATCTATAAATTTCATAATAATATGTTAAAAAAAGTTATATAAGCACAATTAAAATAAGATTATATCATTTAAATATAAATATTATTCAATCACGATTAATCAAAAGCTCTAATAAAACCATTTTATTACATATAACTTTTCTAAACTAGAAATATAACATTAGAATGCGAAAATAAGTAAATAATAAATAATTATAAGTATTAAAAATTGTATTATAAAAACTTCTTTTTATACAAATCTTATTTAAATTTCATTTAAAATCATATATATTTTTTTTAAAGTTTGTAACATACTAAAAATGTAATTTAAATTAAAATAAATACAATACTTCATTTAAGTTTATACTTTTCCAACCTCCACAATCTTAAAAATTTATCTTCAGGCATAAATTTTCGCTTAAGGGTAAGGGTGTAGTGTACTCTTAAAGTCACTATAAACATTGTTAAATTAACGCAATTGTTTTTCCCACATTCTCTTTACTGTTAACAAATTTAAGGCAAAAACAATAAAATCAATATTATTTATAATCGAGTCAAAGATCCCAAAAATATTCATGAAAATTTAACGTAAATATTTTTACCATATTTACAAGTAATAGTATCAAATTCATAAATGCATTTTCTCACCCCTTCGCTTGTACAGCCACACACCGCATAAGCGTGAAGCCAGCAGCGTTAGCATAACTGCTAGCATCAGCTTACAATAGCTGTGTACAAATAAGTACAACAACAACAAGCATTAGGATGCACTCGTGCCAACGACACTTTCAATATCAAGGTTGAAACATATATTTATTAATGAATGCCAATGATTGAAAATTAAAAATATCTTTTTGAGGGGAAATGTGCATAATGATCAAATCAAAGAATTTGATTGGTTTTCTTTAATTTAAAATTTAATAAGCTGGAAAAATAGGAGGAGTATTGGAAATAGGGTTATTTTAGTTTTAAGAAAATACTGTTAAAAATTATATGTAAGGAAAATGAATTGAGAAATAAAGAAGTTATCTTTTGACAAGAAACTAACCCAAGCGGCTCTTTAGCCTTATAGTTATAATTTTTGAAGACTTAAACTGCGGCTCTCTAGCCTAAGTCAAAACAAATATTTATGAACACTGCGGCTCATAAGCCATATCAATATTTGGCGTGACACGCTTTCTAATATGTCAACATACACAACACGATAAAACCGTACAGATTGATCCTGCAATACCATAAATCCTTACATGGCGATCCTGCAATACCAAAAGTCCTTACAGTTAACTAAAAATGATATTTTTCTTCTTTTACATGTTTTTTCTTTTTTATTTGTTTTGTACTTTTTTTGTTTTTTTTTTAATCTAAAGCATTTTTAACTTAATTTAAGAGTTCATCATTTTAATTAATAGTCACTTTATGGCTCAATGCACATTTATCTTTCTTTTAGATTTTTGTTTTTCATGATTTTTTTCTTTTTTTGTTGTATTGGTATAATCTAATTTTAAGGTATAAAATTTAAATGCTTAGAATATTTTTATAATTTATAGAGTTTAAATTTTAATGCACCATTTATTTTCTTGTAAAATTTGTTTTTTTTTCTCTTTTTAAAGCGTAATCACACAAAAAAATACCTATTCACGCGCCGGGAGTTTGATCTTGACTGCCAGAACTTTTCTGCGTTAAGGTGATCGCTGAGGCTGAGCTTTTGAGCTTCAAGCTCACATTAGCGTGAGTTTAGGATGAATTTGAGAACAGCATGATTTATTTTTACTCCAAACTAAGCGCCAATCTATTTTAAAGAATTTTATTTGATATAGCGCAAATATAAAAAGTGGAAAATGATATTAAATTACCCTTCTAGGAATTGGCGCCACGAGAAAATAATTTAGGTAGCTTCGATGCAAAAAGTAAATTTTTGCGATTTAGTTTAAGAAAAATTCAAAAATAGTTTAATATAACCTAACAAGGAAAAGTTAACTTTAAGTAAAACCATAAAAAAATTTAATGTTGAAGAATTTTATACATTTAATTAAATGAATAAAATTTCGTTTTATTTAATAGAAAGAACAATAATTTTGAAAAACAGAACTCACCAAGTATAATTTTGATGTTAGTAAAACTTTGAGTAAATTTTCTTAAATCACATTTTGCACAATTTTTAAAAGTTGTAATTCTGGAACAATAAACTTGATACGCCGGCTTCTGCATCGAAAAAGATCGAAGCATTGGCTGGTTTATTAGAGCAAAGCTGTGTAATCCACAAAAGAAAGAGAATTTCCGGTGATTAGAGGAAGAAAATTGGTAACAAAAGAAGTAGAACAAAGTAACTTCCGATACAGTGGTTTATAGTATAACACTATTGTTAATAGAATTTGACAAATAGATGGCAGTGGTCGAGTAATTACAGCAAAGTAAAGTTACAAAAAAAAAGTACATTCAATTATAATTTTCTTTTTAAGCTCCAAGTACCCTACATTTTCCCCCCAACCAAAATCAGACTTTGGGAGGATTGAAAATTCGCCGAAAGCTGATACCACTTGGAGCGATAGTAGCCAAGACATAAAGATTATTGGCGAATATCTTTAGCGTGATACGTACCCAAAAATTGTCCTTGCAGATCTTCTAACTCATAGTAGCAGTTAACTAATTTTTTCCGAACTCTAGCTTTAAGAAATGTTTTTCCCAGTTTAACGTTATAGCCTTGTTCAAAATTACTTTATTTAAAATTTCGCATAAATACCTCTTGACCCTCTTCATAAGACACTATTCTTGACCTTAAATTATAAGATTTTTCATTGCGTTGCTGTTATTTTCTCATAACATTTTCAGTGTTGTTTCGTTCAATTTCCATGGTATCCTCTCTGTTAAAGTTTACTGTTCGATCTTCAAGCAATTCCAATTTTCTGAACAAAGCGTACGTAGAGCCATTCGTCACCATATGTTGACCAAAAGCCATGAAGTATGGCGACGTACCGATTGCAGAATGTGCTGCTGAGCGCAGAGCACAGCAGATGTTGCTTAAAAACTCATCCCAATTTTTCTGGCTAAGTTGTACATATGCCTTAATAGCCGCGATAACGGAACGGCTAACACGTTCAGAGGCATTGGCTTGAGGAGAATGGAATGCTGTATAAAGGTGGCTTATACCGTATTTTTGTAACAGATGGTTGAAAATATTAGACTTAAACTGTGTCCCATTATCGGATACAATACTTTCAGGTACACCAAAGGTGTGAAAAATTTCATGTTCTAAATATTTGACAATGACATCTGCAGCAAACTTCTTAACTAGTTTTAAAAAAGGAAATTTGGAGAAATGATCAAGTACTATAAAAATACCAATATTGCCTGAGCTAGAGCGAGGATACGGCCCTAGAAAATCTACATAAAGTCTTTGAAAAAATCTGTGAGTTATGATGGTGGTCGAAGTACATGATTGGGATGTTTTGTACACTTGCAAACTTCACAAGAATTTACATAAGACTTTACATCAGTTACCATACCCGGCCAAAAATAATATCGTCGTATTCTTTCGAGAGTTTTATTGATGTCATTATGTGCAGCCAACTTATCGTCATGGGCTTTTGTCATCACATCAGAAACTAGACTTTTTGATATCCACAGTTTCCAACATAGGTCGTCGTGTAATTGCTCACCAGTGGCATGTTCCATCCTTCTGTACAAAAAGTTATCAAGCACCCTCAAGTCTGGAAACTGAGACTCATTCTCTTTTATCTTTTTGATCAGGTCCGTATATTCGTCACATTGAAAGTGTGTTGAGTTTAGATCAACAAAAACCCCACTGTCATTTTCTAAAGCGGACAGATCGTCGGTATTGACTCTAGAGATCGCATCAGGAACTACGTTTTGATTACCACGCCTGTGTTGAATACCAAAACAATATCCTTGGAGTTTCAAAGCCCAACGAGCTAAACGAGAACTCAAATCAGTCTGAGACATTAGCCATTTCAGAGAGGCATGATCTGTAATAATAGTGAATTCCTGGCCTTCCACATACGGACGAAACTTTTTGACACTGAGTACTGCAGCTAAACATTCTTGCTCAGTGACGGAGTAATTGCGTTGAGCGTTGTTCAATTTTTTTGACATAAAAGCAATGGGGTATTCATCACCCTCTTTATTAATTTGAACTAGAACACCACCAGCACCTGTCCTACTCGCATCGCAGTGTATGTAAAAAGGTTCTGAGAAATTCGGACTATGCAGCACAGGAGCGCTGCTCAGAACTGATTTTAACTCAATGAATACGTTTTCAGCTTCGTCGGTCCAAGTGAATTTCTTTTTATTTTTCAACAAGTCCGTTATCGGAGCGGTAATCGAAGCATAGTTACGAATGAACTTCCGGTACCAACCAGACATTCCAAGAATTCGTCTGACTTGCTTTACTGATCGCCGAGTCGGAAACTTGGTTATGGCGGATACTTTTTCCGGATCGGTACGAATAATCCTATTCCCAACTATATGGCCTAAATACCGGACTTCTTTGAGACAAAATTTACTTTTCTGTACATTGATGGTCAAACCTGCTGACTTAAGATGCCTAGCAACTTCCTGCAGTACTTCTAAATGTTTTGAAAAACTATCGGAAATAACCAATAAATCGTCGAGACAGACAAAAACTTCTGATCGTAAATGACAAGGAACCACATTATCCATGAGTCGTGACATTGTTTGCGGTGCATTGCACAGACCGAATGGCATTACTTTATATTGATATAAAGGCCTACCAGGTATCGTGAACGCAGTTTTGTCTCTAGATTTGGGATCTAGCGGTATTTGCCAAAAAGCATCTTTCAAATCTAGACTTGTTATGAATTATGCTTTTGGAAGATGACTTAGAATACCATCTATATTTGGTAAGGGGTATGCAACCTTAATGGTGACAGCATTAACTTTTCTGCTATCCAGGCACAATCTTACTTTTCCAGGCTTACGAACAAGAACTATAGGTGAGGACCAGGCACTGTCAGATTCCTCAATAATTCCTAAATTTAGCATCCGATCAACCTCTTCATATATTAATTTTTCCATAGCTGAAGAAATGGAGAAGTGACGTTGTTTTATAGGCTTAGCATCACCAACATCGATTGTGTGACATATGACATTAGTTCTACCAAGTCCTTCTTTAGCAAAAGATGGAAATAAACTGACAACCCTTTAAAGCTGTGTTGTTTGATTTTCTGTTAAAGAATGTTGATCTGGTTTATCAAAAATGTTAAGGGAATTTATTTCATATGAAAGTTGTTTAGGCAGAAGATTGAATGATTGCCAAAAATCAATGCCAAGATATAAATTTTGTGCTAAACTAGGTACAATGAAAATCGAAATTGGTTTTCAACTACCCCGAAAAGTTATCGAAGTTTTCACTTCGCCAATAACGGCCTGAAGCTTTCTATCTGCCGTGCGAACATTTGAAGAACATTTTTTAAAAACGTAATTTTTACTTTTAAGGAATTCTTGAGCTAGTTCTGATCCAATGCAGCTGATTGATGCTCCCGTGTCTAACAGTCCAACAACGGATTTTCTGAAGAGCATGACTTCTGCATAAGGTCGAATATCGTTAAGCTTATCAATTATAGCACTTAACAAGCGTTAACGATTGTAATTAATTTTCTGCCAAAAGTTTTTGATCCGATTGCTGGAGCGAATTTGTGTTTTTGTTGGGTTAAAATCTCGAAAAATGCGTACACGAGCATTATTGTATTCGTTAAAACGAACGTGAAGAGGTTTAAAAGAATAAAGATTTGAAAAATTAGCATTATTTAAATTTTTGACATTTTTTTGAGGAACAGAATTAAGAATTGTTAGTCTGTGCTGGTCGTCTGGGTTTTCTGTGTTTTTGTTAGGATCGGTTTGAGTGCACTTCTCGGTGCACTCGATAGTACGTTTTTTGACATTTTATCGAGGCAACGTTTACAATTTGGTTTGTACACGTTAGGTGTACCGCAACCATAACAAAACACCTTTCTGTCAGCTAAACAATTTTGGTACGGATGACCAGTGACACCACAATTCCAACAAACTAAGGCTAAACCAGAAATATCTTCTAAGTCAGAATCAAGGTTTTCATTACTAACATAAATATTGTCATCAATTTCAGCAACACGTCTGCGTGAAGGAACTGATTTCGAAAAGCTATTGAAGTTTTGAATATCTTGTAAGAAAAATTCTCTTTTTCTACAAATTTCGCGCAAATGAGATACAGAATAGATTTGAATATTTAACAGTTCGTGTTGAATTTCCGGCAACAAATTTCTTTTAAGAATTTCCACAAGGCTATTTTCAGATAATGGTTGATCTAGCTTAGGTGTTAGATCGGCAATGGATTCATAAAATGCATCGAAACTTTCGTTAGGCTTTTGTTTGCGATCACGCAACATCTCTCTATAGTCCATGTCAGTTCTCGTATCTTTGTACTGACGCCTAAGAGCTGTGCAGAGATCGTTCCAGCGAAAATCACGATTTGATTTATGAAATCTCCAAAACCAGTCACTTGCCTTGGAGTCAAAAAGAGAGTTAGCATATCGACACAATAGTTCAAAATTTCCACCTAGTGTCTGGATTGTCAAAGCTTCGACACGATAAATAAAATTATCAACTGACAACCCAAATGGTCCTCCGGTAAGCCGAATTTTCCAGTTATATATTATATGACCTACTTTATCAGGTCTAAAGGACAAATCGGAGGTACTTTTTTTTTTTTTTTTTTTTTTTAGACTAAACCAACGCTCTGGGGATGCCCCCTATGAATGCGAAAGCATTGTGTTGATTCGGAAGACGGGTGATAGTTTGTTGGAGGGTGGAAAGATAGAGTAGTGTCGGTGAAGATTTGTTTTAAATTTACACAGCTCGAAACCGTCGGGGAACACGCTCGTAGGGAGATTGTTCCACAATTTTGCTGTACGACTAAATAACGAATTATCCCGGTAATGCGAAGTTCTATTGGGCATCAAGGCAATGGTAAAGGGATGGGCTTGGTGAGCTGCCCGAGTGGACCGGGAAAACACACGAGTTGATAGCGTCAAGTCATGTATCTCCCTTGAACACTTCCCATGGTAGTACCTGTACATAAGGCTTAGGCAACCAACATTGCGTCGATGCCCAAGAGAGTTGAGAGAAGACGAAATGTTTTCATCCCCTATCAGATATATCGCACGTCGTTGAATTCGGTCCAGAAGCTCCAAATAAGATCTTGAAGCCCCTGCCCAAATGTGCGAATTGTACTCCATTTTCGGCCTTATATATGAGGTATAGATCTCGCGTAGATCAGTTGGAGTGAAGTATTTCTTACACCGTTTTAAAAAACCTAGGCACTTGGCCGCTTCTTTCGACACATCGAAAATATGATCATTCCAACGGAGATCAGATTTGGTCGATATGCCCAGAACGTCAAGAGCATCTGACTCAGCAAGATCTACACCATTCATATTAAGGGGAGCTAAGGGACAATTCATTCGTTTGTGGGTTAACAGGCAACACTGGGTCTTGCTAGCATTAAACTCAACTCTATTAGCTAGCCCCCACTCAGAGATTTTTCCTAAGTCATTAAGCAGTGTATCATTTATATTTTGCCTCTTTCTCTCAATCTCCAAAGAGCTCGGGCGTTTTTTGAAAGAATATGAATGACAAATGCTGCTGTCATCCGCAAACGAATGAATTGGGTTATGAGTCAACGTTGATAAAAACCAGAAACAAAGTTGGCGATAGGACTGAACCCTGAGGTACTCCAGCACCGATGGCGTGTTCACTAGACGAAATGCCGTCAATCACGACACGAATCGACCTGTCTTTTAGAAAACACGTGATCCATCGAGCAAAGTTACCACCAACACCATATGCAATTAGTTTTGACACGAGAGCTTTATGCCACACTCGGTCAAACGCCTTAGAAATATCCAGAGCAACAACCCTGCTTTCACCAAAGGAGTGAACACATTGGTTCCACTTCTCCGTGAGGAACGCCATGAGGTCACCAGTAGACCGAGCCCTACGGAAGCCGTATTGACGGTCACTAAGCAATTCGTTGCGCTCTAGATAATTCATTAGGTGGAAGTTTATTACACTCTCCATGACTTTGGAGAGCGTAGAGCATATCGCAATGGGTCGGTAGTTCTCAGGGTTCGTGGCATCGCCCTTCTTGGGTACCGGCTGAACCTTCGCAACCTTCCAACAAGATGGAAATACTCCTGTCCTGTAGGAGATGTTGAAAAGGTTACGCAAAGGTCGAGCCAGTGTAGAAGCACACATTTTTAGCACAATTGGTGGTATACCATCAGGGCCAGAAGATTTGTTTATGTTGAGGTTTGCAAGGACTCTTTTAACTGCTCTCGTTCGAAAATGTATCTCCTGCATTGCAGACGATTTATTCTCTACAGAGGGCGGTGGCTGATTGCTAGCCGGGATTGTGGAATTTTGTGCAAACAATCCAGCCAAAAGGTTCGCTTTATCAGCCGAGTCAGTGAAGATTTGGTCATCCTTTAAAAGAGCAGGAATCGACGAAGACGTCTGATTTTTAACTCTCTTAACGAATGACCAAAAGTTTTTGCTCCCCTTGGGGCAGAGAAGAACCTGTTCTCTGATGTGAGTTTCGTGAAGAAACTTTTCGCGTTTTAAAACTGCATTACAGCGATTCCTAGCCTCAATGCGAAGTCTTCTAGTTTCAGCATTCTTGTTTGAACGCCAATTCTGAAAGGCTTCCTCTTTGGACCTGACTGCAATCCTGCATGTCTCATTAAACCAGGAGTGGTCTTTAGGCTTAATGCTTCTCATTTTATTGGGGATGAAAGACCGCATGCCCAATAAAATAATTTCTTGTACCATAAGTGCCGTGGCATTTACATTTCTATCAGCGAAACATAATTTCCAATTGAAATTGCGGTAAAAATTATTTAACGCAATCCAATTTGCTTTTCCATAAAACCAAGCGATCCTCTTCGGGGCTTTGGGCGTAGGAGTGCTTAGGCTAGAATATGGAAAAGTAGCGGATATGGTGCAGTGGTCCGAATTACCAAGAGGTGCATGAACAGTCACATCATATTTTTCATGATGCGAAGTGAGAAAAAGTTGTTTGCAGTGCTTGGCCGTTGGGGTAAACCAAGAAGTTGGTCAATAGACTGCTGCTCTATTCTAGGTAATGGTTGTAATGGAAGGTGTTGTTGTGCAGACCGAACATCAGGGTTTTGAATATAAGATGGATTAAAATTTTGTACGCTTAAGCGTCGAAACCCTTCTGCAATATTAGTTTCAATTAACTTTGTCAGTTGCTGACTGAGTGTGGAAAGCATTTCGGACTGTTGTGCTCCAACAACAGCGGTTACCAAATTTCTAATATTATCTCTTTGTTCCGTTGGGGATTGCTGAGAAAAATTCTCAGTTTGAGACAAAGCGGTTTCAGTTAGATTGGGTTCAGCAGTAGTCGGCTTTTTACTCTGCGATCTCGTGTTGTGACCATGGTCAGAAGATTTAGATGGCGTTTGTGGATTCACAGCTTGTGAAACGCATCTGGAGCCACACACTGGACATGAACTGCTATTCGTTAAATGTTTGGATATACATGCTCTGTGAAAGCTGTGGTTACATGCAGTCTTCAGCAAGTGTCCTAAGACAGAAACTTGTTTGCCACAAATATTACAAACATGAGCACTGGCTCCAGTGACACTTAAGTCCTCAGTGCTATGTCTTATAGACATTTTCAGTTCAGATATTAAGTTAAAGAAAAGAAATAAAATAAAAATGTTTACAAAAATTGTTGGCGTCGCACAACGCAGAGTGCATTTAAACTCGTGTAAATAAAAATAAAAAACTTGAAAAATATGTCTACATCAAACAACGTTGTATTTAAAACTCTAGTAAACGCGATTCAAATAATATTTTAAAAAACGTAAATATTAAGTCATTAAAGAATTAAGAAACGAGAAAAAAAATAAATGTAATATAAATGTTTTGTAAGTTTTGATTTCTTCGCATATTAGTAAATTGGTTGTGAAAAAGGTTTATACAAACTTCCATAGCAGTAAGTGGTCAAATAGTGCTAGCCAAAAATGATTGTAAAGAAAAAAATATTTATTAAAAATAACGGTCAAAAATCTCTAAAGCTTTCGAGGTTAATACAATTCCAAGAATTTTAATAAATGAAAATAAGAAACTAAAGGGGATTCTGTTGTGGTCAGATTTTGATCACTTTAATTGTTCACAACATTGGCAATTCCAAACCAGAAAAAAAATTTTAAATATTAAACAGAGTGAAAGAGATGAATAATAATGAAATTATAGCGGTTATATACTTAGAATGTTAAAAGTATATACAATTCCAATGCATAATTTCAAATGTTATAAATCTTTACGTGGGATAAAAAGAAAATGATCCTTACTATGGTGGTTATACACTAAAATTTTAAAGCATATACATTTCCAAATCACAGATAAATCACCCACTATAAATTTTGAATTTTAAGCAAAGTTGACCAACTAAGAGATTAACAAGCCATAATTTATAGATTTGGAAACCGACACAAAATTCGTTAATGTAAAACTATGTTACTAGAATAAATTGATAAAATTAAATAAGTCATTTTGACTAACTTGAATGTTTCGAAATGTGTCGGCCCCACGTTGGGCGCCATTTATTTTTTTTATTAAAATAATATTAATTAACTGTAGCATACAACGTTCTAAAATTTTAAGGTTAATTTAGAAAAAGTTGGAATCCGATGAATGGAAGCGGATGCACGCATTATATCCGTGCTAGGGATCGTCGGCTTGAGGGGTGGAGTCTTGCATCGAATCAACGAATGCTTCACGTTGCTGCAATATGATTTCAAAATAAAAAAAAAGTTGCGTGCGTAATTAATCAACTCTATGTTAATCAACAGAAAAAGAGCGAGAAAATAAACAGAAGGAAGTAAATTTCGGACAGACATAATGGACCGGAAGTAGTTAGCACTAGATGGCACACAAAACACAAGCATGTTGCACGCTGGTGTTAGTGCAACAGTTGCCCACCCAACCATGATGCTAATGATCAGCTTCCAAGCTAGATTGAAACCAAATCAAATATTCCTATTCCCTACCTTTTTTTTTTACCAACCAACCACTTTATGCCAGAAATCAAACAGGAATGCTTACAAAATGAAAACATTGTTAATGTATTTAAAGATTGTTTTTGTACTTTTTATGTTTTTTTTTTTAATCTAAACTTAATTTAAGAGTTCATCATTTTAATTAATATTCACTTTATGGCTCAATGCACATTTATCTTCCTTTTAGATTTTTTTTTTCATGATTTTTTCTTTTTTTGTTGTATTGGTATAATCTAATTTTTAGGTATAAAATTTATATGCTTAGAATATTTTTATAATTTATAGAGTTTAAATTTTAATGCACCATTTATTTTCTTGTAAAATTTGTTTTTTTTCTCTTTTTAAAGCGTAATCACACAAAAACATACTTATTCACGCGCCGGGAGTTTGATCTTGACTGCCAGAACTTTTCTGCGTTAAGGTGATCGCTGAGGCTGAGCTTTTGAGCTTCAAGCTCACATTAGCGTGAGTTTAGGATGAATTTGAGAACAGCATGATTTATTTTTACTCCAAACTAAGCGCCAATCTATTTTAAAGAATTTTATTTGATATAGCGCAAATATAAAAAGTGGAAAATGATATTAAATTACCCTTCTAGGAATTGGCGCCACGAGAAAATAATTTAGGTAGCTTCGATGCAAAAAGTAAATTTTTGCGATTTAGTTTAAGAAAAATCCAAAAATAGTTTAATATAACCTAACAAGGAAAAGTTAACTTTAAGTAAAACCATAAAAAAATTTAATGTTGAGGAATTTTATATATTATATTAAATGAATAAAATTTCGTTTTATTTAATAGAAAGAACAATAATTTTGAATAACAGAACTCACCAAGTATAATTTTGATGTTTGATGATTTTTTTTTTTTTAGTAAAACTTTGAGTAAATTTTCTTAAATCACATTTTGCACACTTTTTAAAAGTTATAATTCTGGAACAATAAACTTGATATGCCGGCTTCTGGATCGAAAAAGATCGAAGCATTGGCTGGTTTATTAGAGCAAAGCTGTGTAATCCACAAAAGAAAGAGAATTTCCGGTGATTAGAGGAAGAAAATTGGTAACAAAAGAAGTAGAACAAAGTAACTTCCGATACAGTGGTTGATAGTATAAAACTATTGTTAATAGAATTTGACAAATAGATGGCAGTGGTCGAGTAATTACAGCAAAGTAAAGTTACAAAAAAAAAGTAAATTCAATTATAATTTTCTTCTAAAGCTCCAAGTACCCTACATACTTTAATGAAATAAAATTCATACAACGTAAGTATAAACACAATTTATAACATTACCCATTTTATTCTGAAATATTATTAAAGTGGTTTATATGCTGTTAATATAAAACTTATAAAAAAAAAGTTTACAAAACTTTTATTCGATCCTTCTATAAAATTTATACTGAAATGATTTAGTTTGTTAATATAAGTTAGACTATTAAATGTATACAAATTGGTATACACCGATTCATGATAAGAAAATAATAGACTTTAAACCAAATTTTGTGTGGATCTGTATGAATATCCATTTTGGTTTACTTTTTACACCAAAACTTTTTGGAGTGTAGTAAATTTGACAGTTTTACAAAAATAAAACATGAACATTTTCCAAACACTATAAATACTAAATTTAGAATGGTGAAACCCTATTGTAACTTTTGCATAGTATTTGTGTATTTGAAAAACAACTGACCTGGCGTACTATGGCAACACTGCATTGTGTAATAATATATAATTTATTAATATATTGTGGAGGATACACCAAACTCGAAACCAGTCGCAACAAAAATTTCGACTAGCAATATTGTGGATTGGCAAACGCAGTTATTTTAAGCTTCCAACTTTTTCTTTAAGAATTCCAAAACAGTGTTCTATTCTGACTCTGTATTTGCTATGACGCAAGTTGAACGCTTTTCGTTTTGCGGCATCCACCTGCTGGGAGTTGCTACTATAAAGTGTAATAACTGTAGCTGATAGTGGGTAGGCAGAATCTGTAGCAATCCATTGATGCGATAAGAAATAGGTTTTGCATGTGTGAATAGCGAACACGATTTAAAAATCTTTGCATCGTGGCAGCTTCCCGCATGACCAACAACAAAATGTCGGATTCTCAATTTGTGATCGCAAACAACTTGGGCTTTGATAGAGTAATGTCGGCTCTTTGAAAAATAGGCAACACGGTCTTTAGAAGGCGCTTCAGCTAGCTTCAGTTCTGTGCCATCAACATAACCAATGCAGTGTGGCAATTCATCGAATGTGTCAGCAACAATTTGCTCACGTTCGAACTTATCTGGCCAGAAAATGAACTTTGATTGCAAGCGCAAAAATGCATTGAAAATTCAAGCCGTTATTTTGTCAATAGTTCCTCCATCACCAACTCCAAAAACTGAAGCTATTTTTCGTACGGAAGCATTTTCTCCATAGGCGTCAAGTCTGTATAAAACAATTGCTAACTGCAGGTCGATGGAGAATTGCATACATGAGTGTGGCTTTACAAATACCGGATCATTAGCAAGAAGAGACACTAGGTGTGAAAACTGCAACTTATTTACTCTAATTATCTGCAAAAATCGGTTTTCATCCATATTAACCAAAACTTCATTACGCCACTCGTGTGATTTAGGGACAATTGTTTCAATTCCACGACGACATTTTAGCACAAGAAAAACATCTTCCATCGCCTCCTCCAGTATATCATCGACAGCATCATCACCATCTGAAAATTTATTAAATTAAAATAGCTCTGCCATTGATTTCAAGAATTACCATTCAAATCCTGAATTTGTTTTTCAGCATCTTCTATAATAAAATTTAAAATTTTTGTTTTTTTCGCTTTGCCTCGGCATTTTTCTGTATTAGATATCAAAATCACAGAAGTCAAGAAAAACTATAGGAGTGCTCACAATCTGTAGCAAATTCTTTTTAATTTACTAAAAATACTCCAAAAACTCCAGATCGTGAATACCGCTAATATATTTTCTTTCTTTTTTGTTCTTCCTACGTTATTAACTACCATTTCAAGAAATCTACTACTCTATGCACAAATTAATACTGGATTCGCCCAAAAAGATCGAGCGTCGGCCGATCAGAGCGAACGAAGAAATCTTCGTTTGTTCGTGCTAGAAAAGTGTGCGCTTGCGAGCATTTTGTAAAAAACCAATGTTCCGAACCGTGGTTCGGACCAAACTGTTTACATTGCTCGGTAAAAGAGAATGTCAAAAGAAGTAGATTTGAAGTCTTGAACAATGTAATAGGAGTCTTATTGGTGCCAGTATATACACATACAGACACGTTTAAACAGGGTCCCATTCGGTTCTGTAGTAAAGAAATTCGAAAATTTGTTGTTGTTTATATTTTGGAATAATTCTACTTTAGACCCCAAGCCCAAATATTTTCTTCTTATTTTTATTACATGTATATAGGCCTCCTAAGCCTAATGGTGCAATAAAATTTTGTCGGTCTTAATGGCTTAGGAGATAAAAGTCGAGAAAGTTTCAAAATTCAGTGCAAATTTCTAACTGTGTGGAAGAGGGCTCAAGCCCAAATATTTTTTTTTTCTTATTTTTATTATATGTATATGGTCCTCCTAAGCCTAATGGTGCAAAAATTTTGTCGATCTCGAATGATTTCGGAGATAAAAATAATAATGAATTATTATGTAAAAGGTCAAATTAACTTCCACGCACTTAGAAATGTTGCACTGAATTTTGAAATTTTCCCGATTTTTATCTCCGAAACCATTCGAGACCGACAAAATTTTATTGCACCATTAGGCTTAGGAGAACCATATACATATCATTAAAATAAGAAAAAAAAATAGTTGGGCTTGGGCCCTCTTCTACGCACTTGGAAATTTGCACTGAATTTTTAAACTTTCCCAATTTTTATCTCCTAAACCATTTGAGACCGACAAAATTTTATTGCATCATTAGGCTTAGGAGGCCCATATTCATATGATAAAAATAAGAAAAAAATATTTGGGCTTGGGCTCTAAAGTAGAATTATGCCTATATTTTTATTTTGTTCTTATTTAATTTTTATTATATTTCCACACCACCCAAGAGGTATTCAATATGGTGCGTTCCCGATTTTTGTTCTGGGTACTCGATTCCCCTGTAGGCCTTTTCCCCCGTAAAAATACATATATTAGTAAAATGAAGTAAAAGACGTGAACTCAGAATAAACATAAAATTATTCAACACTAATTTCAATCTATATAAATAAAAATCGAATGTCGTTCGTTGGTAATTGTATCAGTTCAGAACGGCTGGACCGATTTGGATAATTTTTTTTTTAATGTTCGTAATAGTCCAACTTGAGTTTTTACGGAAAGAAAACTTGACCACGCCATCTTTTTTGATTTATCTATGTAGTGAAGAGAGCAACACTCCCTCTGTCATGTCGATAGCTAATATGTTTAAGGTACAACAGATCAGTTCGTTTGGCGCACTGATCGTGAAAGCACGCAAAATAAAAGCTTCTAGTTTAAGTTAAAGGCCAATGTGTTTCATTGTATATACCGCATATATATATACTGCGTATATAACAACTTGGTGACAAGGAGACTAAAACCCACCACTCACTAGCAACAAATTCCGTTATACAAACAAAAAGAAAGCACATTATAGAAGCGAGCCCAATAATATACGTAGAGTGCAGGCATATAGGCTACGAGAAACGTATAGCGGACTCATAAACGGCATAAATAATCTAGCGCAAACGTAAAGAAAACCCGCCAGAAGATCGCACGATGTCATACTTAGGGTCAGTACCGAGTTTCGATTTTAAGGAAAATGAATGGTCATTGTTTAAAATTCAACTAGACCAGTTTTTCATCGTTAACTCCCTGGACGGCGCTGACACAGAAAAACGCAGGAAAGCAGTACTACTTAGATCCCTCAGCGAGCGCACCCTACGATTTGTAAAACAGCTCATGAACCCCGCGACGCCAGAAGATGTTGCTACAACGTACGAAAATGTGGTAAGCGCAATGAAAGAGCATTTCGACCCGACCTATGCAGTATTCGCAGAGCGTTTCAAGTTTTATGAATCGAAAAAAGATGCTAGTGAATCTCTACAAGAATGGGCAGCAAGGGTAAGAGCGCTAGCGGTGAATTGTCAATTCGATAGCCATCTAGGGATAGCACTGCGCGATCGGTTTGTAATGGGATTATCTAAGTCACCCGAAAAAGATAAGCTCTTCTTAGAAGACGTTAGCCTCACGTTTGAGAAAGCATTGAAGTTAGCCATGACTGTCGAGTGTGTGAAGCATCAATATGAAGCGGTAGAGGTGAAGGAGGAGCCAACCAGCAGCAGTGAAGTACACAGCATAAGCAGAAAGAAACCCACAGTTACTAAAGTGGTTGGGGGGCCACCCTTGTTAGGTCGCAATTGAATGTACGCTTTCAACGTAGGTCTGCAACAAATCAATTGTATTAGAAATAACGTTAGTTCGGATATAGCAAAGTTATTCGAAGATTTCAAAAAATTGTTTGATGGCAACTTAGGTGGATTTAACAGGGGGAAGGTGACGTTGAGGACAAAAAGTGATGTAGTTCCGAAATTTTTTAGACCTAGAAGACTGCCCTTTCATGTGAAAGACAAAGTTGAGACCGAACTTGATAAATTAGTCAAGCTAGGGGTTCTTGAACCCGTCGATTACAGTGAGTGGGGAACACCCAATCGTGCCAATTTTAAAGAAGAATGGTAAGGTGAGAATCTGTGGGGATTATAAAATAACTCTGAACCCGGTCCTAATCGTCGATCAATACCCATTGCCAAAAATTGAGGAACTCTTTGCAAAATTGCATGGGGGGCAGAAATTCTCAAAGCTAGACTTATAGACAGCGTACCAGCAACTAATTCTGGACGATGAATCTAAAGATTTAACCACAATTTCAACCACAAAGGGATTGTTTCGTTTCACAAGATTAGTCTATGGAGTGTCTTCTGCCGCCGCCATTTTTCAAAAAGTTATAGAGCAACTGTTGTTGGGTTATGAAGGCATAACCGTATTTATGGATGACGTATTAATAACAGCACCGGACCATGTCACACATATAAAACGGTTACAAAATGTGTTAAAAATATTAAGAGATGCTGGTTTAAAGGTAGCAGCAGAAAAGTGCGTATTTTTTGCTGACTCGGTAAAATATTTAGGTCACATAATCGACAAAAATGGGTTAAAAAAGGATCCAAAACGTATCGATGACATATATAACCTTCCAGAGCCGACATCGGTCCTGGAACTGCAATCATTTTTGGGAACTATAAATTTTGATAGGAGTTTTATGCCTGATCTGGCGACCAAAGCGCATAGCCTATTCGTGTTACTGCAAAGATATATAGAGTTTAAATGGAGTCCTCTTCAGGATAAGGCTTTTAGCGAAGTAAAAGAGCTTTCAGCGTCTGCTCAAGTATTGGCTCATTATCACCCAAATGTCCAAGTTAAATTGGTCGTAGATGCAAGCCCAGTGGGGATTGTGGCGGTTTTGGTTCACGTTTACAGTAACAAATCGTAACGACCTATTTGTTTTGCTTCGCGCAAACTGTCCAAGGCCGAAATGAATTATTCACAAATAGAAAGAGAAGCTTTGGCGATAGTTTATGGTGTAGAATATTTTCACCAATACCTTTTTGGAAGAAAATTTGTTTTATTCTCAGACAGCAAACCACTGGTATCTATTTTTGGATCTACGAAAGGAATTCCGCCCCTTTCAGCCAATAGACTGCAAAAATACGCCTTGTTTTTGTCAGGATATCAATTTGATATTGAGTACGTGAACACGAAGAAAAATATAGCAGATTATTTTTTTAGATTAGATCCACCTAAAGAGTCAGCCGATTCGGATGATATTTTCGTTAATTTCGTACGAGAAGAAGGGAATTTGCCAATTAAGTTTGAGGATGTAGTATGGGCCACAGGTAATGACGAAATCCTGATAAAAGTTATGCATTTTACAATAAAAGGGTGGCCTGAGCGATCAGCGGACGAAAAGTTGCGCCCATATTTCACACGACGGCACGAACTAAGCATCGAATCGGGGTATTTTTTGGGGGCATAAATTGGTAATTCTTAAAACGCTGTGCGAAAAAATTGTCGTAGAGTTACATAGATCGCATCTAGGAATAGTGAAAATGAAAGGTCTGGCACGCAGCTTTTGCTGGTGGCCTTCATGCGATAAAGATCTAGAGAACATTGTCAAGTCGTGTGAATCGTGTTTAATGAACAAGGATAATCCTAGGAAAAGCGAATTGATAAACTGGGAATGGCCCTCTAGTTTTTGGGAAAGAATTCACATGGATTTTATGGGTCCTGTGTCTAATAAAATGTTTCTAATTATTGTAGATGCTCATAGCAAATGGTTGGAATGTTTGGATATGAATAAAGACATCACAAGCAAGCACACCATCGAGGAGTTATTAAAAGTATTCAGTCGTTTTGGCTTGCCTAAAATTATCGTGTCGGACAACGGGCGTACTTTTGTTTCGACAGAATTTCAATCATTCCTAAGTCGAAATGGAATAAAGCATATCACAAGTCCAGTAGGTCACCCCTCCACTAATGGACGAGCCGAGAACGGCGTTAAAATAGTAAAAAATGCTCTAAAAAAGGCTATGCATGAAAACACCACATCTCACAGTTTGAATCATTGTTTGCAAAATTTTTTGATTGACTACAGAATGTCCATTCACGGTACGACCGGTCGATCACCAGCCGAGCTGGTGTTCGGAAAAAAGATCAGAAATCGATTCGATTTAATTAATCCCCTAACCAAAAACAAAACAAAAAAATTTAGAACAGAATATGAGGTTCAAAATAATGTAAATAAAATGCAACTAAATCAGAAAAAGTACTACAAAGGGTTAAGAACCAAAAAATTTTTAGTAGGAAATGAAGTCATGGTAAAAAATTATTGTATACCAGGCAAGACGACCTGGATAAAGGGAATTGTTACGAAAATTTTAGGTAAACAGTATCTTCTCGTAAAAGTTGAAGACAAAAATAACGTTATATGGAAATGACACGTTAATCAAACGATTTTATGTTCAAAATTTAACTATGATTTAGAAGAAAATTCTAATAGCTTACCTGTTAGCCTAGATAGGATCAGAATCACTGAAACTACACATGTAAACGAAAACGATAAAAAAATCGATGAAGATCAACAATTAGGCGAAGAACAAGAAAATGTAAAGAAAGGTAAAAAAATTGATTGGAAAATTCGTCAAATTCCTGGATTATACCAAACAAGACAAAATGTAAGACACTGTTCCACTTAATTTTTTTTTTGACAAAACATGCAAAATAATAAAATTAAAATCAAGTATTATTATCAAAAATGGAATGAATTATTTAAGTTTTAAGCGATTGTATTGTAAAATTTTATACAAATGAATTTAACGAGTGTTATAAAAAATTATTCTCTATTAAGATATGACCTTGGTTATATACATATATATTAAGTATAATTGAACTTATTGGAAAAATAAATTTTGGAAAAGTATATTCTTAAATGAAAGGGGGGTCTTGTAGTGAAGAGAGCAACACTCCCTCTGTCATGTCGATAGCTAATATGTTTAAGGTACAACAGATCAGTTCGTTTGGCGCACTGATCGTGAAAGCACGCAAAATAAAAGCTTCTAGTTTAAGTTAAAGGCCAACGTGTTTCATTGTATATACCGCATATATATATATATATATTGCGTATATTACAATCTAAAATCGGTAATTTATTTTTTAAGTGTTCGTAGTCATTCATTTTAAGTTTCCACTGCAGAAAAATTGACCACGCCCACTTTTACGCCCACTTTTTTGATATCTATATATATAAAAATGGAGTTTTTGTGTGTAACTATGCAATAGACTCTTAGGCCCCTATTAGGTACGACAACTCAACTTAAGTTAACGTGACTTAAGACACCTCAACTGAACTTTTTTGCCATATTACGCATAACATACATTTTCAATTGAGCTGTGGTGTAAAATTGCTGTTTCTATTGGAGCATGATTACACCGAAATTTTGACACTTTCGTTGAAATGAATCAGCTGTTCGCATTAATTTCAATTTTTGTGTATATGTATTTTGTTCACAAGTAATAAAGCCAGGAAATTATAGTATAGAGTTATAGAGTGGCAAGACATTTTGCTGTAATGCCAGCAGTCTGAGTTCAATCCTCGCATGTGACAAAGAATAAAATTTTCTCGCTTTGCTTTTATCTACGTTTTTTTTTAACACAGCGCTCCTTGGACTAACACATAAAAGAGCTTTTTTAACTATTTGTTGAAGTGCTTTTTAAACGATGTTTTAGTTGCATTTAAGAAGCGCATAACAAAATGTATATAAAAATATGAGCTCCACAACTCTGAACTCTGAAAAGCGCATTCTCAAAGTAAGCGCATAAAATGCGCTATTTCTACTAAAATAATATATACATGATATGGATAATAATATATGCATATACATAACATATGTATTTATACTTTATTTTACTTACGTATTTTTATCCATTTTCACTCAATTAACAAAAAATAATAAACAAATAAAAAGTTCGTATGAAAAAGACGCTATACAACTAGCTCAAAGCAGATGTAAGTTTTTGACAGTTTTTACACTCGACACAGAGTTGCATTGTTAAACCTAATACCTAAACCTAATACATACACATCTCTGAGATACATACTTGTCAGTCGATAGACACGTATGTACCTCAAATGTGTAATAGACAATACAAATTTACAAATTACACACTCAACTTAAGTTGAGTTGTCGTACCTAATAGGGGCCTTAAAATATTCATCCGATTGGCATGAAAATTTGTGTATAGAAGTTTTTTGATACGGTGCATCTTTGAGCGCTATCAATTTTTATCCACCTTGAACACCAGAGGGCGCTGTAGCACAAATTTTTTACAAAACTGCCTAAAACTCACAAACCGCTCATGTGATTGGGATGAAAATTGTTATATAGTCTTCATGTACGTTGAGTGTTTTTTGACCCAACTTGAACAACTGAGGGCGCTGTAGTACAAATTTTTTGCAAAACCATCTAAAACTCCCAATCCGCTCATGCGACTAGAATGAAAATTGGTGCATACGGGTTTTCAGATACGATGAATTTTTCAGCACTATCTTCTTTGATCCACCTTGGACACCAGATGGTGCTGTAGTACTAATTTTACAAAATCGCATATTTTTAGTGGTTTTCTTAGGTTACATATGCAAATATTTACAAAATATAACACACTTCTTAAATTAAGTAAAATTAAAAAAATGTTCGTTATTTTGACATCAAAAACATGAACATATCTTGAAAACTATGAAAAATTTTACTACAACCATATATATGTATATAATGCAACATCGTTGCTCAAAAATGAGAAAAAAACAATCAGAAATTTAATTTTGTGACTTTCGATTCAAATATCTCCGCTGCTTTTTTATACATTTTGTTAATTTTTTTTTGTCTTAAGGCTTCATAAAAG